>JAQNBH010000003.1:22583488-22918488 GCA_028752905.1 Cladorhizidae sp. MBARI D1340-BT2 | reverse complement strand
GAAGGAGCGCTGAGAGTCAGGTGATCTGTCTCCGCGGGAACTTGGACACCAAAACTGAGACGGAAACTTTAAGCGCTGTTTAAAGTTACCAAGGCGTTAACTAAACACGAGGTCTTGCAAAAGGAAATTATCGCTCAGCTCCATGGAAACGCTAATTGGCAGTAAAACTCTTTGGTGGTGTGTTAATTGGTCAAAGTTGCACCTTGCAAAGTTGTCGACTCCAATCATCGTCCCTCCCTGAGACTAATCGATATCCGGCAGAATACAACGAAGACATTTAAAAATAATTGCGACTCATTTCCCCTTCCTCTATCTATAGCTCTTATCCTTTAGGCCGAGCCATTGGAATGGATTCCACGGCAAAGGCGTGGCTTGGAATTCTTCGATTTCCAATTCCTAAGCAATGTGCAACAGTTACTCCCCCCCCGGCAACCGTCTAATGGAGTACGTGGACGTGATGTGACGGAAGAAGGAATACCGGCAAGCACCCAACTCCATGCCTTCTTCTCCCTGACAGATGCTTGCTGTTCGGACACCTTTAACCTTCGCTGGGTGGGCACGTGCAGGGATGTGCCGCGCCGGAAAAGACAGTCATATCTAATATCCTGGTGCGTGTTCCAGTCCAACCTGCTGCGTTAGTCGGCACAAACCTGTTTTCCTTCGGACGTGCTGAGTATAATGCGAAATTGGGAATCGATGCCTGGTGGCACTGATGTCCTCCATGATTACTGCCAGAACAGGCACTGATGTCCTCCATGATTACTGCCAGAACAGGCACTGATGTCCTCCATGATTACTGCCAGAACAGGCACTGATGTCCCCCATGATTACTGCCAGAACAGGCACTGATGTCCTCCATGATTACTGCCAGAACAGGCTCTGATGTCCTCCATGATTACTGCCAGAACAGGCACTGATGTCCCCCATGATTACTGCCAGAACAGGCACTGATGTCCTCCATGATTACTGCCAGAACAGGCACTGATGTCCTCCATGATTACTGCCAGAACAGGCACTGATGTCCCCCATGATTACTGCCAGAACAGGCACTGATGTCCTCCATGATTACTGCCAGAACAGGCACTGATGTCCCCCATGATTACTGCCAGAACAGGCACTGATGTCCCCCATGATTACTGCCAGAACAGGCACTGATGTCCTCCATGATTACTGCCAGAACAGGCACTGATGTCCTCCATGATTACTGCCAGAACAGGCACTGATGTCCTCCATGATTACTGCCAGAACAGGCACTGATGTCCTCCATGATTACTGCCAGAACAGGCACTGATGTCCTCCATGATTACTGCCAGAACAGGCACTGATGTCCTCCATGATTACTGCCAGAACAGGCACTGATGTCCTCCATGATTACTGCCAGAACAGGCACTGATGTCCTCCATGATTACTGCCAGAACAGGTACTGATGTCCCCCATGATTACTGCCAGAACAGGCACTGATGTCCTCCATGATTACTGCCAGAACAGGCACTGATGTCCCCCATGATTACTGCCAGAACAGGCACTGATGTCCTCCATGATTACTGCCAGAACAGGCACTGATGTCCCCCCAGAACAGGCACTGATGTCCTCCATGATTACTGCCAGAACAGGCACTGATGTCCTCCATGATTACTGCCAGAACAGGCACTGATGTCCTCCATGATTACTGCCAGAACAGGCACTGATGTCCTCCATGATTACTGCCAGAACAGGCACTGATGTCCTCCATGATTACTGCCAGAACAGGCACTGATGTCCCCCATGATTACTGCCAGAACAGGCACTGATGTCCTCCATGATTACTGCCAGAACAGGTACTGATGTCCCCCATGATTACTGCCAGAACAGGCACTGATGTCCCCCATGATTATTGCCAGAACAGGCACTGATGTCCTCCATGATTACTGCCAGAACAGGCACTGATGTCCCCCATGATTACTGCCAGAACAGGCACTGATGTCCCCCATGATTACTGCCAGAACAGGCACTGATGTCCTCCATGATTACTGCCAGAACAGGCACTGATGTCCCCCATGATTACTGCCAGAACAGGCACTGATGTCCCCCATGATTACTGCCAGAACAGGCACTGATGTCCTCCATGATTACTGCCAGAACAGGCACTGATGTCCCCCATGATTACTGCCAGAACAGGCACTGATGTCCCCCATGATTACTGCCAGAACAGGCACTGATGTCCCCCATGATTACTGCCAGAACAGGCACTGATGTCCTCCATGATTACTGCCAGAACAGGCACTGATGTCCTCCATGATTACTGCCAGAACAGGCACTGATGTCCTCCATGATTACTGCCAGAACAGGCACTGATGTCCCCCATGATTACTGCCAGAACAGGCACTGATGTCCCCCATGATTACTGCCAGAACAGGCACTGATGTCCCCCGTGATTACTGCCAGAACAGGTACTGATGTCCCCCATGATTACTGCCAGAACAGGCACTGATGTCCTCCATGATTACTGCCAGAACAGGCACTGATGTCCCCCATGATTACTGCCAGAACAGGCGCTGATGTCCCCCATGATTACTGCCAGAACAGGCACTGATGTCCTCCATGATTACTGCCAGAACAGGCACTGATGTCCTCCATGATAACTGCCAGAACAGGCACTGATGTCCTCCATGATAACTGCCAGAACAGGCACTGATGTCCTCCATGATTACTGCCAGAACAGGCACTGATGTCCCCCATGATTACTGCCAGAACAGGTACTGATGTCCCCCATGATTACTGCCAGAACAGGCACTGATGTCCCCCATGATTATTGCCAGAACAGGCACTGATGTCCTCCATGATTACTGCCAGAACAGGCACTGATGTCCTCCATGATTACTGCCAGAACAGGCACTGATGTCCCCCATGATTACTGCCAGAACAGGCACTGATGTCCTCCATGATTACTGCCAGAACAGGCACTGATGTCCTCCATGATTACTGCCAGAACAGGCACTGATGTCCCCCATGATTACTGCCAGAACAGGCACTGATGTCCTCCATGATTACTGCCAGAACAGGCACTGATGTCCCCCATGATTATTGCCAGAACAGGCACTGATGTCCCCCATGATTACTGCCAGAACAGGCACTGATGTCCTCCATGATTACTGCCAGAACAGGCACTGATGTCCCCCATGATAACTGCCAGAACAGGCACTGATGTCCTCCATGATTACTGCCAGAACAGGCACTGATGTCCTCCATGATTACTGCCAGAACAGGCACTGATGTCCTCCATGATTACTGCCAGAACAGGCACTGATGTCCCCCATGATTACTGCCAGAACAGGCACTCATGATTACTGCCAGAACAGGTACTGATGTCCCCCATGATTACTGCCAGAACAGGCACTGATGTCCTCCATGATTACTGCCAGAACAGGCACTGATGTCCCCCATGATTATTGCCAGAACAGGCACTGATGTCCCCCATGATTACTGCCAGAACAGGCACTGATGTCCTCCATGATTACTGCCAGAACAGGCACTGATGTCCCCCATGATAACTGCCAGAACAGGCACTGATGTCCTCCATGATTACTGCCAGAACAGGCACTGATGTCCTCCATGATTACTGCCAGAACAGGCACTGATGTCCCCCATGATTACTGCCAGAACAGGCACTGATGTCCTCCATGATTACTGCCAGAACAGGCACTGATGTCCTCCATGATTACTGCCAGAACAGGCACTGATGTCCCCCATGATTACTGCCAGAACAGGAATAACGCATGCATGGATGGATAATTTTGCGCTATTAAAAATATATTTGCAGTTGGTGACCAAACTGAAGGATCTGCGGGGGAACTGATTGGGTAGAGAGGAAGCCTCACCATGCTCGGGTGCTGCTTCTCAAGGGAAGGTTTCCAACCTCAAAACTGTGAACAATAAGTCGCTTGAAAAAAGAGCTGAAATTGCTAGAGGAAGCCCAACAACTGGTTTCATTAGGTGCTAAAACTTTAAAGTGTGTGGTCAACCACGGTGGCTGGGAGATGAATTTCGTTAAAATTCCATTTCCCAATTTCACGCTGGCCATGTACTTAGCACTTGGCAATCTGGATATATTTTTGTGGCAAAATCAGGCGCACTCAGGTTTTGAAGTTCCTTCCACTTTAGGTCTAGTAACTTGGCTATAAAAAAATGTTTTAGTATCAAAAGAGAGCACACAGAGAGACCTATCTTTTGAGCTATTATCAAGTCCATACCATGAAATTTACAGAATCTATGGAGCTATAAAATGGCAATCACAAGTTTTTTTAAACACTACTACTAAAAGCCTTTCATCACCCCTTAATTAAAACAGTGTTTTTTTATGAAGGTGAGGGATGTACTAAAAGCCTTTCATCACCCCTTAATTAAAACAGTGTTTTTTTATGAAGGTGAGGGATGAAGGGTTAAAACAGTGTTTTGTGTATGTGAGGGTTAAAACAATGTTTTTGTGTAGGTGAGGGTTAAAACAGTGTTTTGATGAAGGTTAGTGGTTAAAACAGAGTTTTTATGAAGTTGAGGGGTTAAAAAGGGTTTTGAGGGGTTAAAACCGTGTTTGATGAAGCAGACGTCAACAATTCTTGCCTTCATTTGCGGGTGTGGGAGTCATGCTGGCGGGAGAGACAAATCAAGTCCTCCTTTGGTCATTGTCCTTGTGCTTTGGTGCTAAACATGGCTACTTCAAACAGCTAATTTAGGGAGGTGTGGAAAGAACAATACCCATGGGCACAATGTGGAAGATACCTGCCTGCCTTCTCATGGGGAGTCTTGAGAATCTGGACTTCTGAATATCAACAAGATCAGAAAGGAAATCTCAGTATGAAAGGTCATCAAGGTCATACAGACTTGTGCTCTAAGTGGTCAGAGCCATTACCAAAGAAGCATGAATGACCTCGGGCACGCTGAACCGTTGTTCCATATTTCTGATGTAGTGAACCCAAGTTCGGATACATTGGACCGAAATATATTGGAACCAGGTTTAATGAACCAGGTTTAATGAAGCAGTGTAGTTGTCCAAGACGACTAGTTTAATAATGTACCAATGGGCTCGGGTTTAATGACTAAGGTTTAATAATGTACCAATGGGCTCGGATTTGATGACTACGGTTTAATAATGTAGCAATGTGCTCGGGTTTGATGACTAAGGTTTAATAATGTGCCAATGGGCTCGGGTTTGATGGACTAAAATTGTGTCCTGCAGAACTCTATACAACATTATCTACGCATAGGAATATAAATACATATATATTGTCCACTTCAGATAAAACACTGCGTCTGGTCGATCAGATGATGTTGACCGGAGCTGTGTACCAAGTTGTTCCATTTAACGGAATGATCGTCATCACTGTCAACAACACTATTAGCGTCATCAAATGGTTAGAGGAAACGTCAGAGTTGGTTCAAGTGTGCTCCAATAAGGACAGCATCTGCGCTCTCTTTGTCAAGACCAAAGGAGATTTCATACTGGTACGTGTGGGCGTATGTGCGACCATATTTGTGTGACGTGCAGGGGTCAAACGAATATTGGGAGGCCAATGTATCCCCCAGTGTGTGTTGACTACATGAATAACCTAGGCAGGGAATAATGTCAGCTATACTGGTCAGTTCTGGAATTTTCCTGAGAAACTTCTTGGAGGAGGAAGATTGATTTTAAACATTTATTTATAGAGAGAAACCCAAAAATTGAGACGAGGTACAGAGTATGTATGTAAGGATGAGTCCCCTGGAGGGGGGGGAGTTTTATTGCCCTGTGCTACCTACCCACAAAACAGAGGAAAGTAATGCTCTCTCTCCCTCTTAAAACTTCCTGTATCGGGGAATGGGAATCAGGTACCTGGAACTCAGAAATTGCCTGCACTGTTTGAACTGGGGGGGGGGGGGGGGGTACCTGGAACTCAGAAATTGCCTGCACTGTTTGAACTGGGAGGTACCTGGAACTCCTATTACTTAGAAAGGACCAACTCTGACCCCCTTCGCTGCTGCCCTAAAACCAAGCAACACCACTTAGCATTTTGGACCAAGTTGTAAAAACCCTTTACCAGGTTGAAAGTAGGTGTGCAATTGCTTTAGACATGTACTGTTCTAATAGGCCAACCCAGACTCTCTTTTTAAGGTCGATGTTCTAGGTGGCTGCCCCGCTAGAGAGTTCAAGGTTGTGCGGCTCGAGATAATGGAGGCTTCACTTGTATATGTTTGATCAAAAGATACATACATGTGTGTGTGTGTGTGTGTGACCTAATGCACCTTTACTTCACATGTGTGGAGGGACCACTTGAAAAAAATACTGTTTCATGTTTTTCCTAATTCCGATCCGTCGCTAACTTTTAGAAAATGTCCACGTAATGCAAAAGATTCGGAGTAATCTTCCTCGGGCTGCTTGCTACGTACGTCTCTGCTCCCTGCTGGTATGTGGCTAACAGGTGCACTTGTCTTGGCTCTTGCAGGTGCTTAATCTGCCAGCCCTCTTCTTCACATGCATACAGATGCTTCAACCCTCTGAATGCTGGGGGTCCATTTGCCCCCTAGCAGGGGGGAAAAAATTTGGGTTTTTTGTAGAATGCAATATCACGCCTCCAGGCCATCACATGACTACATTCATTCCCAATTACTCACCATTGACTTCTACAACTGCTTAAAGAGGAAAGTCAGAAGCTGCCTCCAAGCTATAGACTGCAGCTATGGCAACTGTCTAGCCTTGCAATTGCAGTAATCAATGTAACTATACCAGCCACTGATTTACCAATTCGATGAAGCCTCTGTGGTCAAGGGAACCGATTCCCCCTACAGGCACACGCAGACAAAGTAACAATAAATGATTAGTAGTAGTTGCAGTAGCTGCAATAGCTGGGAAACGCCATTGAACCTCATCTTCCTGGTGAAGGCTGGCATGGCCGGCAGAAACGTAGAGAAATAAATTCCAAGTCAATTATCCAGAACACCAGTTGTTGTAATACTAGCAGAGATAGCCGCACTCCGTTGCAATGGTGTTTTGAAGCTGGGTGTGGTTCCAGCGGCTTCTAAACACACACACTGAGAGACAGAGAGACTGGCAAGCATGGTTACCTGTCAATGCTGTTCTGTTGTTGTTCTGGGGGGTGGGGTGGGGGGGGGGGGGGGGGGGGTTACACACACTGAGAGACAGAGAGACTGGCAAGCATGGTTACCTGTCAATGCTGTTCTGTTGTTGTTCTGGGGGATGGGGCCGGGGGTGGGGGGGGGTTGAACCGTCGAAGGTGACACTTCCTTCTGTGAATTTCTCATGTCAGCAATAGTCTCATTATTCCTGATGAAGACTAGAGCATCTGTCGAAAAGTCGAGTAAATACAATTTGAAGTTGATTATTGACAATTTGAAGTTGATTATTGAGAAGGTGATTATAAAGCAACTGTGTTCTTCTGATGTAGAGGCAGTCTTGCTGGAAAAAACCGCTTAGTCCGTGTGAGCTCTAACGAAGCAAGCTTATTGGTGGGAATTGCCGTCATGTTGCATGTGTCTGTGTGTGATGATCGGCAACGTGGAAAACGCGTGTGCAAGCATATCCCTTAACAAATAAACAAAATGGCCGATGGACACAGGCGCCTTGGCGATGGCTGCTTCCAGTGAGCTTGGAGTCCAATGTCACCTGATGTGGTTTAGACCAAGTCTGATCCAGGGTAAAAGTGTGCCTTCATTCTTCAAGAGACTGTGGCTGCACATAAAGGACTGAGACTCTCTTTTGTTGGGTGACCCATTGATTAAGCAGTCAGTGGGTCTTGTTGTCTTTGCACTAACTGACCAGCTGCATTAATCTCTGTTAGCAATTGGTTCTAGTTATCCAGCAATTGAGTGACACTATCAATATCCCTAGTTACTGGTTAACGAGTCATTAATTAAAATTGGTCATTGTTGGTATCCAGCAATTTCCATCCAAAGTAACACTATCAGTATCCATCATTAATTAACACTATCTTCTAGGCTAGGAATGTTATTAGTCACCCTTAGCTATTTCGTAAGGTTAAATTGTCAGCATTCTTTATAGCAACTGCCAACTCTAATCAAGGCACACTTGAGCCTAGCTTTTGTTTTCTGTACTGTTTGCTGGTGCCTTGCCCGTGCTAGTATGTGTGACCTTGGAATGCCCGTGCTAGTATTCTTGACCTTGGATTGCCCATGCTAGTATGCTTGACCTTGGATTGCCCGTGCTAGTATGCTTGCTAGTATGCTTGACCTTGAATTGCCCATGCTAATATGCTTGTTCATACCCACCCATGGTAACATGCTTGGTTGCCCGTGCTAATAGCTTGACCATGATAAAATGGTGACTTCATAGCTTCATGACTTTTTGTTTGCTAATAGTTGAGAGGTGTGTGATTAAAATGCTTCCCTCTGTGCATCTGGGAGCAGGAGTGGGCTAGATGTATCTAGGTCAGGAGTGGGCTAGATGTATCTAGGTCAGGAGTGGGCTAGATGTATCTAGGTCAGGAGTGGGCTAGATGTATCTAGGTCAGGAGTGGGCTAGGTGTATCTAGGTCAGGAGTGGGCTAGGTGTATCTAGGTCAGGAGTGGGCTAGATGTATCTAGGTCAGGAGTGGGCTAGATGTATCTAGGTCAGGAGTGGGCTAGATGTATCTAGGTCAGGAGTGGGCTAGATGTATCTAGGTCAGGAGTGGGCTAGATGTATCTAGGTCAGGAGTGGGCTAGATGTATCTAGGTCAGGAGTGGGCTAGATGTATCTAGGTCAGGAGTGGGCTAGATGTATCTAGGTCAGGAGTGGGCTAGATGTATCTAGGTCAGGAGTGGGCTAGATGTATCTAGGTCAGGAGTGGGCTAGATGTATCTAGGTCAGGAGTGGGCTAGATGTATCTAGGTCAGGAGTGGGCTAGATGTATCTAGGTCAGGAGTGGGCTAGATGTATCTAGGTCAGGAGTGGGCTAGATGTATCTAGGTCAGGAGTGGGCTAGATGTATCTAGGTCAGGAGTGGGCTAGATGTATCTAGGTCAGGAGTGGGCTAGATGTATCTAGGTCAGGAGTGGGCTAGATGTATCTAGGTCAGGAGTGGGCTAGATGTATCGAGGTCAGGAGTGGGCTAGATGTATCTAGGTCAGGAGTGGGCTAGATGTATCTAGGTCAGGAGTGGGCTAGATGTATCTAGGTCAGGAGTGGGCTAGGGTTATGAGGATAAGGAATATTCCAAGGAAGTCTCAAGCTGCCTGGATACAAGTATTCTGGGCACTGGACTAGACATGCCTCGTACTTCATATCACACCAAGTCCACAGGCAACACATCATGAGAAAAGTGGTCATAATTTTATTAATTTTAATCAGGCTATGTGTGTGTGTGTGTCTTCGTTGCTATGATATGATATTTATTGGTGTAAACTCGCGTCCCTTCAAAACAAATGGTTCATCTTCAGTGAATGCAATAAGCTTTAGTTAGGCATGAGTACCAGCTCCACAGGACCAAGCTAATGAAACTAGCAGGACTACTTAGTGCCTTGTCTACAGCAAACTTACGGGGAAGATGTCCATCCAGGAATGCCTCCTGTTCGAAAGCAAAGGGGTCCAGAATGGCTGCTGGTAGGTGTGTGTATTTGGCCATCCTTATGGTATTATTATTATTATTACTACTACTACTACTACTACTATTACTACCACTATTGTTGTTGAATCTTATTCTTACACCTCATTTTTTGTGTGTGAACGAAGTTTGAATTTGCACCTGCAGGTGCTGACCGTGTTAATCAGTTAAAACCTCATCAGCCATTAGACTAGGAAGACTGACGGCCGGTTACGATGTAGTCATGCTCATGATTTGCAGGGGAACTGGAGGGGGGCCTCAGGATAGGGGGGGCTTAGGGTAACTCAAATCTAGTCCTCAGGGTAACTCAATCTAGTGCTCTCCATCAACATGCATGCGAGATGATTGGAGGGGTGAAGATCTGGTAACATCGAGTATCATTGCCCATTGAATTCTGGCATGTTTCAGCTGGCAATTTGTGCTGTGTGTGTCAATTCCCCCCCTCCCCCGTGTCCCGAGTGTGATCCTCAACACACTGCAAGGACTCTGCAACACATCATTTCAAGATGCCCACTATCACACGCGACAAAATGTCCGGAATTGAAAACTCCTCCCATTCATTTACGAACTTCAACCCTGATATTTCAAACCAAGCGCCCTGTCAAGCAATGGCCGAGTATTGAGATGGCTTGCACTCCAGTGACTGGGAGCAGCTTTTGCTAGTATGAAGATGACGAAGAGGACCATTGGAGTGATTTGGGACTTCCACGTCGGAGGAGACCACAGGAAGAGTACCACAAGGTCCCCCAACCTGTAGACCTCCCACATGCAGGGGGAGTTTCTCACCTCGACCATCCGTCCATTTTGGAACTAAAATACAGCGACTTTCTTGACGACCAACTTAAATTTATCACTAGACATTTCAGCAGCTGCTCTAGCCTTGATCAGAGATGCTATGGCCGACTTAGTGTCTCATTATTCCTGATGAAGGCTGCATATAGCCGAAACGTCGAGTTTGTAAATTTAAGTTGGTCGTCGAGATTGTCATCATATTTACTGCATCAACTGAGAGTTCGTTGAGAACGCAAATAAACCACAGAATTTGTCACGCCCATCATGGTGCGGCCGATTCTATTCAAGAGACCCGATATTTATCACAAAGTTGACATCTTTCCTCGCATGGCTAGTGTGTGTGTATGTGAAGCAGGCTCTGACTGGCTTTAAAGTCGTAGCAATGAAGAGTGCCCCTCTTTATTAAATACAGGTGGTGGGCACTCTGTAATGAAGAGTGCCCCTCTTTATTAAATACAGGTGTGGGACTTTATAATGAAGAGTGCCCCTCTTTATTAAATACAGGTGTGGGACTCTATAATGAAGAGTGCCCCTCTTTATTAAATACAGGTGTGGGACTCTGTAATGAAGAGTGCCCCTCTTTATTAAATACAGGTGTGGGACTCTGTAATGAAGAGTGCCCCTCTTTATTAAATACAGGTGGCGGACTCTATAATGAAGAGTCCCCTCTTTATTAAATACAGGCGGGAGACTTGATGAGGTCGTTCAAGTTACTGATCTACAAGCACGACCAGTGCCGGCTGGAGGAGGTGGCCCATGATGTCAACCTCAATCCTATCTTCCTTAGCGCTATTGAGATGATCGATGATGAGAACTACCTGGGGGCAGATGGAAGGCACATATTTGTGTGTCAGAAGAACAGGTAGTCAGATCATAGCTTGCTTGTTGTGGTTGTTGTTGTTGTGGCCTCAGGTCATAAGGATGTAACAAAACTGTTAGCATGACATCACTGTGACTACAATACCAGTATTGCAAGACCACTTTGCTCTGGGCACTACCCTTGCCCCAAGCCTAGCTATTGCCCCAAGCCTATAATAATATCATTGCCCCAAGCCTAGCCTCAAGCCTCCCAAGCCTATAATAATATCATTGCCCCAAGCCTAGCCCCAAGCCCAGCTATTGCCCCAAGCCTAGCCCCAAGCCTAGCTATTGCCCCAAGCCTATAATAATATCATTGCCCCAAGCCTAGCTATTATTGCCCCAAGCCTAGCTATTATTGCCCTAAGCCTAGCTATTATTACCCCAAGCCTAGCTATTATTGCCCTAAGCCTAGCCCCAAGCCTAGCTATTATTGCACTAAGCCTAGCTATTATTGCCCCAAGCCTAGCCCCAAGCCTAGCTATTATGCCCTAAGCCTAGCATTATTGCCCTAAGCTAAGCCTATATAGCTATTATTGCCTCAAGCCTAGCTATTATTGCCCTAAGCCTAGCTATTATTGCCCCAAGCCTAGCTATTATTGCCCCAAGCCTAGCTATTATTGCCCTAAGCCTAGCTATTATTACCACAAGCCTAGCCCCAAGCTTAGCCCCAAGCCTAGCTATTATTACCCCAAGCCTAGCCCTAAGCCTAGCTATTATTGCCCCAAGCCTAGCTATTATTGCCCTAAGCCTAGCTATTATTACCCCAAGCCTAGCTATTATTGCCCCAAGCTTAGCTATTATTGCCCCAAGCCTAGCTATTATTACCCCAAACCTAGCCCCAAGCCTAGCCCTACAAAGGTGAAGGGAGAATTGCCAAGTTCAGGGGTACTATACATGTAACTTGAACCCTATGACATGCAGACTGGCAGAAGTGTTGAAATTCTTGGGGGAGGGAGGGCACTGGTTTTTGCAATTAGGTTCAGTTCAATTCACCGTGCATTCCTGCATGGCTATGAAACTCCACCAGTGCCATAGCCAAGTGTTGAAGAAAAGTCCCCTACTAAGTGAGTAAGTGGATGACAACTTTATATGGTTTATGGGGAGATGCACCAAATTTGTAAACTGCAACTTATCAGTACTTAGCTATGTATAATGATCAGTACTTAGCTATGCATAATGGACCAGTACTTAGCTATGTATAATGATCAGTACTTAGCTATGCATAATGGATCAGTACTTAGCTATGCATAATGATCAGTACTTAGCTATGCATAATGAACCAGTACTTACTTAGCTATGTCTAATGGACCAGTTCTTAGCTATGTATAATGGATCAGTTCAGTACTTAGCTATGCATAATGAACCAGTACTCTTATCTATGCATAATGGATCAGTACTTAGCTATGCATAATGGACCAGTACTTAGCTATGTATAATGGACCAGTACTTAGCTCTGTATAATGGATCAGTACTTAGCTATGGATAATGATAGTACTTTGCTATGTATAATGGATCAGTACTTAGCTATGTATAATGATCAGTACTTAGCTATACATACTGGATCAGTACTTAGCTATGGATAATGATAGTACTTTGCTATGTATAATGGATCAGTACTTAGCTATGTATAATGATCAGTACTTAGCTATGTATAATGATCAGTACTTAGCTATGTCTACCTATCTAAATGTTTTATCTCCTTTTGAGGTTATCATTTGAAGCTTACATTTATGGGGGAGTGGGGGGGGGGGGGGCACTTGAATAATTCCTTCCTATTAGGATTCCTCTCCTTATCTCCAGCTGTGTCTGATCACATGATTAGATTTTTGCAGAATGTTTTACTTGTCCTAACCCCACCTATGTCTGTCTGACCCCACCAATGTCTGTCCTGACCCCGCCAATGTCTGTCCTGATCCCACCCCATACCTGTCCTGACCACACCCCTCTCCTGTCGTCGGCAGCATTGCGTCTGTGGAGGAGGACCTGTGCTACATGCTACAGCCCTCCAGGATGTATATAGGAGACAACATCAACGTGTTTGGCCGGGGGTCCCTGGTCATGGAGAGGCCTGGCTCCGCGCCCTCCCACATCATTGGCAAGCCTATCATTTATGGAGGCGTGCACGGGACTATCGGTAAGTGCTTGTTTAGGCGTAGTGTTTTGGTTGTTATTTTCTAGTTATATAAGAACTATGGACTTGGTTGTTAGGCATCCATCTTGGTTGTTAGGAGCCCATCTTGGTTGCTAGGCATCTATCTTGGTTGCTAGGCATCCATCTTGGTTGTTAGGCATCCATCTTGGTTGTTATGCATCCATATTGGTTGTTAGGTGCCCATCTTGGTTGCTAGGTATCTATCTTGGTTGCAATGCATCCATCTTGGTTGTTATGCATCCATCTTGGTTGTTATGCATTCATCTTGGTTCTTAGGCATCCATCTTGGTTGTTATGCATCCATCTTGGTTTTTAGGCATCTATCTTGGTTGTTAGGCATCCACCTTGGTTGTTAGGCATCCACCTTGGTTGTTAGGCATCCACATTGGTTGTTAGGTGTCCATCTTAGTTGCTAGGCATCCTTCTTGTTCCATATTGGTTGCCAGGCATCCATCTTGGTTGTTAGGCATCCATCTTGGTTGTTAGGCATCCATCTTGGTGTGTGAAGCTCTCTTCTCATTTTGTAGCAAACTCACTGTTTGTGACAACAGTGAGGCCATAATGTGGGGTGGAAGTGCCTACTTATGCGGTTGCCATGCTCAATGCTTTCCTGATCAAAGCACATTCTCTGCCATCCTAGCATCCATCTGCCTGCAAGTTCCCATGAAAATATTTAATTAGCACACTCACAACGTAGCTATTAGCAAGGGGGGGGGGGGGGGAACACTCGTACTGCATAGTGAAATATTTAGCTATAAGCTTGCATGTCTCCTCCAGGTTCTAGTGTAGTGTAGACTCACCAACACAAGTTTTGGTGTTGCTCTGCTGCTAGTAATCGCTCTCACCCTCCCTCCTCTCTCCCTCCCTCCCTCCTCTCCCCTTCTTCCCTCCCTCCTCTCCCCTTCTTCCCTCCCTCCTCTCCCCTTCTTCCCTCCCTCCTCTCCCCTTCTTCCCTCCCTCCTCTCCCCTTCTTCCCTCCCTCCTCTCCCCTTCTTCCTTCCCTCCTCTCCCCTTCTTCCCTCCCTCCTCTCCCCTTCTTCCTTCCCTCCTCTCCCCTTCTTCCCTCCCTCCTCTCCCCTTCTTCCCTCCCTCCTCTCCCCTTCTTCCTTCCCTCCTCTCCCCTTCTTCCCCCTCTCCCCTTCTTCCCTCCCTCCTCTCCCCTTCTTCCCTCCCTCCTCTCCCCTTCTTCCCTCCCTCCTCTCCCCTTCTTCTCTATCGGTCAGGTGTGATTGCTCAGCTCAAGCCAGACATCTTCTCCATGCTCATGAAGCTACAAGGAAAAATGGCGTCCGTCATAAAATCCGTGGGAAACATTGAGCACGAGACGTATCCTTTTTCAGTCACACCAGTAATCTTTAAGATTACTAATAATTTACGTACACACCAAGACATGTGGATAGATTTTGTGGTTGAAGGTTTTTATAAAATATGTATTTAGTTCTGATAACACGTATGATAACATATCACTAAGTTGCTACTTTATGTTGGAATTTGCTGTAGTTATATTCTCATAATGCTAGGCTCTAGAGAGGTCATAATACATACTCATAACAATGAATGTTACTATGACACACTCGAAGTGGATTAGTTTGGGTATAATGTCAATCGCAAAATTAACTGCATGCTGGTGCATGTTATATGTGGGTTTCCTTCAGAGTTGCTGTCTATTGCTTCTTGCCTCGTAGAGAAATATTTTCAAGCAGTTAAATAATCGCAGGTATTGACGAACAGAAGAATTTGCGCGGGGGCAGGGATGTTTGTGAATCTGTCTCTTAGCTAAGGAATCGAGAAATTCCCACTTTTTAACTCCATCATGCTGGGGGGGAATTGGAACGTCTTCTTGAAATGTAGCGGCAGGCTTGCGCATTCCACCCTTTTAAATATCTAAAAAGAGTTTTCTCTGATTATATGAAATTTGTGGCCTCATCACTTCAATTTTATTATTATTATTATATTATTGCTGTTATTATAATATTTGTATTATAATGTGTAATTCCTACCTAAAGTGGAGCATACAAGAAATAGTCACAACTAGTGTACAGCATATTCCAACATCATAGTATCTTGGTGTTGTATTCTAATAGTAACTCTATATAGTAATAGCAACTCTATATAGCAAGCACCTTATGCGAATCTCGGTTTGAGATGGTGTTTCCTTGACTGGTGGCGTACATCACAACAGATACCGTTCCTTCTCCAACGACCACAAGACGTTGCTGGCCGAGGGTTTCGTCGATGGGGATCTGGTGGAGCAGTTCCTGGACTTGCCTGCCTCGCAGATGGCAGAGATATGCAAGGATGTAAAGGTTGGCACGGAGACATGTGTTGGAGATGATTAGTGACCTCAAGCCGATTAAAACTTGGCCAAAGTCACTGAATAAGTCTGACTCACAATGCAATTAACCAAGGCCGAGGTTGATAGTGCCTAGCATAGAAACATTCTAAACTGCACTTTGTGGCATACACTTTTGTTCACCCCCCCCCCCCCCTCCCCCTCCCTCCCGTATCCAGGTGACCAACAGCCAGGGCCAACAGAGCGAACTGGTAGTGGAAGAAGTGATAAAGGTTGTAGAGGATATGTCTCGTCTACACTGAGCGATGCCCCTCCCTCGAGCACATGTTTGATATCAGTACTAATGAAGTGATCTGTATAAGGCTGTGGTCCATATGGAATTGCTAGCTTCTGTGGTTAGCGATGTATTTATTGTTTCCATTTGAACAACATTGTAATGCAATTATCAACTCGTTAGCAACAGTTCACTTGTTGTTAGCCCATCTCTGAGCTATTATGGAGTGATAGTGTTATTGTTCTGCACTGTTATTTGCAGTGTGATAATTAGCGTGTGCTGTTCATATAAGGTCATACAGAAGGGAATTGGACCTTGCCAAATAGCTGCTCTATAATGCTAGTTGGTGTGTAGTCCTACCTGTACTGCCATGCTAGTTGGTGTGTAGTCCTACCTGTACTGCCATGCTAGTTGGTGTGTAGTCCTACCAGTACTGCCATGCTAGTTGGTGTGTAGTCCTACCTGTACTGCCATGCTAGTTGGTGTGTAGTCCTACCTGTACTGCCATGCTAGTTGGTGTGTAGTCCTACCAGTACTGCCATGCTAGTTGGTGTGCAGTCCTACCTGTACTGCCATGCTAGTTGGTGTGTAGTCCTGCCTGTACTGCCATGCTAGTTGGTGTGTAGTCCTACCTGTACTGCCATGCTAGTTGGTGTGTAGTCCTGCCTGTACTGCCATGCTAGTTGGTGTGCAGTCCTACCTGTACTGCCATGCTAGTTGGTGTGTAGTCCTACCTGTACTGCCATGCTAGTTGGTGTGTAGTCCTACCTGTACTGCCATGCTAGTTGGTGTGTAGTCCTACCTGTACTGCCATGCTAGTTGGTGTGCAGTCCTACCTGTACTGCCATGCTAGTTGGTGTGTAGTCCTACCTGTACTGCCATGCTAGTTGGTGTGTAGTCCTGCCTGTACTGCCATTCTAGTTGGTGTGTAGTCCTACATGTACTGCCATGCTAGTTGGTGTGTAGTCCTACCTGTACTGCCATGCTAGTTGGTGTGTAGTCCTACCTGTACTGCCATGCTAGTTGGTGTGTAGTCCTACCTGTACTGCCATGCTAGTTGGTGTGTAGTCCTACCTGTACAGCCATGCTAGTTGGTGTGTAGTCCTACCTGTACTGCCATGCTAGTTGGTATGTTGTCCTACCTGTACTGCCATGCTAGTTGGTGTGTAGTCCTACCTGTACTGCCATGCTAGTTAGTCTGTAGTCCTACCTACACTGTCATGCTAGTTGGCGTGCAGTCCTACCTGTACTGCCATGCTAGTTGGTATGTAGTCCTACCTGTACTGCCATGCTAGTTGGTGTGTAGTCCTACCTGTACTGCCATGCTAGTTGGTGTGTAGTCCTACCTGTACTGCCATGCTAGTTGATGTGTAGTCCTACCTGTACTGCCATGCTAGTTGATGTGTAGTCCTTCTGGTATAGCAGATTAGCATAACAATCGTGCATTTTGTGACAATCGTGCTTGAAAGTTTGTACAGGCTCTACATAGCATATGGTTAATCTTCAGATGTGGAGCTATCCGGATCTGTCCTCTGGCGACCTAGATGTTAATCGATTTTTGGAAAACCACAAAATCTCTTTTTGGCACCATAAATCACTTAAATTTATAGTTTAGTGTTGGGTGTCAAATTAAATGCCTCACTTAATGGATTAAAGTGGAATTTGAATCTTGTCTCTATTTCGTTTCGCTGGAAAAGCTATTGCATTTTATTGTTCCATGGTGACCATGGTGAGGTCGAGGGGTCACTATAAAGAGACAGTTCCAGAAGCTAGTGTTGACATTCTCCATAACATGAGCTAAGGTCTGGCCTCGTAGTAGTACAGGTCTTGCAGCCAGAGTGAATTAGTTTGTAGCAGGCTTGTGATGCATCAGGGAGAACAGTCCACAATGGCTCCCAACCTGTTGCAGCCTCGCCAGCAGTTATTGATAACTTGCTCTTTTTATGTGTTGTTTGAGTACCTCTTGTGTTTATGTGTTGGTGGTAAGTTCTCCAGTCTCCTCGAGTCTGGGCAAAGAGTTGTTCCCTTGCATCATTATGCTGCTGTGCTGGCATAGAGAAGCACCACAAACCATTCCAGTAGAGCCTAGTTGCTTCACTCATGTCCTGTTTCTTCACTCATGTCCTGTTTCTTCAGTCGTGTCCTGTTGCTTCACTCATGTCCTGTTGCTTCACTCATGTCCTGTTTCTTCAGTCATGTCCTGTTGCTTCACTCATGTCCTGTTGCTTCACTCGTGTCCTGTTGCTTCTCTCATGTCCTGTTGCTTCACTCGTGTCCTGTTGCTTCACTCGTGTCCTGTTGCTTCACTCGTGTCCTGTTCCTTCACTCATGTCCTGTTGCTTCACTCATGTCCTGTTTCTTCAGTCATGTCCTGTTGCTTCACTCGTGTCCTGTTGCTTCACTCGTGTCCTGTTGCTTCACTCGTGTCCTGTTGCTTCACTCGTGTCCTGTTGCTTCACTCGTGTCCTGTTGCTTCACTCGTGTCCTGTTCCTTCACTCGTGTCCTGTTGCTTCACTCGTGTCCTGTTGCTTCACTCGTGTCCTGTTCCTTCACTCGTGTCCTGTTGCTTCACTCATGTCCTGTTGCTTCACTCGTGTCCTGTTGCTTCACTCGTGTCCTGTTGCTTCACTCATGTCCTGTTGCTTCACTCATGTCCTGTTGCTTCACTCGTGTCCTGTTGCTTCACTCATGTCCTGTTGCTTCACTCGTGTCCTGTTGCTTCACTCGTGTCCTGTTGCTTCACTCGTGTCCTGTTCCTTCACTCGTGTCCTGTTGCTTCACTCGTGTCCTGTTCCTTCACTCGTGTCCTGTTGCTTCACTCGTGTCCTGTTGCTTCACTCGTGTCCTGTTGCTTCACTCATGTCCTGTTGCTTCACTCGTGTCCTGTTGCTTCACTCGTGTCCTGTTCCTTCACTCGTGTCCTGTTGCTTCACTCGTGTCCTGTTGCTTCACTCGTGTCCTGTTCCTTCACTCGTGTCCTGTTGCTTCACTCGTGTCCTGTTCCTTCACTCGTGTCCTGTTGCTTCACTCGTGTCCTGTTGCTTCACTCGTGTCCTGTTGCTTCACTCGTGTCCTGTTGCTTCACTCGTGTCCTGTTCCTTCACTCGTGTCCTGTTCCTTCACTCGTGTCCTGTTGCTTCACTCGTGTCCTGTTGCTTCACTCGTGTCCTGTTGCTTCACTCGTGTCCTGTTGCTTCACTCGTGTCCTGTTGCTTCACTCGTGTCCTGTTCCTTCACTCGTGTCCTGTTGCTTCACTCGTGTCCTGTTCCTTCACTCGTGTCCTGTTGCTTCACTCGTGTCCTGTTGCTTCACTCGTGTCCTGTTGCTTCACTCGTGTCCTGTTGCTTCACTCGTGTCCTGTTGCTTCACTCGTGTCCTGTTCCTTCACTCGTGTCCTGTTGCTTCACTCGTGTCCTGTTCCTTCACTCGTGTCCTGTTGCTTCACTCGTGTCCTGTTGCTTCACTCGTGTCCTGTTCCTTCACTCGTGTCCTGTTGCTTCACTCGTGTCCTGTTCCTTCACTCGTGTCCTGTTGCTTCACTCGTGTCCTGTTGCTTCACTCGTGTCCTGTTGCTTCACTCGTGTCCTGTTCCTTCACTCGTGTCCTGTTCCTTCACTCGTGTCCTGTTGCTTCACTCGTGTCCTGTTGCTTCACTCATGTCCTGTTGCTTCACTCGTGTCCTGTTGCTTCACTCGTGTCCTGTTGCTTCACTCGTGTCCTGTTGCTTCACTCGTGTCCTGTTGCTTCACTCGTGTCCTGTTGCTTCACTCGTGTCCTGTTGCTTCACTCGTGTCCTGTTGCTTCACTCGTGTCCTGTTCCTTCACTCGTGTCCTGTTGCTTCACTCGTGTCCTGTTGCTTCACTCGTGTCCTGTTGCTTCACTCGTGTCCTGTTGCTTCACTCGTGTCCTGTTCCTTCACTCGTGTCCTGTTGCTTCACTCGTGTCCTGTTGCTTCACTCGTGTCCTGTTGCTTCACTCGTGTCCTGTTGCTTCACTCGTGTCCTGTTGCTTCACTCGTGTCCTGTTCCTTCACTCGTGTCCTGTTGCTTCACTCGTGTCCTGTTGCTTCACTCGTGTCCTGTTGCTTCACTCGTGTCCTGTTGCTTCACTCGTGTCCTGTTCCTTCACTCGTGTCCTGTTGCTTCACTCGTGTCCTGTTGCTTCACTCGTGTCCTGTTCCTTCACTCGTGTCCTGTTCCTTCACTCGTGTCCTGTTGCTTCACTC
This sequence comes from Cladorhizidae sp. MBARI D1340-BT2, assembly GCA_028752905.1. Taxonomy (NCBI): domain Eukaryota; kingdom Metazoa; phylum Porifera; class Demospongiae; order Poecilosclerida; family Cladorhizidae; species Cladorhizidae sp. MBARI D1340-BT2. The sequence continues at coordinate 22,898,319 of JAQNBH010000003.1, read as the reverse complement.
GTGTCCTGTTGCTTCACTCGTGTCCTGTTCCTTCACTCGTGTCCTGTTGCTTCACTCGTGTCCTGTTGCTTCACTCATGTCCTGTTTGCTTCACTCATGTCCTGTTGCTTCACTCGTGTCCTGTTGCATCCTGCTGCATGACTCATATCTAGTTGTTTAACTCATGTCCTGTTACATGACTCATGTCCTGCTGCATGTGAAGGAGGTCTTCAAATGCCTCACTAACTTCAGGAAACTTCCCATGTATTCCACGCAGTCTTGCCTCTCCCACTGAATGCAGAGACAGCGTCACATCCTGTTAATGCATGGAAGACAGGGAGAGTTGCATGAATCCTTTGGTCCTTCCCACATCATGGAGAGGTACATACTTGGAGTTTGATCAAGTTCCAAATGCACACCAGAGCTCATCAGCACAAATGTGCTTGAACAAGGCAATAGCTAATGCAACAACATTCGTATCTAAAGCACGCACCAATAATTTCCTGCGCCTCGGCGTCAGCCAAATATGACATCTGTTCCACCAGCTGCATACATGTATTCTTCGGTTGGGAAGCGAATCACCTCCTGGGACAGAATCTCAACTATTCAGTCTTGTCTTTATCCACTTGTAGGAGGTCTCTTTGGCATGGCTGCAGCAGAAGCTTGCCTTGCCTCTCTTCTGGCAGCTTGTGCTTTCAAGCTATTTTGAATGTACACATCAAAGACTATGTCCACTCGATCATCTCTCTGTAGTTGAGAGGTCATGTATGAAGAGAATACCATATGGACATATTGCTGATATGTGGTTTGATGTGCCTGGTCAAGTATCCGCACCGGAGCAGCACCATTGAGGAATTCGGGTCAGACAACAGGCATTCGCTGTTTCAAATAGATTGTGTATGTATGTGTCCAAAAAATTAGCTTGAAGACGGGCAAGACTTTCTGCCATGCTAGTTGGTGTGTAGTCCTACCTGTACTGCCATGCTAGTTGGTGTGTAGTCCTACCTGTACTGCCATGCTAGTCCCCCTCGGGCCACCTATTTAGAACTTCATGTTCTGCTATTGGCTAAACATCCCTAACCCCCCAAGTAAGTGTTTCAGGCAACTAGTTTGGATATTCACCCTATAAATTTCTTGCAAGTGGAGTAATGTGTAACTCTACAAGTCAAGGACCAACTATTTGGCTCACAAATGTGTTCATAATTAATTAAGGAGCGTAATACTGAGTAGTTTTGAACACTTTAAATAGTCAGTTATTTTACCACAAGTAGCGCTGCATTGTTGTGTGAGGATCTCAACAATCTTGAGGCTTCTTGGGGTTGGGCTGGCCAGCTATCTCCGACCATGGCCTGTTTACTTTTCCTTCGTTGTTCATAGAAGGAACTTTCAACTTGTCATTTCTAAAAGGTGCTGTGTGTTGAAGGCACAGTAGTGTTTTCCAAATAGAGCATGATTAGAATTCTATAAATAGCCCCATTACAGTGTGTGTAATTCTGTGCTAATTGGACAATTTGACTTGATGTTCATTTGCACAGACAAGAGTTTGGCCTCTCTGGGCAATAAGAGAATATAACCTGAATAAGCCTAGGTCTGAATAGTACTCTGGCCATTTCATTACAGCTGAATTGGCCAATATATATATACAGTATAGACTATTGAGGAACAGTGTCTTTAAAAAAAATATATATTATTTTATAATAATATTTACACGTATATATAACACGTATATATATTATTATTATCATGGGCTAGAATGTCTTAATCTTAAGACACTGGATTTCAATCATCTATCCTGTATATATATTAACAATCCTAGAAACGGCTTGGGATACACTGATGCTGCTTGAGTGTGGGCAATGTGCTTGTGTAATACTGTATATATAAAATTTTATACTACATCACGTGATCTGTGGCTAATCTGATTGGTTAATAACTGTAGGTTACATAGGCGCGTAACCTACACTTTTAACCGGATGTAGTTTAGCGCGCGTGCAATGTAGTATAAGTAAGATAGCGTATACTCCACTCACCTACTTGTTTGCGCTTTAGCTATTAATGTTCACTGTTCATGAAGCTTTAATGTCATGATAATATTCACTTGATATAATTTATATAGATGTTCTGTGCTGCAGTGTAACCTACTCGTTTGCACGTAACACTGCAAAATATCTGGGCTCATAAATCCCTGAAGTTGAAAGAGTTTTTGATTATCAGTTGAAGGAAGTTGTTCCAACTCAGCTGCGTGTTTATCTAGCAGTACTTTGTCAATAGCTGGGGCGGGGCGCTTTGAGTAAAAAATTCTTCCATTTCTAGTTGCTATGTAGTTTAGCGCATGCGCAATGTAGTATAAGTAAGATAGCCTATACAAAAGAGTCGGTTATGCGCCAGTGTAACCTACTCGTTTGCTGATACATTCCTCGGCTTCGCCTCGGGGTAACCGCAAACTCGGAGGTTACATAGGCGCATAACCGACTCTTTTTTTGTATAGGCTATCCTATACTTGTTGGGGACTTCTTAGTATGTATATTATATATATATAATAGATAACTGCTTTAATAGTATATTATTTGACTAACATGGATTTTTTTATTATTATTTTTTTTTGTGGACTTGCCAGGCTGCTGGCTGGCTGCTCGCAAAAGCCAAAAATGTAAGCCATGGCCACTGCAATGGCAATAATAATAAATTGCTTGTTGTTGGTAGCAATATTAGTCGAGCTATTAATGACTCGCGAAATAGTTATAACATTTATTAAAAGAGTTAACGATGTAAAGAGCAGTTAATATAATAATAAACATACAACTAACAACCAAACTTGTCAAATATGCAAATTAATAAAAGCACCTCAATAATCAACTTCAAATTTTATTCACTCGACGTTTTGACTAGATGCTTGTATTCCTGATGAAGACTAGAGCATCTGTCGAAACGTCGAGTGAATAAAATTTGAAGTTGATTATTGAGAAGGTTATTGTAATGTTATTATGTCAACTCGGAGTTCATTGGGAATATAAATGTTTGTTTCATTTATTTATTGTTATTATTATTTTTTCCCAAGTCAGTTGTGAAAAGCAAGTGTCCTGAGGTACTCGTATATTAATCGCAGTACAGGAACTTCTTTGGGGGTGTGGCAATCCATAAGTATTACGTCGGCTGGAAATAATTTTTCGTTCCCTTTTATTTCAATTAAATTTCTTTTGATTTTTGATTTTTTAACTTGACTAACACAATTGCCACACCCACAGCTAAGTAGCGGAATGCCAAATGAATAATTCTATTTGCTTGATTCAGACATTTATATGTTATTCTAAGGCGATGGCCGGGGGAATAAATGCCAGGCATCAAGGTGGTGTCGTGTGTCTTGCCAAAACTCGATGTCGAGCTGGTTGTAGTGGCTGATCTCTTCCAGAGCATTGTCTGTATTTGTGTGTGTTGATAACACGCTCAATCCCTCCCCTTTTTTGGCAAGCGAAATAGAATTAGAGACGATATTATTAAGAATTATTGCTTGTGTGTTGTTGTCTCGCACCTAATATTGTGTCTTGAGGTTGTCGGGCAAAAAGAATTGAATTTTAGTATTATGTAGTTAGTGCTTCATTAAAATGAAGGAATGATATTATACTGTAATTATTGTATCTGTGATAAGTACTTGCAGTCGTTCATTAAAAAAAATGTGTACTGCAATATTTCAGTTATGTCAGCATCCTGCACTCGGGGGTTGAGAACTGGATAGCACTGGCTGTGTCGATGGTGAATACTAGGTAGATAATATAGCTGTGATGATACTAGGTAGATAATATAGCTCTCTATGATGATACTAGGTATATAGATGGTATATAGCTGTGCTTATTCTATGATGTATACTAGGTAGAGGTATATAGCTGTGCTTATTCTATGATGATACTAGGTAGATGGTATATAGCTGTGCTTATTCTATGATGTATACTAGGTAAATAGCTGTGATGCTCTCTATGATGAATCACTTGGTGGATATATATATATATATAAAGAGTCTAGAGGCGAGAGAAACTAAAAAATAATCTATTATTCAAAACAAAAATTCATAGAACAAGAAATAGTTTTAATATTATTATATTTACACATACACAAGAGACGCATGAAGTGTATTTCTTAACATGGGGTATTTTCTTTAATGGCTTTGTCAAGCAAGAGGATTTGTCTGGGGGAACTAAAAATTGGTCCACATCGAACCCCCCCCCCCCCCCCCCCCACATTAGCTCTGACCCCAGCCTTGTCCTGACCCGTATCATATATATGAGACCACATGAACTCACGAGAAGCTACCACAGAGCTGTGCTGCCCTGCCTTGCTACACTTTGGGAGACTAGGCCGCTCTTACAGTGCAGTCGTGTGTAGTTGGCACCCGCCAGGCACCTACTGGGAGTGGCTAGACCCAGATTTGGCCGGAGAGAAAAACAATCCATGTCCAGCACCACCCAGCAGCACTTAAATATAATGTGTCTTTTGTGTGTGTGTATATATATATATATATGCAGCACTCCAAGTGGATAATACATAGTACCCTGACCACTTATAGCCTGGATATTTTGGCTGACAGGTCCAAGTGTTAATTGTTTAATTAAGGGTTGACCTTTACCAGACACAACTGGCGAGACAATGGGTGCATGGTTTATTAGTCATGCTTGTAGCCTGCCTTACGAGAGGAACTGTGAATGGTCCAGGGGAATTGTGAATGACCCGGGTGTTTGTGTGAGGTCGGAGTATATCATTACTACATGCCAAGTTTTAATTCAGCCACAATAACAACGGGTTACATCTCGTTAATTGCTGTAAATAAGTGCATATTTGTATATTGTATTATCAATGCATAATCCCCACTTCTAGTTATTAACAAGATCAATTCTCCAAGCATGTGCTTATTATTATGATGAATACTAGGTAGATAATATAGCTGTGATGCTCTCTATGATGAATACTAGGTAGATGGTATATAGCTGTGTTATAGCATGCCCCTGATAGCTACTAGATCAACTATTGAGTTCATGTAGACTGCTTACTCATTATAATGAGTGCACCAGTGTCTGCTATAGGTGTGCCTTCCTCGGACGGGGTCTTTGGTCCTACCCACCCTATAGCTGCCCCTGATGTCCATAGTTGGGAAGGCTGACTAGAGCTTTTCTGGGGCTAAATGCAGCACTAATGCTCTAACTGTTCTAGGGCTAAGGATGTATTGATGTGTAGGGTAGGAATACATATGTTCTAATGGTGGTGGTATGCTAGGGTGAGGGACATATTCTAGAGTGAGGGACATATTCTAGAGTGAGGGACATATTCTAGGGAGGGACATATTCTAGAGTGAGGGACATATTCTAGAGTGAGGGACATATTCTAGAGTGAGGGACATATTCTAGAGTGAGGGACATATTCTAGAGTGAGGGACATATTCTAGAGTGAGGGACATATTCTAGGGAGGGACATATTCTAGAGTGAGGGACATATTCTAGAGTGAGGGACATATTCTAGGGAGGGACATATTCTAGAGTGAGGGACATATTCTAGGGAGGGACATATTCTAGAGTGAGGGACATATTCTAGGGAGGGACATATTCTAGAGTGAGGGACATATTCTAGAGTGAGGGACATATTCTAGAGTGAGGGACATATTCTAGGGAGGGACATATTCTAGAGTGAGGGACATATTCTAGAGTGAGGGACATATTCTAGGGAGGGACATATTCTAGAGTGAGGGACATATTCTAGGGAGGGACATTCTAGGGAGGGACATATTCTAGAGTGAGGGACATATTCTAGAGTGAGGGACATATTCTAGGGAGGGACATATTCTAGAGTGAGGGACATATTCTAGGGAGGGACATATTCTAGAGTGAGGGACATATTCTAGAGTGAGGGACATATTCTAGAGTGAGGGACATATTCTAGAGTGAGGGACATATTCTAGAGTGAGGAACATATTCTAGAGTGAAGGACATATTCTAGAGTGAGGGACATATTCTAGAGTGAGGGACATATTCTAGGGAGGGACATATTCTAGAGTGAGGGACATATTCTAGAGTGAGGGACATATTCTAGGGAGGGACATATTCTAGGGAGGGACATATTCTAGAGTGAGGGACATATTCTAGAGTGAGGGACATATTCTAGAGTGAGGGACATATTCTAGAGTGAAGGACATATTCTAGAGTGAGGGACATATTCTAGGGAGGGACATATTCTAGAGTGAGGGACATATTCTAGGGAGGGACATATTCTAGGGAGGGACATATTCTAGAGTGAGGGACATATTCTAGAGTGAGGGACATATTCTAGAGTGAAGGACATATTCTAGAGTGAAGGACATATTCTAGAGTGAGGGACATATTCTAGGGAGGGACATATTCTAGAGTGAGGGACATATTCTAGGGAAGGACATATTCTAGGGAGGGACATATTCTAGAGTGAGGGACATATTCTAGAGTGAGGGACATATTCTAGAGTGAGGGACATATTCTAGAGTGAGGGACATATTCTAGAGTGAAGGACATATTCTAGAGTGAGGGACATATTCTAGGGAGGGACATATTCTAGAGTGAGGGACATATTCTAGAGTGAGGGACATATTCTAGGGAGGGACATATTCTAGGGAGGGACATATTCTAGAGTGAGGGACATATTCTAGAGTGAGGGACATATTCTAGAGTGAGGGACATATTCTAGAGTGAGGGACATATTCTAGGGAGGGACATATTCTAGAGTGAGGGACATATTCTAGAGTGAGGGACATATTCTAGAGTGAGGGACATATTCTAGAGTGAGGGACATATTCTAGGGAGGGACATATTCTAGAGTGAGGGACATATTCTAGAGTGAGGGACATATTCTAGAGCGAGGGACATATTCTAGAGTGAGGGACATATTCTAGGGAGGGACATATTCTAGGGAGGGACATATTCTAGAGTGAGGGACATATTCTAGAGTGAGGGACATATTCTAGAGTGAGGGACATATTCTAGAGTGAGGGACATATTCTAGAGTGAGGGACATATTCTAGAGTGAGGGACATATTCTAGAGTGAGGGACATATTCTAGAGTGAGGGACATATTCTAGAGTGAGGGACATATTCTAGGGAGGGACATATTCTAGAGTGAGGGACATATTCTAGAGTGAGGAACATATTCTAGGGAGGGACATATTCTAGAGTGAGGGACATATTCTAGGGAGGGACATATTCTAGAGTGAGGGACATATTCTAGAGCGAGGGAATTATTCTAGAGTGAGGGACATATTCTAGAGTGAGGGACATATTCTAGGGAGGGACATATTCTAGAGTGAGGGACATATTCTAGAGTGAGGGACATATTCTAGGGAGGGACATATTCTAGGGAGGGACATATTCTAGAGTGAGGGACATATTCTAGAGTGAGGGACATATTCTAGAGTGAGGGACATATTCTAGAGTGAGGGACATATTCTAGGGAGGGACATATTCTAGAGTGAGGGACATATTCTAGAGTGAGGGACATATTCTAGGGAGGGACATACTCTAGAGTGAGGGACATATTCTAGAGTGAGGGACATATTCTAGGGAGGGACATATTCTAGAGTGAGGGACATATTCTAGGGAGGGACATATTCTAGAGTGAGGGACATATTCTAGAGTGAGGGACATATTCTAGGGAGGGACATACTCTAGAGTGAGGGACATATTCTAGAGTGAGGGACATATTCTAGGGAGGGACATATTCTAGAGTGAGGGACATATTCTAGGGAGGGACATATTCTAGTGAGGGACATATTCTAGAGTGAGGGACATATTCTAGGGAGGGACATATTCTAGAGTGAGGGACATATTCTAGAGTGAGGGACATATTCTAGAGTGAGGGACATATTCTAGGGAGGGACATATTCTAGAGTGAGGGACATATTCTAGGGAGGGACATATTCTAGAGTGAGGGACATATTCTAGAGCGAGGGACATATTCTAGAGTGAGGGACATATTCTAGGGAGGGACATATTCTAGAGTGAGGGACATATTCTATAGTGAGGGACATATTCTAGGGAGGGACATATTCTAGAGTGAGGGACATATTCTAGGGAGGGACATATTCTAGAGTGAGGGACATATTCTAGGGAGGGACATATTCTAGAGTGAGGGACATATTCTAGAGTGAGGGACATATTCTAGGGAGGGACATATTCTAGAGTGAGGGACATATTCTAGAGTGAGTGACATATTCTAGAGTGAGGGACATATTCTAGAGTGAGGGACATATTCTAGGGAGGGACATATTCTAGAGTGAGGGACATATTCTAGAGTGAGGGACATATTCTAGAGTGAGGGACATATTCTAGAGTGAGGGACATATTCTAGAGTGAGGGACATATTCTAGGGAGGGACATATTCTAGAGTGAGGGACATATTCTAGAGTGAGGGACATTCTAGGGAGGGACATATTCTAGAGTGAGGGACATATTCTAGAGTGAGGGACATATTCTAGGGAGGGACATATTCTAGAGTGAGGGACATATTCTAGAGTGAGGGACATATTCTAGGGAGGGACATATTCTAGAGTGAGGGACATATTCTAGAGTGAGGGACATATTCTAGGGAGGGACATATTCTAGAGTGAGGGACATATTCTAGAGTGAGGAACATATTCTAGAGTGAAGGACATATTCTAGAGTGAGGGACATATTCTAGAGTGAGGGACATATTCTAGGGAGGGACATATTCTAGAGTGAGGGACATATTCTAGGGAGGGACATATTCTAGGGAGGGACATATTCTAGAGTGAGGGACATATTCTAGAATGAGGGACATATTCTAGAGTGAGGGACATATTCTAGGGAGGGACATATTCTAGAGTGAGGGACATATTCTAGAGTGAGGGACATATTCTAGAGTGAGGGACATATTCTAGAGTGAGGGACATATTCTAGAGTGAGGGACATATTCTAGAGTGAAGGACATATTCTAGAGTGAGGGACATATTCTAGGGAGGGACATATTCTAGAGTGAGGGACATATTCTAGAGTGAGGGACATATTCTAGAGCGAGGGACATATTCTAGAGTGAGGGACATATTCTAGGGAGGGACATATTCTAGGGAGGGACATATTCTAGAGTGAGGGACATATTCTAGAGTGAGGGACATATTCTAGGGAGGGACAGGGAGGGACATATTCTAGAGTGAGGGACATATTCTAGAGTGAGGGACATATTCTAGAGTGAGGGACATATTCTAGAGTGAGGGACATATTCTAGAGTGAGGGACATATTCTAGAGTGAGGGACATATTCTAGAGTGAGGGACATATTCTAGAGTGAGGGACATATTCTAGAGTGAGGGACATATTCTAGGGAGGGACATATTCTAGGGAGGGACATATTCTAGAGTGAGGGACATATTCTAGAGTGAGGGACATATTCTAGAGTGAGGGACATATTCTAGAGTGAGGGACATATTCTAGAGTGAGGGACATATTCTAGGGAGGGACATATTCTAGGGAGGGACATATTCTAGAGTGAGGGACATATTCTAGAGTGAGGGACATATTCTAGGGAGGGACATATTCTAGAGTGAGGGACATATTCTAGAGTGAGGGACATATTCTAGGGAGGGACATACTCTAGAGTGAGGGACATATTCTAGAGTGAGGGACATATTCTAGGGAGGGACATATTCTAGAGTGAGGGACATATTCTAGGGAGGGACATATTCTAGTGAGGGACATATTCTAGAGTGAGGGACATATTCTAGGGAGGGACATATTCTAGAGTGAGGGACATATTCTAGAGTGAGGGACATATTCTAGAGTGAGGGACATATTCTAGGGAGGGACATATTCTAGAGTGAGGGACATATTCTAGGGAGGGACATATTCTAGAGTGAGGGACATATTCTAGAGCGAGGGACATATTCTAGAGTGAGGGACATATTCTAGGGAGGGACATATTCTAGGGAGGGACATATTCTAGAGTGAGGGACATATTCTAGGGAGGGACATATTCTAGAGTGAGGGACATATTCTAGGGAGGGACATATTCTAGAGTGAGGGACATATTCTAGAGTGAGGGACATATTCTAGGGAGGGACATATTCTAGAGTGAGGGACATATTCTAGAGTGAGTGACATATTCTAGAGTGAGGGACATATTCTAGAGTGAGGGACATATTCTAGGGAGGGACATATTCTAGAGTGAGGGACATATTCTAGAGTGAGGGACATATTCTAGAGTGAGGGACATATTCTAGAGTGAGGGACATATTCTAGAGTGAGGGACATATTCTAGAGTGAGGGACATATTCTAGAGTGAGGGACATATTCTAGAGTGAGGGACATATTCTAGAGTGAGGGACATATTCTAGGGAGGGACATATTCTAGAGTGAGGGACATATTCTAGAGTGAGGGACATATTCTAGAGTGAGGGACATATTCTAGGGAGGGACATATTCTAGAGTGAGGGACATATTCTAGAGTGAGGGACATATTCTAGAGTGAGGGACATATTCTAGAGTTAGGGACATATTCTAGAGTGAGGGACATATTCTAGAGTGAAGGACATATTCTAGGGAGGGACATATTCTAGAGTTAGGGACATATTCTAGAGTGAAGGACATATTCTAGTGAGGGACATATTCTAGAGTGAGGGACATATTCTAGGGGGCGGGGGGGGGGGGGGGAAGGTTGTGGCAGTGCTTGACATTCCCCATGCCTTCACTGGTGCATATTTGATATCCAACAATAACTAAACCCTCTCAAGTATGCAAGCTCGCAAAGTGCTACTCTCCTGCAAACGGACATTCCAGATGTACTTCAAATCTCACTTTTTTGGCGACTGAACTTCCTTTCCTGCCATAATAAAATAATAATTGTGAACTAGACTCGGTGATGAAATATACCTACATTCCTCGGAGATATCCAGGAATGAAGGGCGAATCAAATTGCATTCAGCATCCACTCACATTGGGATGGGACCGGGGGAGGGGAGGATATTCGTCACCAGCGGACATCGCAAGCCACACTAATATGCATTCCTGCCTGACCAATGTGCCCCTCCTTCATATCTGTCAATCAGAAATTAATTATAGGAAAGGGATAATCGTCATTAAAATCAACTACACTCGGGTAGATTCCCACACAAAACCATAGCTACCAATATGGTCTTTTAATTGCTCGATTCAACAAATAGTCTCTTTATTGCCAAGCCAACACTTGGTGAAGGATGAAGTGATGTCTCCACCAAATAATGCCATCTAACAGTAGCCGTTAACCAGTGCCAAATATGTTTATAGGCTGCAAGAACACTCCCTTCTCATGGCTAATTGCACACATCTCTTGAGGATATACTTCCTCAACCAAGCGCTAATAGGCACAAGTGTCTTTGCCAAGTTGCTTGTGGTTGAGTGTAAGTGGCCTCAGTCACACCTTGTGCTGTTCCTGTGTTGTCCAATATACCCGAGCTTGGTCAAGGCTAAGTGGACAAGTCTCTCCCCATGCCAGTTCTGTGACATTCAAATTAAATTCCATACTCAAATGTGTTAATATATGACGAATTCTTGCCTGACCGTGACTAGCACTGAATGTGTCAAGGGTTGCTCTCTTTGATGCCGACATTTACAACTGATTGTGTGTTTGATGTGGCTATAAGTGAATGTCCAGTCAAAGCTTGGCTTTGTGATCTTGAGTGGATCAGCTGATGATTGGTGGCAATGGGTAGACTTGGATATTGGATGCTCGGTTGATTACTGCTATGCTCTAGAACTCAGCAATGATGGTGTGCACGACTTGTCAAAGTTTTGCTGTAATGGATAATGGCATGACTATTAATTTTACATTCCCGCTTTAAAAAAAAGTGCTAATGCACCTAATGATACTTAGTAATATAAGGCGCTAATTTGACATCCATTAGCCTCAAGCTCTTCTTATAGGAAAGGTAGACACTTTGGTCAGTTTTTATCCCAGTTGTATTATTCATGGCTATGACATGAGCAATGACTCTGTCCGGCTGTGGAGGGGGAAAATACTTGCAGTCTAGACATTTTAGCAGGTAGAAGCTGACTAAAGTGCCCTCTTGTGATGATGTCACCTGACCTATGACCTGTTAATATCCCCATCAACTGGTGAAGTTCAAATGCCCATTTAATCCCACGATGTGGAATGACCTTGAGTGCTCGTATTCATAGATCAGCCGTGGTCTTTTTAATTACCTGTTTGTCCTGTTTTTGTGAAAACCGCTATAAGTTCAGTGATGACTGGCATGAAGACAACAGGAAAATAACAATTTTAAAAGCTCGGTCAACAACCCTTATAGCATGCAGTGTGTGGGCATTTTTAGCTTTGTTTTTTATGTAGAAGCCACCAACTAGGAAACAGAGTCACATTCAGTATAAACAAGCACCTTATTGATATCCCAGAACCCCCCGATAGGTTGCAGCAAGCTGGCTTCTCAAGGCAAAGTTTTATTGACGGACTATATATAGTAAAAGAGGCTGCCTCTTCTCTGGTTCATATTGAACACAAGTCATCTAATTAAATCTGTTTTGGGAAAATAGTGTAATTTAATGCCACAAACACAACAACAGTTAACTGTTAATTTGGTAATTTGTTCCGTGAATGTTATGGGTTGGACTTGCGGCAATTAGGAGGAAGCCACACAAGGAATGCTGGTCTAGAGGTTAGCTATGTGTTGAAGTTGGCAGAGTTCTTAAAAATAAGCAGGAAGTGTTCTTAGAAAGTATTCCCAGGAAGTGAAGAGCCACACCCACCCATAAATCTTGCTTTCCTTTTAGGAGCATTCTAGAGGACTGGCTCTGTTTTGTTAGTCACTTGTTGTGAAACTAGATAGTTTTGATTGGTGTTTTCTTGTGGTGATATTTAACATCGGCAGCGAGTTTGGATAGAGAAGTAAGTGTTTCATCCATCACAACACAGTGCAGCTTCACTGGTATGTTATTTCACCTTAAAAGGAACATCAATGTAGCAGTAATTACAACAATGCTGTGCGGCTTCCCCATGGAATTCTTGAAGTGTCTGCCGACCCACTTGCCATGTGGCCCGTGCACTAGCTCTCTGTCTGGAGCACTCACACTAGCCATGTGGGCCGTGCAGTGGCTCTCTGTCTGGAGCACTCACACTAGCCATGTGGGCCGTGCAGTGGCCCTCTATCTGGAGCACTCACACTAGCCATGTGGGCCGTGCAGTGGCCCTCTGTCTGGAGCACTCACACTAGCCATGTGGGCCGTGCAGTGGCCCTCTGTCTGGAGCACTCACACTAGCCATGTGGCCCGTGCAGTGGCCCTCTGTCTGGAGCACTCACACTAGCCATGTGGCCCGTGCGGTGGCCCTCTGTCTGGAGCACTCACACTAGCCATGTGGGCCGTGCGGTGGCCCTCTGTCTGGAGCACTCACACTAGCCATGTGGGCCGTGCAGTGGCCCTCTGTCTGGAGCACTCACACTAGCCATGTGGGCCGTGCAGTGGCCCTCTGTCTGGAGCACTCACACTAGCCATGTGGGCCGTGCAGTGGCCCTCTGTCTGGAGCACTCACACTAGCCATGTGGGCCGTGCAGTGGCCCTCTGTCTGGAGCACTCACACTAGCCATGTGGCCCGTGCAGTGGCCCTCTGTCTGGAGCACTCACACTAGCCATGTGGCCCGTGCGGTGGCCCTCTGTCTGGAGCACTCACACTAGCCATGTGGGCCGTGCAGTGGCCCTCTGTCTGGAGCACTCACACTAGCCATGTGGGCCGTGCAGTGGCCCTCTGTCTGGAGCACTCACACTAGCCATGTGGGCCGTGCACTAGCTCTCTGTCTGGAGCACTCACACTAGCCATGTGGCCCGTGCAGTGGCCCTCTGTCTGGAGCACTCACACTAGCCATGTGGGCCGTGCACTAGCTCTCTATGGTGGACTGTTTCAAAGCAAACTTTAAAGAAAAATATTTTTATTGGCCATTTAGTTGTTGTTTCTTGTTTCTTTCATTATTTTTTACATGATTTTTTTTCAATGACAAAAACTTGAAGAACTCGTCACTTGGCGCTGCTACAAAACCTCATCTGGGACATTTGGACCGTGTGTAGGCAAGTGCCCTCATGGAGTGACTGTGATGTGAAGTACAGGGAAGGTTCTGGTCTGGGATGCCACCTGTCCGAACATTTCCCCCCCTCATATTGTGATCTTGTGTCTGGCGAAGCTGATGCAGTTTGCCAGCAGAGCAGAGTGTTTGAAGCCGATTAAGGATGCAAACTTCAGACACACTCACCATTTTGTCCCCCCTGAGATAGAGACTATGGGGGTATTTGCAGGGAGGTCATGCATGATCTTTCTCAGGGAGGTGGGGGCAATAATCGAGGAGCAATGTAGAAAGGACAAAGGGCATTTCCTTACCTGCTCCTGAGAATTCAGTGGCCGTGCCATTTGTGGTAATGCATCTGCTTTGCTCTCCAAATCCCCAGGACACTTGAACTAAATTCCAATTATTTATATTTATTATTATTAGTGTTATTATTTTATTAATTATTTATATAATATTAGATATAATATTGCAGAGTTAAAATGTTATCTCATTTAGCTTCAAAGTGTGCTATTGCATAGGCAACTGTTTTTTTTGTAATGACAAAGAATCGAAGAACTGAGGTACCACCGGAATGTTCCTGCACCACCCACACTATAACAAGGAAGTTAAAATTTAGTTTCATGCATAGCACATGTAGTTGGTGCCCTCTGGCTACAAGGAAACAATGGTCAATGTTTGGGTGTTCCCCTCCCCCTCCTTTCCCCCCCTTTCATATAGGCCTAAACGATGCAGCTCCACGTACTTGTAGTTGACTCACTAGTGGTAATCCGCTCCATCTCTGCTCTCTGACATATTCCTGTAGCCGATTGCTTTTCCTGTGTCATCTTCATATATGAACCCTGTGCTTATGAACCCTGGGCTTTGATGGTGATAGTGCGAAGGGGGGGGGGGGGGGGGGGGATAGAGAGGAGGGGGGGATTGTTTTTGATTTCCCTGTGCCGCGCAAACACAGAGCCGTTGCAGCCAGGCTTTCATATATTTTGCTCAGCATGAATTTATAATCTGATTCAAGTTTTATTTGTTCGTAATTTTTTATGTACTTTGACCTGATAGCATTAATTTAAAAAATTGTTAATCACCCTTTCTCAGATCCAATCACATGCCCATATATGGTGCCATTTTGAGCTCGTTATACTGGCGTGTAATATATTCTGCCATCAACACATTCTCTCAGCTTCGCTATTGTTCAAGCATTGTCTCAAATACTACACAGTTCACAGCTCTCTGCACATGCTCAGACATACACCAGTATTCAAACAGCTCACTCTTAATTGCATGGTTGTGGTTATTAAGTATTTATATATGTGATTTAATGGAAATATTGCATATCTAAGTGCAGTGGTTTATTACAGAACCTAATGGGTATCTATTATGTGTATGTATATTATATATAGGTTCTATATGTATGCGGGGTTCTTTATATATACAGGGTCCTATATATATATGGGGTTCTATATATAATATATACAGGGTTTTATATATATAAGGTTCCATATATATATATATATATGCGAGTTCCATATATATATATATATAAGGGGCTTCTATGTGTATACGGGGGTTCTTTATATAATATACAGGGTTCTATATATATATATGGGGATATGTATGGATGTTTATATATATATATGGGGGCTCAGTACAAACTGTGTTGAAGGACTCACGTTTTGTGTATAATATATGCTAAGATTTGGAGTAGAAGGGAACAATGCAAAGAAATACTTTTCCCTGATAGGCTC
This sequence comes from Cladorhizidae sp. MBARI D1340-BT2, assembly GCA_028752905.1. Classification (NCBI taxonomy): domain Eukaryota; kingdom Metazoa; phylum Porifera; class Demospongiae; order Poecilosclerida; family Cladorhizidae; species Cladorhizidae sp. MBARI D1340-BT2. The sequence goes on along the minus strand of JAQNBH010000003.1, from coordinate 22,882,543 downwards.
TGAATTTATTATTTGGGGGGGGGGGGGTGCTTTCCTCTATTACAACAAAACTCATGAGCTGCATGGTGGACCTTGACCTCATCAGAAAAGGATGCTCGTACCATTAGTTGGGTGGAGTCACAAACAGCATGCAAGCGATGGATAATCGACACCTTTCTCTGCATCTGAGTGTCTCACTACTTGGAAGTTGTGAGTTCTGTGTCTTTAAGAACATGCACAACGAGTATTGGCAGTGATATTTGGACTAGGCCTCAGACCAATGAATGGCTCCCAAACGAATATTTCAAAGTGGGTAAAAACCATGTTCTCTTCTGATGTATTGCCTGTGATAATTGACAGCAGATTTTGTGATGATCAGCTGATCCAATTTGGCTGAAGAATTTGGATAACAGTTGCGCATGCATGTGCCTATGCTTCCCCACCCCCTGCCCTCCCTTGTTCTCCATTTTATTGGACGCCAAGTGGTGCACGACCACACCTACCCCTGTGTCTATGATTTGCAAGATGAGCTTTGTTCTTGAAGCAAATATTTTAAAAATGTCATAATGATTTCATGATGATGATGATGATGAATACATATTGCGTTTGGTGATGGTTGATTGAGAGTGAAAGATAAAGAAGTACAGTGGAATATACACACACACGGAGTGAAACAGTGAAGAGCAGATGACCAGGAATAGAGCATAGAATATGGGTCATGTTGTGGCCTGGGATAATACTAGAATTGAAAAGCAGAAGCAAAAAAATATCACAAAATATTGAAATACAGTACCAAGTCTGAGAACAGAGCTCAATGCCCCACTGTGACTTGCTTCTCTGTTACCTGGGGTAATGGGCGAGTTAGTTCTGTGTGGCTTCTCTGTGGTTGCCGCAGCTGTGGTTGCCTTCTGGACGCAGAGGTTACTTTGTGTGATGTCCAATAGAGGAGGGTACTCGTTCATGGACTCCCAGGGTGGCTCTAAGGGTGGTTGAACACTAAACTTTTGTAAGGTGCGGTTGAAAATGATTTCGTGACCCGGCAAGGAGGAATTGTGGTAAGTCTGCAGTGAGCAACATTGCGATTCAGTGTAAAGTTTGGATGGTCCTATCAAAGATCTGATATGTAAATCGGAGTTGAGCAGCATTCTTGTACAGGAGACTACTCCTGGCTTGACTACTACTACAGCATGGATGCAGCGTGCGTTGAATCTCCTTCCGTCAAGCTTACATGCTCCACTGACTTTGACTAGGAATTCTTGCAGGCCGCAAACATTGACATATGTGAAAACAAGGTTACTGCAGCTAGAACCACAGAAGGCACCCGAATCTGTATTTCTCCGTCTTGAGTTGGAAGAAGTTAGTGATCGTATTGATGCTGCTGCAGAATGTTCACACTTCTCAAGAATAGCCTCTAGGCTGTTTTGATTACATTCAATGTTATCTAGAGGATTTGACCGTTTCCCTCTTCTAGAAGAATCATGATGCAAATTGTGCAATCTCTGCGACATTTCGCGGGAAGTTGTTGAAAATTCCTCAATACTGAATGAATTGGTCTCTTTGTGTGTGATAGTTTTACTCCTGAAACATTGCAGTGGAGAAATCAATAGCAGAAATAGCAAACCACTAATAAGGCTGCTCACTTGAAGTTTAAGCCTCATACTTGTTGGTCACTGACTTTTAGCTAGCACAGAAGACAAATATTTATGTCTAACTCTCCGCTGTTACTGTCAATAGCTAGGAACTGAATCTGACTGAATAGCATTAGCAGCTGTTATATAGACACTCCTCGTGCCCTATTTGGATTGGCTTGACTTGCATTCTAATCATTTAAGTAGTGGCATCCTATATATGTCAGTTGCCTTATGTGGACTTAGTGCACGGGCTAAGTGTATTGATATCAACATGGCATTGCCATTTACAGAAGCAGATGGTAGCCAACTTTTGGTAATTCCAAGGTATGGAGCATCATAATTGCCGTTTTAAGTGTACAGCTCGGGCACAGTCATGCATAGTGTTTGTCATGTATAATGACTGGTGAACTATAGTATAAACATCATCTTATGGGTGCTGCATGAATGACCTGGTCAAAGGCTATGTCTCTTACAAAGTGAATGGTGGCTAACTCACTAGGTGGTCCACAAAAACACCTACTTCGATTGCCACGATAGTTTGATATTAATGTGAGAAATATTCGATTTATATGCTTCCTATTGTCTTGCTATGTAAAACACATACCATCTTTACCACTTGCTCTACACTACATAGTTCGAAGCAAATGTGATATATTTTATGATGTGATACCCTGGGGAAATGAGAGCTGTTGGAAGTGACCCATTCTCAATATTTACAGGTCACTTACCAAATAATGTAACAGAGCTGGACACTTAAGAGGATTGGTATGATTTGGGTTCTCAATTGCTGATAGCTGATGGGGATGTGTTCTACCCTTGGAAGTGATAATCCACCAACCCCATTCTAATATTGGAAATTTAGACAGACTAATATTAGAAATTTAGACAGACTTTAATTGCTTATTAATAGACAACAACAGCCTCCATTTAGCTTAGTGCACTTATTTTTTAGTTGTTGTGTGAAGGGATGTAGTTATTCACACTAGTTGTAACTATGGTGATATGATTGTTAAATTTGCCTGCACTCTGTCAAATTAGAGGCTCTTAATTTGGTCTTCATTGGTGTGTGCTTGGTTGTTAATGTTATACTGCACCGAGTCTGCGTTGTAGAACTTCCATCATTAGTGCAACAAAACCATCTGTTTGTGAATATCCCATTAGCCAAGTGCTCGGCTCCAGCTGATTAAGACTCTTGTTGATTCCCAAAGCTTGAAAACGTGGAAACCACATTCTGTCAACTTTAAGAGTTGATGATGGATATTTGAAATAGTATACAAACTACACACCCTGCTCTCCGTGCACACACACACACACACACACATCCTGCTCTCCGTGCACACACACATACACACTCACACCCTGCTCTCCATGCACACACACACACACACATCCTGCTCTCCGTGCACACACACATACACACACACACCCTGCTCTCCGTGCACACACACACACACTCACACCCTGCTCTCCGTGCACACACACACACACACCCTGCTCTCCGTGCACACACATACACACACACACACACACACACACACACATGTCCTGTCCAGCACCATCCTATTGATAATCTGCCTCTGCCATTTCATTATGCTCCCCCATTACATGGAACAATGCTCAACCTCATGTCCCCCGAGGGTCATGCCCCTGGCCTGCACGTGTGGACTGCCAGACCTCTGCCACTCGAGAACCATCAACTGCTGCAGAACATAAACTGTGCCAACTCCAGCTTGCTCACACACTGGTCCCTTCAACTCCTGCACTAACTTCTTGTCACTTACTCCTAAACCTCCCAGAGCACACCTCACACACTAAACTTCCCAGAGCACACTTCACACACTAGAGCACACCTCACACACTAGAGCACACCTCACACACTAGAGCACACCTCACACACTAGAGCACTCCTCACACACTAGAGCACACCTCACACACTAGAGCACTCCTCACACACTAGAGCACACCTCACACACTAGAGCACTCCTCACACACTAGAGCACTCCTCACACACTAGAGCACTCCTCACACACTAGAGCACACCTCACACACTAGAGCACTCCTCACACACTAGAGCACACCTCACACACTAGAGCACTCCTCACACACTAGAGCACTCCTCACACACTAGAGCACTCCTCACACACTAGAGCACTCCTCACACACTAGAGCACACCTCACACACTAGAGCACTCCTCACACACTAGAGCACTCCTCACACACTACAGCACACCTCACACACTAGAGCACTCCTCACACATGACTTCCCACACTGTAACTAGTAGCTGTTCTGTAACTGTTCAATTAGCACAGTTCTGTAATCCCAGCCTGTATGCAGCCTTCCACCTTGCTCTAGTGCAGCACTATTTACCACTTACTCTCATCCATCTGAATAGAGCCTTCCTAAACACATTCTTCCATCTACTCCTGTAACATATATCGGACTTCCCTCAACAGCCTTAGTGGGCATATGGGATACGCTCTGGCGTGTGGGAAAGATGCCCTACCTACTTAAGCTTGAGCTTAGGTAGCTTTCACTGCACACACAGACACCACACCACACACACACACACCACACACATATACACAAACACACACACACAATCCAAAATCGTTAAGTGGTATGAATCGAGAGTATTAGTTTTTGGTTTATGGAGGATCTCTTGATGTGTGGTCTACCACCTTCGCTTGTGGCCTTCAAGTTAAATGTCTAGGCTAGCAGGAAGTGCAAGGTATTGAGGGGACAAGAAATTGCGACAACTTTGCTACTTCCATATGTGGATGCTTTGAAAGAGTGTTATAGGTTGGGCGACCTTTTCATACTGGGACACTGGCCAAGGATAGACAGAAAGAATTCTAAAGACAAATCTTCCCATCCACTTCCTCAGTGTGTAGGTTCATTCAATAATCACCTAAATATACATAACTACATGTTTGAATGACCTCTTTGTGCATTTCTAACTTGCATAGTCTCTCTAGTTAGACTCTCATACGCATCTGCATGCTGGGAAGGAGCCTGGTCACTGCAGTTGGCGTGGTTCCCTTGTGTTGCACAGTCAGCAGGACACTTCGCTGGTGTTGGTTCTCTCTAGAATTTGCAGGCGAAAAATGAAAGCAGAAATAATTATCGCACAATGCCAAGAATTTCACACGTAACGATTTTTGTGGGATGTGGAACACAATAAACACAAAAAATACGTGTTAGACCTCCCCCCCCCCTCTCCCTCCCCCTCTTTCCACGCAGTGGCATGCTCAAGTATCTAGCTAGTGTGACTATTAGCTGGACAAAGCATGGAGCTAAATCCCATACGGACAACCACAGTAGTGTCTTTTGTTGCAGTGATTGTTGCAGTGATATCTCAAATGTACATATATATATACATTAACAGAGAGCATGACAGCTGAGGCAGCAGGATAACTATTGCTGATGGTTTGAAAAGAAATATTGTGTGCCTGACTTCGAATTAGCCATTTATGTTCCAGTGAGTGACCTTCAAGAATGGTAGGGGATTAGTGTAGGATATCCGATGCCTAGCTGATCCTCAGTGTAAGTAGGTATATACATCTAGTGTGCTCCAGTGAGGTATGGAGTCTAATGATAGCTATAATATTTGGAACTGACAGTGTTTCCAGATATTTCACATTGAAATTTCAATGTGAAAAGAAATCTGAAAAACTTTAACCAGGAGGTCCTTATAATTTAGACTCGGGAGGAAGGGGGGAGGCGACTTAAAGAGGGCATACAGACAGGACCTTTGGTTGCTGTTAAATGAACATCAAAGGACTTTTGAAATTTGGTTCATATTTTACCAGCCACACCACATCATGGTTTGCCAATAGCCTTGAAACCAGATGGACCTATAACGACAGTTTACTATTTCATCACGCAAGATGAAATTACTGAGAGAAAAGGCTCATAATCGAGTAGTAATACTCTAAGAGATGAATCCATTTGCTAGTACTGACTTAGCAGAATTTATGAAAGGGATTTTATGAAAGGGAAAAAACAAACACCCCGATGGGATTTGAACCCTCAATCTTCTGATCGGAAGTCAGACGCCTTATCCATTATAGGTGGCAGCAATGTTTGGGCTATGCATAACAAGACCATCCTCATCTCTCTAGTTATCATTTTTGTCCCTCGATAATGAAGTAGACACAACACACACAGACATGCTTCTGAATAACTCTTTGTCTTGCACAGAATTGTCCAACTTTACACTCTTTTGTGCCCCTCCGTTGTCATTAGCACCATAGACATGTCTTGCTGCTAGGCATGAACATGGTCTGTGTGTGCAATACATTTTTATGTACACATTTGTTGCTCTAGTGTGTATAGTTGAAATGAAGAAGTTGGCAGAGAAACTTATTTCTGCTCGTGTCAACTTTTAACTGATCATGTCGAAATAGCCCTCAAGCACAAAAATAATCTGTTGCAGCATTTAAGTTTGTCATATATAAAAAAAATTGTTGGGAAGATGGAGATGCTCATTGGATAAGAGATGCATCAAATTTAAAAAAATGCACTAAAACATGTGCAAGTGTTTTCATTCATCAAACCCAAAATACCATGAAAATGCAGGGGAAAACTTGTGGTCCTATTCTTTAACCAAAGATGGCTTCAAGGTCAATTTAATTAGTAAATGGCCACCTACCAGAGAAATGATCCCTTACCAGAGAAATGGACGCTTACCAGAGAAATGATCCTTTACCAGCACTTTCCAGAGAAATGACCACTTACCAGAGAAATGGACACTTACCAGAGAAATGGACACTTACCAGAGAAGTGTAAGGTAATTGTTAAGCTCCTGTAATTTACGAGCTATTTGCTTCTATATGAACTGGGGGGGAAATCACGTTTGAATGGTGCGTATGCTTGAAGTTGTCCTATCAAATATTTGAAATCTGCTGATATGTTATGCTGCATCTGCTACCTTTGAATGATTGTGAAGTGAGTTTCATACAAACTTGGGTTCAACTCGTGTATTGGTGGGTGATGCTGTTACTCCGCTGCAAAACTGCAATTGATGGGCTTCGGGAGGTACTCTGTAAGCAATGGGTTGTTGTTGGTAGCCTAGGAGTTATTGGTGGGTGATGCTGTTACTCTGCTGCGAAACTGCAATTGATGGGCTTCGGGAGGTACTCTGTAAGCAACAGATTGTGGTTGGTAGCCTAGGAGTTATTGGTGGGTGATGCTGTTACTCTGCTGCGAAACTGCAATTGATGGGCTTCGGGAGGTACTCTGTAAGCAACAGATTGTGGTTGGTAGCCTAGGAGTTATTGGTCGGTGATGCTGTTACTCTGCTGCGAAACTGCAATTGAGTGGCTTCGCGAATCGGGAGGTCTGCTCCACAGCACTCTGTAAGCAATGCATTGTGGTGGTAGCCTAGGAGTGATTGCCCAGTCCACAGTTTCTCACAAGTCCAATAACAGTGCATTCCCGTGACACAGCTTCATAGGGGACGACCACCAACCAACCGGCAAGATTGGGGCATTCTGATCGGTCAATACCAGTCTCAAACCAGCTGATGCAGTTATTTAGATTACATGGAAATTATTGACCGGTAGGATGCAGCCACTCTACTTCCAGTTATACAACAGCATAATGCTGATGGAACTATCGGTGCATTCGGACCATTGGGCAGCATTCTTGCAGGTACCTCTACCTAAATTTGTTGGCATGGCACTATAGATTGATCATAGGAGGTTGTTGCTCCACCCACAGATCTAGCACATTGAATCCCATTGGAATAAGGTGAATTATACCACAAGTGGAGGGTTAAACGTTGGTATATAATATACTACAGAAAGTGTCTAGTATACTACAGGAAGTGTCTAGTAAAATACATGAAGTAGTGTCGTGAGGTTCATAATCTCCCAAAACTCTAGACCCAATTTGTGAAAGTTTGTAGTTGGCCTATTGCTCTTGAGACAGGCCACCATGGAGCATGCCTTGGGAAGTGGAGTGAGCTTTCAGGTGGTGCAGAGATGGAGGCTTATGGTGATCAAGCAGCAGCTACAAGTCACCAATTTTGCTGCAAGTCCAGGGAGGAGTCAAGCAGGAAACCTCACCATCACCAACATAGAGTGATTCATTTGGCAGGGATAGACTGAGGTCACTTGATTTCTAGAAACTGCTTTTCAAGTTTTCACCAACTACAGCTACAGGCAATGAGCAAAGCTCCTTTAACAGCTGTAATGCATTAATACATGCAGTGGTCAAATATAAAAGGATTGCCATCAGCTGTCTTCATGCCTTGTGAATTATATGTTGTGGGAGGGAAGGAGGTGGAAAACAACTGAAGCATATAAAACTGTGTTTACATGAGATAGGGGCTCAGTATCCAATAATTATGGGCAGTAGATAGGGACTCAATATCCAATACATGTATAGGTGACTCAATATCCAATATAGGTGAGTCAATATCCAATATAGGCGACTCAATATCCAATACATGTATAGGTGACTCAATATCCAATATAGGTGAGTCAATAATCAATATAGGCGACTCAATATCCAATGTAGGCGACTCAATATCTAATATAGGCGACTTAATATCCAATATAGGCGACTCGATATCCAATATGGGCAGTAGATAGGGACTCAATATCCAATATTGGCTGTAAACCAGTATGGATATGGTATTGACTGGAAGGAGAAAAGAGGAATCGGTGTCAATATCCAGTGTAGAGGATACATATGGAGGGAGAGAAAGGGGTTAAGCACTCGGTATCCAGTGCACAAGCCAGATAAAAATGTTTAAAATGAGACACTCCTGCTAGAGTCATTGTTCTGTTCTTCTGCTTATTTGGGCAGTTCACTCCTTCCACAATAAAAAGAAATGAGTTTGAGAAAAGTGTTTTAAAGGAGTCTCTGATGCTTATGTGCAGCAGCAACAGGAAAGACATAAACATGACAAGAAGGAGTGGGGTGGGGTGGAAGGGGGGGGGGGGGGGGGGGGGGGGGGGGGGGGGGCTAATTAACATCAAAACTTATTTTTTGTAATAAACATTATTTTAAATTTAACAATATATATAATAATAATCAGAAGTGGTACAGTAACTTCTCCTGCTGGGATTCCGTAGAGTCCAGCACAGAAGCAGCACTCCCCTGCTGTATGGCCACAGAAATTCCTTGTTGTATCAGGTGTTGAAGTGATCTAGTTTTGGGGTCAAAAATGCCACTAGTCTGAACATCCACTGGGGTGAATAATTGGTCAGCTCTGCTCTAGGTTACTTCTCACACAAAAAAGATGAAATTAAGATGCTATCCATGTAGACCACAAACAAATGGACGACCCTTTACCTATTAAATCATGCATCGGTGTTCATAATTTTTTAATTTTAAAGTCATATAGCTCATGGGTTTAGTCAATTGGGGGGAGGGGGGAGCTTTCTCCTGCCCAGATTTCAATACAGACAGAATTCGAAGGTCAATAATAAGGTTAACAATTATTTAAATGTGCGTTCTACTATATATTATTATGTGAAACAAACTCAATGCCAATATCAGCTGATGATAATGCATCTCTTCCTTCTTTACCACATAATATCAGGCCCTACCCATCAAGAAGTGATTGGCATTCGTGATGAAGTACAGCATCTAAATCCTATATAATACATTAGCCTATCACTACATTTTCGTGGCTTTTTGGAATTACTTCAATAGTCTTTACCACTTCGCAGATCATTGGTATTTTTCAAACTTTGTTAACTCGCTTTCCAGCTAGAAAATCCTGTCTTGGACAATACACTCTCCTTGCAATTTTTAGCTAGAAGGTTTCACTGAAGCTATAGAAAACAGGAAAACCGAATCATTTCCTTTGATGACTTATGCCTTATTGACGATGTTGCTTACAAAATGTATGGGATAGTCCAGTTGTTTGGTAAGCTTTTGTAGAGTAAATGTCACTTTAAGAGTTTCTGCAGCTGTTAGTGTCTGCTGAAGCATCATCATCACAACCTTCTTCCTCAAATACAAGAGGCTCTTCATATTCCCCTGTACTGTATACCTTCTCTTATTTCTCCAGTAGTGGGTCGATTCCATTCGCTACTACTACAGTTAAACATAATACTTCAGATGGTGGTGGTGAACTGCTCAGGACATCACAGACTTTCTTAAACCATAAATGAAGAAACGTTTTTCATTTCATGATGATCAACAAATCATGTCATCTGGAAGGGAAAAAGTGCACTCGACTACGTCCTGCATGATCCGGAACTCTTCTCTTATTTAAGTGCACCTGTAGCCCAAGTGGGATGTGCCACTGTTGGACAGTTCATTTCAACTTTGGTAAGCTGTCGACACTCCTGTAACTTTGTAGTCTGCACATGTTTTTAACAATTTGTTCTTGCCATTCCTTTGCTTGTTCTCCTGTGCAAACAGATTGCTATATATGTTAACAGCCTATACAATTGCACATACCATCATGGGTGTCAAAGTCAACCCACTGGAGCCTGGAACCCAGTTACTCACTAAGCCGCTATACTTACCACACCAAAAAAATAAGGGGCTACTGCAGATATGTCGAACAGACATTCTCTGCTCATTTGAGGGTGGCGCTGTGGATGTGGTTAAGACTGCATGTCACGTCACATAGCTTCAAATGATGCGATGGATGCGATGTGATGTGCTCAATGTTTACGAAGTCAAGAATGACGTTCGTTCGAGTCACTAGTGCATGCATCGTATTTGAGAACCAGTCTAAAGAACTCCGTGTCATCACTTGCACATTCAAACTCCCACTAACACCTTTTCATCCAATCATATTCTTAAACAGTATTGTATTATATATCAGATGCCCAGACATGGAGGAATACAGAGGTAGCTATGTTCCATACTGTAAATGTATAACTGTTGTGTTTGGGAGTGCTTGCACAGTGATGAATGTCCTCCGACAATTCTCCCTTAGTGGTAGTAAATATATCAGCAAAAGAAACCTCTAGAATGAGGCAATGTTATCAACCTCATGTACTAGGAAAAAATTCTTCCCAAGAAATTGCTCTATATACTATCTGTCTTGAAAATGTAGCCAGCTCTGATGTGCCACTCTTGTTCACCTTCCTCTGGTGTGCCACGGCCCTGGTAACCCGCTCTGATGTGCCACTCTTGTTCACCTTCCTCTGGTATGCTATGGCCATGGGTTCATATAGGTTGGTTCTGCACACTTTATTGTGTGAACTCTCATCTCTCAGTGTGCTAAAGGCCTGTCCACACTGCACTTAAACCGATGGCATTACATCAGAGGGGAATGCTGATGCACATTGATGCGCGTTCGTCGCATTCACAGTACTGAAATAAACTGTATGAAGCGAAAATAATCACCTACAATAGTCAGGAGAAAGTCTGTCACAGTCATATACTGTAGCTGTAGTTGAATAGGATTTCAAAAGGTATAATGTGTGTCAAGGATAACTACTACCATAATTATTATAGAGTCAGAGTCCTTGAATAACTCTCTGAAGGCTGTTGAGGCCAGTGGGTTCACTTACACAAGGCTGACTAGTCGAAATAGAAGTCCATGTTGACTCCTCGAGGGAGGAAGCTGTGCCAATGCTGTAACCTGCTCCAGCATATATGTAGCCTAGATCAGTTGGTGGAGTGGAAGCTCAAATGCCACAACAGGCACTCATCTCCCTTGTTCGATGGAAAGTATCACCTTGAAGTATGCTGGTGCCCGAGGAGCACCACTTTCCCAAAAGCCTTTCTGGATTCTGGATAGAGCTTGCCACCCCATCTAACAAAACTCATATAAGAGCTAATTGTCCTCAGAGGCATATTGTTTAAGCCTGCTGTGAAAGTGGACCTTGGTAAAGAGAGACCAGTGCTCTCTTGCTCTTGTTTGATACTGCATAATATCAACTACTGCAAGGTAGCTCTTGCCTATCAATACCAACATCGCGGGGAGGGGGCAAGAAATCTGTGCTGGTCCATATACATGTTTCCAGTAGCAATCGACACTAAGTGACCCTTCAAAAAAACTCCACCTCTCCCTCACAGCTAGATAGGGTACAGTGAGAGAATGGGTTAGCTTTGAATGTGTATGTCTGGAATGTGGGTATCATGGTGCACAAGCTCTCCAAGTCTGAAGATGTTCTGAAATGCCGGAGGGGCAAGCTCTTCCTTGTTTCCACTCTATGTAGTCTCAAGTGAACTGGCTGCTCTGCAGCAGGTGCTCATAAAGAGCACAAACACTTCTGCAAGCATTGCTTTCAAGGGTTCAAGTGGGAAGATTGCCAGGAAAAACACATACCTACTGCCAAAGTTATATCAAAATGTGGCCATTGAGTTGCCAAACTTGGTGCAGAGCAGCCTAAATCATGTTTGGAGAACTATCACAAGAAGCTGAAGATTCCCATATGACTTCTGATTATTGATACTGGAAATCGATGATGTTTGGGGACTTAAGGTCCCTGGTCCATAGGATTTTGGTCCTTATCTATGCTCATGCAAGAGTAGTATAGAGCAGAAAATTCGCCATGAAGCTTGTGATGACTGTCCACTCCAGTGGTTTTCCACAATCCATAGGGCTATGATGCTCACTTCCTTTGAAGGCTATCTCCCAAACCAAAGGAATTGTCACCTGCCACTTGGAGAAGAGCATCTTCTCTCTGCATCAAATGTAATACATAACAACATTCTCTGACAATTGAGCTGGCTAGAGACCGCCAAGTACAATCAAATACCAAAACATATGTGGTCGTGGGAGCTGCTCTGTCACAAAGGCACCCTATCAGTGCATGGCAACCTGGGAAATACTTCCATGAACAAATGAAGAGGACATCACTGAAGGGCTTCCAACATGTGAAAAGGTCTAGCACACATTTCGATGCAGAAACATAGTAGCCTACCACAATCTGTACATCTGCATGGATCTTCTGGTCCTGGCTGACATATTTCAGAATGTCTTACCAGGCGTGACTTTTCCACCCAGTACACCTCAATCCTGCGCATTATTACTCGATGCTGTGGGGTGATATGCTCAAATATAGCTACAGGCATGGAGCTCAGGTTGCTCACAGATATATATATATACATTAATTTAAAAGAAGCCTGTGATGTGGCATCTTCATAATCTCCGAATGGTCTGCCGGATATGATCCTCCAGACCCACCAACAGCTTGTACTTAAACGTGACAACCTTTATGGTGAAGATATGTCGGAATATCTGTCCACAGGTTTGAGATCCTGAGGAGGAGGAGAAGATTGCACCAAATCCAGACAAAGATTATAGTGTTATAGTGGGATTTTGGGTATGTGGAGGAGCTGCATAGTGCACACAAATGCTTATACACTAACTAGCACCAGAATGAACAAAAGTTGAGAGTGAGTGAATGTCCGACTACCTACTTCAGAGGATGTGTGGGTGTGTACATCCACTCTATGCAGCAAGACCTAATAATTCTATACTGCAGAATACTGCAGCTCTACCCATTTGGAAATGTATCTGATGAAGTATGCTTTAACCAAAGTCCTTGGTTAAAGCCCTTCATCCAAAATAAGACTGCTCTATAAGCAGGCCAACATTAGACATTAGAATTTCGAGTAGTGCTTATTAGCAGCAGCATATTCATGGAGAGCCTGCAGAAGCATGTCAATGTAAAATGGGTGCACTCTATAGAAGGGAGTACACTGCATCGATTCATCGCAAGGGCCTCATTAGCTCAAAGCACTATCTTCAATGATGCTCTTGCTGCTATCCACATGCACATGAACCAACTGCTGTTGAATCTCCCGATCAATATGTGCGTGCAAGACCAACAGGATTATGGGGAGAGGACACAGCTCCTCTATGCTTAACTGACTTGCTGGGCAGTGTGTCAGTTGTGTGGATGCACCTCTCAACACCAATAACTACCCAAGAACCATATCCTCTACAGCATTGACGAGATCGTAATTGGAAGGATGAAGGATGACTGTCCAGGAATCCCATTGCAGAGTTCATTGGCATACAACCTAAGATGTTAGCATTTTAAAGATGCCTAGTCTTGAGGATTGGAAGGCCACAGGTGTGAAGAAATGCATCATTCAGAAACGCATACATCACAAGCAGTATAAGGAACTCCTATTCAAGGGTCGGTATGGACATGTCGTGAAGTCAAGGCAACACATTTATGGCATTCATGCGAACAGCTCTTCCTGTGAATCTATGGAAATTGAGTGGATGCTCTGGCACTCAGTCACAAGGACATTCCAGGACAGTTTGATCTCCTACTTGAATCTCCACACTACTCTGGACCACCTCACCCAGATGGTGCTACTGCAGTGATGACCTATAGGGCCAGCTGTACCGACTAGTCTTGTGGGACCAGAATGCCACAGTGCCAGCAGGACCAGCCTATTATAATAATTCAAACTGGGATATTTCCAAATATGTTGGAGACTTACCTTATTTAGGCACTTTCTTGAAGGGTTAAAGACAGGAGGTTGCTTTGTGAACCTTTGATTCGAAAAAGATGAAAGTCATACCTCAAGTCAGTGATTCCAAGATGATCAGAGGCATTTAGATATGTTATACCAGGGTAATGAGACACTCATGGCTCAGACTACACTATTTTCCATGTAGGCACCAGCTGGAGTATATTGAGTACTTCTGAGAGACAGGGTTTGGTGTACACCAACTGACTTGATGGTAGATGGTAGCTACATTTTCTCTGCATATGTATAGAGCAGTCTCTCTGCTATGGCTGCACTGACAACTCCAACGGTCCAGATGAGATGGACATTACAAACTATCTCTTATACCGTGCTGTAGAGGCTAGCCTACAGTGAAATGCTGAGGGAGACTTCATTCAGTACCATCAGTTTCCTGACATACTGGAAGAGCTCGATCATGGGCCTCACCAACATAGCACACATGGTTAACCTTGACTGACAAATGCAATCAATGGGTGAAATAAATCAAAAGTGGGTAGAAATTCCTTGAGATGTGCAGCAGGAGTGGTCATACTCTGGTATGTCTATCTGCTTCTTGTGCGAATGTGACCATGCAAGGGAGGGGATTAAACTTTGGTCTCTCCGATCAAGATAGAATTTTAATGTTAGTAAGCGCACATCTGGAGAGATTGAGGGGGAGGGGGGGGGGGATTATAGCAGCAACTAATATGCAATGTCCTTGGTACTTCAGCCAGGATAATGGGGCTATCCTCTCTAATGAGAACAAGACACAAAAGTGCTTATCTGTGACAGTGGAGGATCTTGTTTCCCAGTGAGCTTTCACTTATACTTGAGTATAGGTAATAGCTTGCTATATTGCAGATCCTATAAATGTTGCACCACAAGCACCCAGCTGACCTGTACCCCATGCCACTATCAACTGGCATATGAGTGCTATCTCTGTGTATAGTCAATGCTTGATATGTACACAGCTATGACATGACAGCACCATGGGTCAGAGCGTAGAAGATAGTTATCTAAGCACCATACTTTTAGCATGTGAAGAGTCTCATGCAAACACAATTGGTATATAATATGTGTTGCATGCAATGCTCACAGGCCTTCAGGCATCAGTACAAAAGACTGGTGTGGGTGTCCAACCACAAGCTCTCTATGCTGCTTCTGCTGGTGATAGTGACATCACCATTACATGTGTTCGAGCACGACAAGGTGAAAATGACCATGCAGACATCATGCACATATCCAAAGAGTGTGTGTGCATGACTACACTGGGATATGGTCTGTGCCATGTCAAATGTCCATGCAGATACTACCATGTAAATCATCCAGGATGAAGAATGGAGAACTTTGAATGGGTCATGACCTGTCTCCTGTTGAGGCCATGTGGACTTTGTGTTCATTCCTCCCTGGACCAAGGCTTGTGCCACTGGGCCAGTCACATGGACCTTGTGGACCTCTATCATGAGTGAGGTGCGAGCAGCCTCAATGAGGCTATAGCCTGACACAACACTGGTGGCCACGAGGACATCATACATCTGTGGTAGATGTGTGTGTGTGGGGTGGGTGGAATGCAACTGTGATGAGGTCGTGTTCCCTGTTGCTCACATACTACTTTGCTATCACATGCCTGTGCCAAGAATGGAGCATGAATCCATGGTAACGTAGGAAAAAGGATCACAATAGTTGCTCTTCAAGGGACTGTCATGCTCTCTTTTTTCCAGTGGATATTTGGGCAACAATGGAGATGGAACACCTGTGGGATGTTCTGTGGAGGGCCTCTGAATTGCATTTCCATGGGAAGCCCCATGATCAACAAGGTGGTAGGGGGACCTCTGGATGTCCTATGTATGTCAGATATAAAAAGTGGTCAGAAGTGATAGTCTGTACACTACTCCAGTGCAATGGAAAAATTACTGATACTGTGACTGCACCAGTGAGTATCTTGTTGCACAGCGACTCACACTGATATTTCCACCTAAGAAGTTCAGCTATAAGTATCACTCTATGACAGTCATCATGTTGCATACCTTATGCATAATCAGCGACAGTACAAGCACAGAATAATCAGAGTGCTACCTCTATCTATAAAACACACTTGTATGCTGCACAATCATGACAGCCAAGTCTGAAGAGACTGATTATCTAGGATCGTATCTCTGTGTTGCAAATGGGTCAGTGCGACTACAACTTGGCCATGATCTGTGCTACCAGCAGTGTTCATATGGATATTAAAGAGTGGGGATCAAGTGACCACAACCAGTCCATGTCTGAGCCACTGGCAGTGATCATAAGGATATCAAGAACCTGTGAAAAAATAGTGTAAGTGATTGCACCAAGGCTATGGTCTCTGCTGTAATAAGCACAAAGAGTGGGAGATGAGTGGTTAGAACTGGGCTATGGCATATCCTGCAGCAAATGGGCACAAGTATATCGTACGCTTATGCCAGGATTGGGGTGTGGTCAACTTCACCTGGGGCATGGCAGGTACCACCTGTAGTGGCCATGTGGACACTGGGGTGCACGCAACTACGATAGTGCCATGGCCCATGCCATTACTGGTGGTCACAAAAACACAATGTAGCCGATGTGTATGGGGCGCGGGGGGGGGGGGGGGGGGGGGGGGGGAAGAGAGAATGTGACTAAGACAGGGCTATGTGCTGGGCCACTAGTGGTGGTCATGTAGGCATAATATCCCTATGCTGTGTACGGTGTAGGAGTGGGGTTACATATGGGCAGGATCTGATCTCTGCCACCTACTGTCACAGTGTCATTGCATGTCTGTTGTGCCACAGTTGAGATGTGCATCTACGATGAGAATAGGTGCCAGCACTTTGATCTTCACGGAATCTGGTCCAATATGGTACATGTCCAGTACAAACCAAAGCATTTCTTAGGTCTGTCCCACTGCTCCAATACGTTCTAGCACTTAGAAAAGATAAAAAATTGTGTTGGAGTTGCATGAAGCTTCCCCACTCTTTTTTCTGGTTGGATGTACCTAGGACTTTCCCAGGGATGACGAAGCAGTTAGGAATCCATTGGCTACTATATGGCTGAGACTGGGACTGCACTGTAATCTCTATGGAAACCACTAGGATGGGTAGAAGGACGGGGAGGGATGGGGGTAGCTACAGAATGGGTCAAGTGGACCAGAACTGTATATTATTAGAACATTTCCTATACCAATAAGTATAGAGGGGACTATTTAAAATTGAGATGATTCCAGCTCATTTATCAATCTAGCAACACCCTAATTGAAGGTTTAGGGTTCAAAGAGGCTTTATGGCTGAAGGATGATATGAGAGTGTGCCTATTTGGGAGAGCTCTGTCCAAGGATGGTAGAGATGGGTATCCCTACAATTTGGAATGGAAAAGCTTGTAAGTGCCATGCAACAATATTAGTTATGGGCAGTTGTTAGTAGGACTGACTTACGTTTGAACTTCCACTAATACTGCTTCGCTCCATTTGCATGGACTCTGTTATTACTATATATCTGATGCCCAGACTTGATGAAAGTCCTTTCTTCCTTAGTTGTAACCATGGACCAGATAATTGCTCATGCTAGAGTTAAGTTTTTCTCCAGAGCTCTGTGGATAATGCTAGTGTCTTATTTTGAACACAGCACAAGCTCTGACCTATTCACTTTACACTGGTATGCCATAGCTCTGGAGTCAGATTGGTCATTGGGTTTTGCCATCATTCAAATATCGACACATTTATAGCTGGCAAACTTGGCATAGACTCAATGCATTCAAATGTCATTGTGTATTTAGCATATATTCTTAGGTATGCTCTGTCAATAAACCCATGAATCAGCTGCAATTGAGACTGGCATTCCAGGGCAAAGGGTCTCAGTCATTATCAAACTGAATATGTGGATCGAGGTGCTCATTTTCCTTCAGAAGATGTCGCAAATGCAGATCGATCAAAATAGAAGGCAAATTTTTAGCTGATGGTTTAAAATGGCCAATGGTCGATTTCTCCTTTTATGAGCTTAAAAATATATATTTAGTTTTTGCATTTAACATCTTGCAATCTCTCCCACTCCCAATTCAAGAGAACTCAAGTTCTTTAAGGAACCATTTTCAAATCAGAGCATCAACTGATGTGTTACACTCGCCACAGAAGAAAAAAGTTTCATTTAAAAAAACTAATTTTTTTGAAAAAGGAAAAGTAACAAGACCGACTATGCAGATCACACCATTTAAAATTATACACCCCCTTGGTGTGGCACTTGACATACAACACCAGCTATATATAGGTGCTTGACCTGAACTTCCCACACTTTTTCATCGCACTCTTGCTATATCTGGCGCTGTCTCACAGCTTTGAATGTCCAGGCAGATCAGCTTACGATTCTTTTGTGTGACTTCGAGTCCTTATCCCCTCTCTATTCCATTGTGATCAGTAATGGTCGGGAGGAAGATATGGGGCTGTGTATGTCATTACTCATTAGTGTGTTGTTTGTCTTTTTTCCAGCATTTATCTTTAAGATATGATGTTGGGTACATTATTATTCTTTATCTACACCTTAGGATGTTAGGACAAGGCAGGCACTCTAGGGGTAGGGCTAATTCATGTCAGAATTATGCTATGTAGTCTAATTCTGTTTTATTTCCTGTGCATTTGATGTTCATTCCATTGTAGTTTATCTGATAAAGCTCATGATGAGGGACTCTCACGAGTGGTAGTAGCCACACTGTCCTACTCTTTTCCTGTTTTACAGTGTGGCAGGATATGGAAAAGATATTGACGTAGAGGGTTTTGTTCTGAGCGGGAGGAATATATGGGGCTGTATGTCCATTCCTACTCTTTTCCTGTTTTACAGTGGGGAAGGATATGGAAAAGGATCTGACATATTGGCTAGAGCATTTTGTTCTGAGTGGGAGCGTGCACTAAACCTTCGTGCAATTGTGATGTCAACATTCAAGATTGTACTATGTGCATGTAGTGAGCCAACTCCCTTTGACTTCTTAATTGCTAATTCTGGAGATAATGATTTGTGTTCAGCTCCAGGATTTTGGCACCCAATCAAATAGTCCAACATTGCAGAATGTCACAAAAGCATACTGTAGTAATTATAATTGAGCCAGAATATGGATGCCTCAAGCATGCACGAGCATGCGGTCTACAGCCATGGAAGTTGACCCCACAGCCTTGAAGATTGAGCAGCAACAAGCCTTGAGCCTTTGTTAGAGGCTCAGGCTCAGCTATCATTGACCAGGCTGCTGTGGCAGACGTCACAGCCTTGAAAGCTGAGCAGCAGCAATGCATTGTTGGTTTAGAGGAATCACTCCTATTCCTGATATCCTTGTTAAGTTAGCAGTACGAGCACAGCAGATAGTATCTTGACCCATCCTGACCTTGATTCATCCCGAACTTGATCCATTGCAACTTGATCCATCGTGACCTTGATCCTCCATCGCGACCTTGATCCATCCTGACCTGGATCTATCCGACCTTGATCTATCCTGACACTCACTTTGATCCATTCTGACCTTGATCTATCCTGACTTTGATCCATCTCCTGACCTTGATCTATCCTTAATAGGCCAGCTCTAGGATTGAGTTAAACCCTGGTTTTACACTGAACCAAATAGATGCAAGGCATTGAATGGCGAGCGATGGTGTGGGAGAGGTAGATGATAAATAACCAAAACATCATTATTTTAGCCCAATATCCTCTGAAACAAAACTTGAAATCCTAGCATTGTTAGATTACATTGCTCTAGCGTAGCTGATGGCCTAATACAGAACTGATCTGTTCATTATTGATGTCATCATAATGTGTAATGTTTGGATTGAGATACAGGTAAGTAACCAAGTTTTTTTAATGTGTATTTATGTATTCCTTACAGGTACTAAATGGGTGCTAAGTTGAAAAGCCTTATGCTCTCTCTATAGGATGGCCAATACTGAAACGAAAATGGGCCAGTGGAAGTTTAGCTTCGAGCTTGGAAGCAACTCCCCTTGACAACGGGGAACATGCTTAGGGTGAGGTCATCAGGCAGAGCTTCTGCAGGAATTCTGAATAATAATTAGAATACCACGTAGAAACTGACAAGAACTTCTTAAAGTCTTTTGACAATATTTAGTGTCTTGGATATGCTGTCCATCATCAACACATTCTCCTCTAGTAACTATAAGCATACGTACCTATACCAGCCAACACTGTATCCAGTCCTACATGTTTATAGAGCTGGCAGTACATAATGACCTTACCAAGATGGATAATAATCTCTGCAACATGACCAAAGTGGTGTGGCTTTCCTACATCCATAGCTTGGTGAACTACATGTAAGTGCCTACCTAGAACTCTAGCATCCTTTCCTCTAGTGGCAGTAAGTGCTTATCTATCCAAGATTGATAATAGTTTCTTCCTGTTGATTTTCTGGCAGCTATTTTTCTTTTCTCTAGCTTCATATTTGCTGCAGTTTTCTCAGTTTCTCTCTTCAACAAGGGCAGAGGTTTCATTTGAACTTTGTGGGAGACATTTTTCCACCTCACCTGGTCGTGCAATTTCACAGAGCACGCCTTCCCTATGAAATACCTCTATGCACCCCTTACTATGATGACCATTCCCAGTTTACATGAGCTCACTTGTTTAAGGTGGGTGAACTGTTCGTATTTTGTACAAGTGAATGAATGGCGAATATATACACAACATAGATACTTTTTGTTATTAATGAAGTTTGGTGGGATACAGATTATTCCTAGTCAAGGAGATGGCTGTGTACGTATTTATTCCAAGTATCTTACTAGTATATAGTAGCAATGCAAGGCATTCACTGAATGAGTTGGGAGTGAAGGCGAGATGGAGAATTCTCTATACATTGTCCTGACCTTAGCATAGGGCCAAATAAAATATACTGATCTGTACATTATAGATCTCGCCATTGTTGCAATGCTTGGATTAAGAAGAGCTAAGAACTGGATATAGTAACTGAACTTGCTCAAGGCTAAGGTGAGAGCACACTCAGATATTCTTAGTGGTAAGCCGAGTGGTCATATGTAATTTATTTTTGTGGGACAAAATACTGCAGAGTTATTGGAAGCCAGGAAGAAAATATATTTCTTTTCCATGCGTGTGCATGTGTGAATGAGTCTGGTCACTGGGACTGAAGCGGCCCTAGACTTACATAGCCATACTCTTTTGATGGAGTCCAGTAATTGGCCCAATTTCCTAGAACATCCCAAGATTTGATCTTATCAAATAAATGAATATATAAACAAACACATTCTGATGGGAAAAGGCCTGATGGGAACCATGGTGCCATGGAAAAATGGCAAGCAACTGGTGTGGGGTACAACCTGTCCAGATATGTTTTCCCAGTCATATCTGGGTGCAGCAGTGGGTAGTGCTGGAGCTGTGGCTGCTATGGTTGAGGAGAAAAAGTGGCCAAGTACACCAGCCTAGATCCTTGCCCTTCTCTGTGCCTGTGGCCATTGAGTTATTGGGGGTCATCAGGAACAGGTCGATGGCTTTACTGAAGGAGCTTAGCCTCAGGATAAGGCAAAGAACTGGGGAGGTGAATGCCTGTGCTCACTTCCTTCAGCGTCTCTCGGTGGCAGTCCAGCGGGGGAATGCCTTGTCTGTTTTGGGGTCAGTCTGGAGTTGAACTTGTCGTTTGCTTTACAGTTATTTATTTATTGTTAATTAGTTATTAATTTGGTATTTTTGTAAATTATAAAAATAATAATAATAAACAAATAAAATAATAATAATAATAAATAAATAAATAAATAATAACTACAAGTGCAGTAGATTTCTCTATATTGGTATGACTCCTATTTCAAAATGGTGGACCCCAACCCCCTAAAAACAAAGCTTATATCTTGGCTAAAACTCACTTTAGCAGACTCTTAGCATCCTAGATAAGGGCGTGGTTTCAGAGGTTTTTAGAACACAAACTAACAAAAGCAAACAAACCAGCGTGCTTTGAATCCTCCATTACGGAACTAAACTGGCAGACCAAATAGATCCCTAAAAACCATCTTCATGAAGGATCCATCATCTCCATTCCCCACTCCACTACAACTTCAGGACACCGTGCATTCATATTTACTCAAAAATCACCAATGAATACAAATGACTAATGTGTTCTCAATTCTCAAAAATGCTCAAATGCATATCGATTGCCAAAAGTATAATCATACTTATGTGTGAGCAATATTGAGAGCTAAACTGCTGCATGTTTTCGATAAGGAACTGAATGGTCAATTTGTTCCCTGAGAAACTTACTCTTGTGGGTAATAAAAAGAGTGTTAAGTTAATAAAGCATACTAGAAATGCGTGCCAGGTATTGAATGGCGCCATGCCAAGATGTTTTGTTTCCATTGATAAGTGTACAGATGTATAGATACACAATTAATCATGTGTGCAGCTGGATGGCCTTCAACACAATGGGCTTGCAATAGGAATGTGTTTTGTAAAATGTAGTTAAGAGAATTTAAAACCACTTGGAATGGCTGAAGTTGGACAGCACACTATAAGCATGAAGGCATAATGGAGTGCTTTCAGGATGGTGGGATACTGAAGAGGTGATTCAGAAGCTGACAATAAACTTCAAAGTAGATATTTTAACACATTGGTGTTCAACACATCCTCCATCATTAGCACCTCTCCTTAATTGACTCTGCCATATAATCCTTTCTGTTGTAACTGTTATCCAAGACATACACTGCTGAACTGTGCTGCATGTGTGTGTACCTGTTTTAGTGACTGGTCTTGTCTTTTATGTGCAGGGCATGATAGGTTATGTAAACTTAGATAACCGTAGGTTCTTGAATGGCCTCATTGTACCCTTATAGATCGTGTGCCTGGGACACACCCCTTTTCCTCATATTCTAACTGGTATCAGTGTGTCTGTGTTGTAATTCTCACAATACATTTGTCCGTGTGTATATCAACTCAACTATGAAAAGTAAACTGAAGTGGTAACTGATAGCTAGCTGAGTTTTCTAGGCAGACTAGGTTACTAGAATTAGCGATGAGGATAAAACTTACCTCCGACAATGTCAAACCACGACTGTATAAATGAGTTTAATCTTGCCATGGACTACTTACAATGGGTGAAGCTGTACTTGCAGCAAATACATTTGAGGATGAGCTACAAGTATCTACACTGCTGTTCCCCATCATCTAGCTACCTATGCTCACCTGATGACTCCCGCAGAGACTGGTTAAAAGACTTTTTGACAAAATTGCAACAGCAATAAAAAGCACTTCAAACCAACTCGAGTGAAGATCACTGGGAGATTCAACTTCCATAAACGGAATCAAGCTGCAGGTGAGACGACTGCTGAGCATGAAGCAGATTTTCGTAATCTAGCTACTTACTGCGAATTATGGTGACAACTTGGTCTGTAGTCTAAGGAGACTGCTGATAGAAGTAGACAGGACCTACAAGAGAACTATTGTGATTGATCAAGTGACAGAACTTGCAGAGAAGAATGAATATTGCAAAAACATTGCGAAAACCAAATGCAGTCTACTACCCTAGCTGTCTAGGAAATAGATAAACCACCAAATCCTACAATACAACTAAGTTTCACATCTTCAAGGGGCAGCCAAGAGACTGTTACTGCTGTGGTGGCAAACGTTATCCCTCTGAATAGTCGGACTGCTGCTCAAAAAATCAGACAAAAACCTGAGAAGAAGCTCACTCACCAGGTGGATCTAGAGAATAGCGAATACTCAGACAACATTCAAAGCCTAAACAAGGGGAAAGGCAAGGATCCGATCACCGTATGTGGTAAATTTGTTAATCAATGAAGCCCCACTACAGATTGAAGTGTACACTGGTGCAGTCATGACTCTCATTAGC
The DNA here is from genome assembly GCA_028752905.1 of Cladorhizidae sp. MBARI D1340-BT2. Lineage (NCBI taxonomy): Eukaryota > Metazoa > Porifera > Demospongiae > Poecilosclerida > Cladorhizidae > Cladorhizidae sp. MBARI D1340-BT2. Next base: position 22,858,714 of record JAQNBH010000003.1, on the reverse strand, counting down.
GTGACAACGTATCGGAACTTAAGGAAAATCCTTCTAAAGATGCAACCAACCTGGGTACCTACTCTGGACAACAACTAGCTGTGCTGGGAACACTTATTAGAGTCAAAGTTCAGAATGAGGGATAACAAATTGTCCTATCGATACTCATTATCAAAGGACTGGATCAAGCTTATTGGGAAGGAATTGGCTGGAGCACATTGAAAAATTTTCTCCCCATTACTCGGCAACAAATTGTCTACTTGAAGAAGTTCTGTCCAGAAACCACGAGTGGCAGTACACAAGGAAATGTTTTTACCTTAGTTTCTACACGCCCAAGACAAATGGTGGTATATCCACCTCCACAGCTAGGAATTGAATAGTTATTATATAATGAAACTCCAGCATCCTTGCCTTGACAGCCATCAACTAAGCATTCCAGCCTTGATAGCCATTAACTAAGCATCCTTGCCTCGACAGCCATCAACTAAGCATCCCAGCCTTGATAGCGCATCCCAGCCTTGATAGCCATTAACTAAGCATCCCAGCCTTGATAGCCATTAACTAAGTATCCCTGCCTTGATAGCCATTAACTAAGCATCCCTGCCTAGAAAGCCATCAACTAAGCATCCTTGCCTTGACAGCCATCAACTAAGCATCCCAGCCTTGATAGCCATTAACTAAGCATCCCAGCCTTGATAGCCATTAACTAAGCATCCCAGCCTTGATAGCCATTAACTAAGCATCCCTGCCTAGACAGCCATCAACTAAGCATCCCTGCCGTGACAGCCATTAACTAAGCACATCTGCCTTGGCAACCATCAACTAAGCATTCCTGCCTAGACAGCCATCAACTAAGCTTCCCTGCCTAGACAGCCATCAACTAAGCATCCCTGCCTAGAGAGCCATCAACTAAGCATCCCTGCCTTGACAGCCATCAATTAAGCATCCCTGCCTTGACAGCCATTAACTAAGCATCCCAGCCTTGACAGCCATCAACTAAGCATCCCTGCTTGACAGCCATTAACTAAGAATCCCTGCCTTGACAGCCATTAACTAAGCATCCCTGCCTTGGCAGCCATCAACTAAGCATCCCTGCCTTGAAAGCCATTACCTAAGCATCCCTACCTGACAGCCATCAACTAAGCATCCCTGCCTTGACAGCCATTAACTAAGCATCCCTGCCTTGGCAGCCGTCAACTAAGCATCCCTGCCTTGATAGCCATCAACTAAGCATCCCTGCCTTGACAGCCATCAACTAAGCATCTCTGCCTTGACAGCCATCAACTAAGCATCCCTGCCTTGGCAGCCATCAACTAAGCATCCCTGCCTTGAAAGCCATTACCTAAGCATCCCTACCTGACAGCCATCAACTAAGCATCCCAGCCTTGACAGCCATCAACTAAGCATCCCTGACTTGGCAGCCATCAACTAAGCGTCCCTGCCTTGATAGCCATATACTAAGCATCCCTGCCTTGACAGCCATCAACTAAGCATCCCTGCCTTGAAAGCCATTACCTAAGCATCCCTACCTGACAGTCATCAACTAAGCATTCCTGCCTTGAAAGCCATCAACTAAGCATCCCTGCCTAGACAGCCATCAACTAAGTATCCCTGCCTTGACAGCCATTAACTAAGCATCCCAGCCTTGACAGCCATCAACTAAGCATCCCTGCCATCAACTAAGCATCCCTGCCTTGACAGCCATCAACTAAGCATCCCTGCCTTGACAGCCATCAACTAAGCATCCCTGCCTTGGCAGCCATCAACTAAGCATCACTACCTTGAAAGCCATTACCTAAGCATCCCTACCTGACAGCCATCAACTAAGCATCCCTGCCTTGAAAGCCATTACCTCAGCATCCCTACCTGACAGGCATCAACTAAGCATTCCTGCCTTGAAAGCCATTACCTAAGCATCCCTACCTGACAGCCATCAACTAAGCATCCCTACCTTAACAGCCATCAACTAAGCTCTGCCAGCCAGATTTTTCGTCACAAGATGACCATTGCGTAAGTCAGAATCTGGTGAACCCATCATATTTTTTATGAGTGAATATATGTGAATGTATAACATATATATGCCATGCATGGCATTGCAAAGAATCTTGCTTCACTCACTCACTAATCGTAGCCAGCTCTTGGCATGATAATTTAAGAAATGTGTGACTGTGGATGATGATGTAATGTGTCCATAGTTACAACACAGGCTCTTTGAGAAGCCAAGGTGAACCACTCGTGTTAATATCTACATCTCTATATTTGTATGAGCGTGTATGTTAGAGTAGTCTTGCTACTTTGCAATCAACAAGAGAGCACAGCTATATTTGCTTGTTTGGTTCTGCGCTCATACGTTGAAGGCTGCTCAATTATATATAATATAATTAATAATAATAATTATTATAATTAATAATTTATTAATAATAATAGTAATTGATAATAATAATAATTAATAAAACAATTATAATTAATAATAATGCAAGGGCAACAAACAATTAATTTAAAAACAAAACACACACACACACACAAAGAAAAATAAATTGGACTGATTGGACAAGAAAAGGTGACAAGGAGTTGCCTTAGACCATAAGCATTTAGATGATGACACTTTACCTTATCATATTTATGACACTTTACCTTATAATATTTATATTTCAGAAATATACAAGTTAAAAAAATGAAAACTGTGGGTGCTAGCTGAACCCAGCAAAGTGGCAGTGTTGCCATACTCTATGCCCACTGAAGCATGTTCAAGTAAAGGTATGTTGATCTCCACTTCCCCTTCATAATCTTCATACCCAAGGTAAAGGGTCCTCTCAATACTTATGGTCTGCATGGGTAATTCCTATTCCCTTACTTAAGTCAACCTGATAGAGTTTTAATTTATTTATTATTCTTATTTACTAACTTATTTACTCATTCATTATGTAATATATAAATTATATAAAATTATATATAAATTATATATTATATGTATGTATATATATAAGTTATATATGTATACATATATATATATCAGAGTTTTTAAGTCAAGCTTGCTCATGACTTACAACAAATGCTTGAATACTTGCAGTAATGTTTTGTGATGCTCAACTGTTTTACTGAAGAAGACGCTGTTCTGAGATCCAACTTGTAGGCTGTTTATACCCACTTTGAGAGAGATGCAGAGTTCATAAATAATATATATCTGTGAGGTAACATTAATTGATGATGACTTAGGATCTCATAATTATGTGTGGAGGGGGGAGGGGCAGGGGAGACTTAGGTTCCTAACCCTTTCTCCTGTAATATACGAGATAAGGTTCATTTTGAAACTCGATCAATAGTGTAAATTTGCTGTCCTGCTAGTTGGTATGTAGTTGTATCTGTACTATCATGGTAGTTGGTATGTAGTTGTGTTTATACTGTCATGCTAGATGGTATATATTTTCAGCCATTTTGGAGATCAAAATAGGTCAAATTAGCTTAGTTTCACAAGTGGCTGAGAATTCCTATAATTTTATATTGAATGTTAGTTGGGTTTAAAAAATTCTATCATGAAATTCATTGGAAGTCAGAAATAGGCTAGTTGACTTTCAAAACACGGTGGTCAAAATAGATCTTAGAGAGTGCTGAAGAATGTTTCACAATATGAATGCTGGTGGGCTAGCATCATGTCGTTTTTGATATTCTGAACATCGAATGCAACACAAAGTGATATTGTTAACCGTCCCTTTAAGACTTACCAACCCCCACTGGTGGAGTCATTTATATTCTTCCACTGAAAGTTCTGCCTTTAATAAGTGTAGCAGTTGTAGACATAACAAGCTGGCACTCCCAAGGATATTTAGTGCTTGAAGCATGTGGAGCATTTGGGGTATGATGTTTTATCAAGTTGATCTGTCAACAAATTATACACGACTGCACTTCATATGAACACCATAAACTATTCGGCAGACACAACTATTTAGAATTGAAATGCGTAGCCAATCAGTTCCAGGCAGACTCCCTTTTCCAACATAAGCAGGACTCTTGGAGTGTTTTCATGCAAACCTCAACTGCATTCTTACTGGTATAAGTGAGTGTGTTGCACCTGTGTAAACAAATAGTGGGAATATTAGTTTAAGTTTATAATATCTTGGTGTAATTAAATGATGACCCATGCAGACCAATATCTGAACTTTCATTCCACCACCTGCCAACACGAGTTTGGTATAATTAACACCCTCTTCGACTAACTGATCCATCAGTGTGGGGGAACCCCACCATCGAGGAGGTCTGGACCTCGTCGGGGAAAAGCAATATTATTCCCCACCAGATGATGAAAATTGAAGAGAGTTCAGTTTTTGTAGCATTGCCGACTATCTACTAACTTGCCTCCAAATGGAGTCCAATATGGCTCAGAAAGCTAAATACTACCTGAGTGGCCCTCCAACCCCTCTCAGACTCTTCCCATGGACTCCCTGTAGGGGTGTAGGCATTACTAGTGCCATCCAAGAATTGATCACTAGTTGAAGACAAGAAAGTGGTGAGAAAGTGCATATCAAAGAGGTCTTCAGCAAATATGGCTACCCTGAGTGAGATTTCGAGAGACCTGAAAAACAAGTTACCAACAGAATTCTGCCTCCACAGAGATCTCCAAAGGTGTATATGTACCATACATCAAAGGCACTTAGGAAGTGTTCAAGCATATCCTCTGGGATTTTGACATCGTCGCCTACTTTAAACCCTCAGGCACACTCAGGTAGCTCTTAATAGTCCCTATAGTCTATACGGACAAAGAGGATGTCGCAGGCCCCATGTGCTACATCCCATGACAAGGCAATAACATCAGAGCTCCTTGCACTGAGATTTACATCGGTGATGCTGAAAGGACTTTAAACTCATAGAACATTGATGTCCAAACTCAGTCAGCTCCTCCCTCACCTCCCAACATGTCCACATTGACTTCCAGGCCACACAGTAGACCTCGACCGTGTAGATATTGGACCAGGAATGAAAGTAATTTGAGTAAGGTGTGAAGGAGCCGCCCACTTCAGCATCAACCCCTTCACTCGATAGAAACAGGAACTGGCACAAACTTTCCAATGTTTAGAATATTCTACAGGCCGTCCAAAAGGTCACTGACCCTGCTATGTCATCTAGCGAGTATAGTCAGTTAGCTGATCAGTCTGAATTATTCTGTGAGTACCAATTCTACAAAGTTTAATTTTTTAATTTTTTTAATGCAGGGATTACAGTCAATTCAAAGTTCATCATTTTATAATAATTTTAGGCCATGTCGAGAACCCACAACTCACTGTTATTTGTTCTGACATTTCAGCTCTGAAATAGGCTATAGATGAAGGTGATGATGAACATGATGTATGACTCATAAACCGAAGGTAAAATTCATTCATGCTAAGGTCCCGATTTATATACCAAAATGTAGCAAATGTAGTAACCTTTCTGACGGTATTTTTGTTTTGCCATACATGTTTATCTTTGGAACTGCAGGTTGGAATGTGAAGTCAAACCACCCCTCAACTCCAACTAGTAACTACTTTCCAGTATCATGTCTTGAATGGCTAGAAGAACTGTGTTGATAGAGCTGTATACAAACACTACAGACTGAAGCCAAGAAATTAAAAAAATATATACATTTTAAAGTAAACTTATGGTTATGTGAAGGAGGTCTAAATTATAAAATACAAATACTAACAAAACCTCGTGGTTACGACTTTGGAGCTCCAGATGCTGCACACTTCAATGTATGAATTAAATATTAGCTCAAATGTCCGTGTGCTCTCTTTTGGTATTAAAAAGTCGCATATGTATAACTCAATATATACATGTACACACATTGCAACCTCAGGGTTGGGATTACGTAGCCTTGAAGAAGAGGGGCTGGATGGCCGGAATAAATGTCTTAAATTATGGCTGTGTGTTCAAAATGAAGAACCTCCTCCTCACCATGCTACTTAAACACATGCAAGAAGAAGAAAGCAAACACCACATAGTTTAGCAGAACTGACAGTAACAGAGTAATAGTTCACTGGCAGAGTAGTTTTTCTTCTGAGACCTCCACCTACTGAGAGAAGGGTCTCTGAAAGTCATCTAAAAAGGTTGACGTCAAGGGATGAAGTGGGGAAACTGTAGTTAGCTAATAGCATATCACAGATCTTGAACTTTCAAATATTTACAGTTCAAACACGAATGTTATTGAGAGTGGATGTAACCTTGGCACTGTAACCCAAGGAAGCATATGTAATATTTGTATGTACAGTTCTGTTGAAACCACTGGTGCAGTTAACTTGAAGATTCTATGGTGAAGAGAATATCAGCAAAGACACAAAGCAGTGTGGCTGACACTATTGCCTACTTTCAATAAAATAAATGTACCACAAATACAACACACCAACTTGACCAGTCACTTCATTCTTATTAAAGTAGATTTGATGTTGTCATATGCAGCTCAGATGATAACTGGGAACTGAACCGCGAAATCTGGTGGATTGTTGTGGTGACAATAATCTACAAGTCTCCTTAGCACCGGCATCCACCTTCATTGCATTGTCATAAAGTAATGACAGACACAAGCACGCAAGAAAGTTCTAGCCTGAATATTTATGGTAGTATAGATGGTTGTACTAGAATTTGTGTCACCTGATGACATCATTGAAAGTTTCTTGCAGTAGTGCTGTCAATGAGTAAAGTAACTATTATATTTCTCTGTATTTGTTTGTGTCCACTGTGTTGGATGGAGTTGCAATAACCCTTCTGGAGTTGACAATGATATAATGACTACATTCCTCCATAGGCTGTGTTTATTTTTAATTCGTCACTCCATGTCAATATGTACTCAAACATTTCAACCAGCCATTACCCTCCCAGCTTCTTGGGCCATACAAAACTTTTTTTTGATTGGATCTAGCTCCACCTCTTCAGCATCTAGCTGTTGAGTAATCTGATCTAGTGCCACTACTTTAACATTCACTTCGAGATCTATAGCACATTTATTCACCGAAATATCCATCAATGGGTCAATAGGCAATTAGAAGAAAGGGCGTGGATTTGAGATCTTTGCTAGATAGATAATTGCTAGAAGCAAATAATCTCTTTATTCACAAAACAAAGCATTGGTCTGATGTTAGTCAGTGACAGCAACCTGAACTCACTGAGTATATATGTCCATGGTCAAATTAGAAGAATGTCTTAACACTAATCTGATACCAATTACTTGTCAAAAAAACTGGAAGAAAAATTTGTTAATTTAGAACATAAAAAGAGGACCCATTACTTCTTAAAACTAACAATAGAAAGACAGTAGCTATACTGTTCTACTTGAATGTTTCTCTTTTAAATAAAACCAAAATGCGAATTAACATTAAAAATGTTTGACACCAGCTGGAAATGTATAATATTGGTGATCGTTATTTAAAAAAGGGGAGGATCCTGTGAATGTTTGTGGTTTACATCAGTAAATTTGTTTTTGTAAATAATTAAAAACTTTTTATCTCATTTCCATGTATTGTATGCTGTCTCCTTCAAGAAGTTGCTAAGGATAACTCCAGAACTTGAACAGATGTTCTTCTTTTTCATTTTTAATATAAACACCCATGCATATATAGTAGTTAGCTGGTTTTGTTGAAGGCCTGTGCTGTTAGTTTCTTAGTAGATTAACTGGTAATTTTTTGCAATGAAAACTAAAGCTCAGCTAGGCTCAATTTGCACAAGCAGTTTGTTGTGTTATGAATTTTTGTATTCTATTAAATTGAGAAGCAGATTAGTTGCTGCTGCATTGGATCTTCTGGTAATGGAATTGTAATGAAAGAACTGTTGGAGAAAAATTTGATTATAGATCATTGAAGCCAAATTTTATAATTTTTTGGCTACTGCACATTAGCATAGGCACTCTAGGAGTGTTTTAGAAGTGACAGTGTCCTGAGAGCACTGTTTAGGATGCCAAGCAGCTCGAGTAAGTTTTAGCTGAGATATTTTTAAGTGTCTGCCATTTAAAAGTAGGTGTCAAACCAATCTAGGGAGTGCCACATTCCCTTATAAACTCTTTCTTCTGTGATAGAGACTGTGATTATTTCATCATTCAAGTAACATTTCTTTAGTGAAAAAGTTTCAGGTGTAACCATAGAGGGTATGTTTAGCTAAATGTGGTTACAAGCACACACAGTCGCTAGGTGGTCATATTTGGTCACACGGTTGCCAGGCGGTCATATTTGGTCACACGGTTGCCAGGTGGTCATATTTGGTCACACGGTTGCCAGGTGGTCATATTTGGTCACACAGTTACTAGGTGGTCATATTTGGTCGCAAGTTGCCAGGTGGTCATATTTAGTCAAACAGTTGCCAGGTGGTCATATTTGGTCACACGGTTGCCAGGCGGTCATATTTGGTCACACGGTTGCCAGGTGGTCATATTTGGTCACACAGTTGCCATGTGGTCATATTTGGTCACACGGTTGCCAGGTGGTCATATTTAGTCAAACAGTTGCCAGGTGGTCATATTTAGTCAAACAGTTGCCAGGTGGTCATATTTAGTCAAACAGTTGCTAGGTGGTCATATTTGGTCACACGGTTGCCAGGCAGTCATATTTGGTCACACGGTTGCCAGGTGGTCATATTTGGTCACACGGTTGCCAGGTGGTCATACTTAGTCAAACAGTTGCCAGGTGGTCATATTTAGTCAATAGTTGCCAGGTGGTCATATTTAGTCAAACAGTTGCCAGGTGGTCATATTTAGTCAAACAGTTGCCAGGTGGTCATATTTGGTCACACGGTTGCCAGGTGGTCATATTTGGTCACATGGTTGCCAGGTGGTCATATTTAGTCATCAGTTGCCAGGTGGTCATATTTGGTCACACGGTTGCCAGGCGGTCATATTTGGTCACACGGTTGCCAGGTGGTCATATTTGGTCACACAGTTGCCATGTGGTCATATTTGGTCACACGGTTGCCAGGTGGTCATATTTAGTCACACAGTTGCCATGTGGTCATATTTAGTCAAACAGTTGCCAGGTGGTCATATTTAGTCAAACAGTTGCCAGGTGGTCATATTTAGTCAAACAGTTGCCAGGTGGTCATATTTAGTCAAACAGTTGCCAGGTGGTCATATTTAGTCAAACAGTTGCTAGGTGGTCATATTTGGTCACACGGTTGCCAGGCGGTCATATTTGGTCACACGGTTGCCAGGTGGTCATATTTGGTCACACGGTTGCCAGGTGGTCATATTTGGTCACACGGTTGCCAGGTGGTCATATTTGGTCACACGGTTGCCAGGTGGTCATATTTGGTCACACAGTTACTAGGTGGTCATATTTGGTCGCAAGTTGCCAGGTGGTCATATTTACTGACAAGCACACAGTTGAGTGGCACAATTTGTCCTGCACGTTCTCTGCTGCTGTTCTTGCCAGGGAAATTTCAAGGAAGTGCCAACTCTGAGTACTACCAGAAGTTTACAGGACATATCTAGAAAAGGTAGACTCTATCAGAGAGAATGTGGCTGATATATACGCATTCCCTATCCCATCCAGATGGATTACTCACTGATTCTTATTTTAAATTCTGAAGAAGAGATGCAAGACTACCAGAACATGAATCGTTCTTGTGGTTGATTTTCCATAGTGCAAAACATGACGAGTTACTCTTGCAAAAGTTTAGACAAGCATATTTATGTCCACTGCACCCCCTTGACAGTTTAGAAGTGAGTTCTCACATTGCAGCTTCCTCTTTGCTGACACTCGAACAAGATCTAATATACCAACACATCTGGTGAGTGGTGGACCACATGAAAACCAGGGAAGTTCAGCGATGTATTGAGCCGAAAAAGAGAAGGAAAAAGAGAAGAAGAAAAATGCCTTAATATTATTATCTCTGTATAGTTTGACCTAATACAGTGCACTTGTAGTTAGTGGGATACTATGCCTTCTTGGATAATAAGGTGAAGAGACAATGAGTCTTAAATGGGGTGGTGTTGGGGAACAATCTTGCCCCAACGTATGCTACACACCCAACTTGAGCTCAACGAGCCAATCCAGTCAGAGTGGTAGGTATGCTGCCACCAGAGTCGAGTCTTACTACCCCCTTCTCCCAAGAGATAAGGTTTTTATTCCTTATAATAAAAAGTAGGTTAAAAGTAGAACAGCAAGACAGAACTGACTAGTCACGTGCTCAGCTGGCGCTTTTATAGGCTCCAGCAGAGCTACTAAAAATGACCAAATAAGGAAATAATGTGTGTGTGTGTGCAGGGTTCGTGTTGGGTTCAGTTTGCATATGCATACAAGAAACTAAGGATGAAAACAGAAATCAAGGCTGACATGAACATGATACAATTTTGATATCTATACAACACGCATTCACTACAACACATAACTGTTTAATGTCCCTGAGCTTCAGTCTGGGGCATAACACTCCCCCCCTCCTCTGGAGGCCGGAGGCCATCTGAGAAGGAAGTGGACTTGGTTGTTGGCCAGGCTTGGCGGGAGAGCCCATCCGCATTTCCATGTTTGGATCCAGGTCTGTATTTCACTGTGTAATCGAAAGGCTGTAGTCTCAAAGCCCACCTGGCAAGTCTCCCATTAGACAGTTTGGCCGACTGTAGAAAGGAAAGAGCTCGGTGGTCGGTTTCGATTGTGAAGGGTCGTCCCACCAAGTGGATGGCGAAATGGTCGACCGACTCCACCAGAGCAAGTCCTTCTAACTCAGTAGCGGCATACTTCTCTTCACTAGGTCGGAGCTTCCGGGAGTAGAAACCCACAGGTAGTTCATTCTTGTCCCTCAACACGCTCAAGACTGCTCCAATGCCCTTTGAGGAGGCATCCGTCTGTAGCACAAATACGTCACTTTGGGAAGGAATAGTTAGTGAGGGAACCTTACACAACTGCTGTTTAAGGTACAAAAACTCATCGTTCATCTGTGTGGTCCATTCAACAGTCTGAGGGGCCACCTTTCGTGTAGCTGCAGTTAGAGCAACAGAATTGTTAGCATAGTTCTTAACAAATCTGCGGTAATATCCCGTGAGGCCTAAGAAAGACCTCACGTCTGTCTTCGTCACTGGTCGTTGGAATTCTCGGATCGAAGCAACCTTGCAATCATCTGGCTGTACTCTGCCTCTCCCCACCACATGGCCCAGGTATGTGCAAGAGGCCACCACCCATTCACACTTGGATGGTTTTGCTGTGAGACCCACCTCACGAAGACGACCAAGCACTGTGTGCAGGTGTTGAATATGGTCCGACCAGGACACACTGAAAATGACTATGTCATCCATATAAGCCTGAGCATATGCACCATACCCATCAAGAACATTATCCATTAACCTTTGGAAGGTTGCCGGAGCATTCCTGAGACCAAAAGGCATGTAAACATACTCAAATTTGCCTAGTGGGGTGCAGAAGGCTGTTTTCTGGATGTCACTCGATCTCACTGGGACCTGGTGAAACCCTTTATTTAAATCAAGCTTTGATAGGAATTTAGCTTCGCCCAACCTATCCAGGATGTCATCGATTCGTGGCATTAAATAAGGGTCAGGAACTGTGATGGTATTGATTCTCCGGAAATCAACACATAGTCTAACCGACCCATCTTTCTTTCTGACTGGGAGAACAGGCGAGGACCACGGGCTACGGGATGTTCTGACAATTCCTGCTTTAACCAAAGAGCGCACTTCATCCTGAAGCTGGTCATGCCATGCAGGTGCTAACCTGTACTGTGCTGTACGGATTGGAGGGGAATCACTCGTGTCAATGGGGTGTTCTAACAAGATCACTCTCCCTGGCTCACACTGCACAACATCCTTAAAAGTAGCAAGTAATGCATCTAGCTCAGCTTCTTGGGCATGGTTAAGGTCCTTAGCATGGGAGCTAGTCACAACTCTATCTCTTTCATCTTTGTCATCCTCATCTGCCACTGTTATCCGCAATACCCTAGCATCAGGGGTATGCCATGGCCTTAGCCGGTTAATGTGGACAATCTTAGGTTTGTGAACTTTTCCAGGGATAGCTAACTGGTAGTTGACAGGAGAAGTCTGATCAATGACTTCAAAAGGACCTTCCCATGTGTCGTCTAACTTGCCAGTCAACCCTGGGACCCTCATCAACACCATTGAGCCAACCTCTAGAGATCTTTCTTTTGCATTCCTATCATAGGACCTTTTCATATTGGCCTTGGCTACCTTTTCCCGTTCTCCTACAATCTCAGACATGGCTTCCATCTTCAACTTTAATTCTCTCACCCACTCATGCAAAGTACGATCTGGCAGCTCTCCTTCCAACCAATTGTATTTCAGGATCTCTAGGGGACCCCTAACATCTCTGCCATATATAAGTTCAAAGGGTGTGAAGCCTGTGACTGAATGAGGCGAATCACGGTATGCAAATAGCAAATACTTAAGGTAGGTGTCCCATTCCTTCTTCTCTACCTCTGCCTTCCTCAGCATAGCCTTACAAGAGGCATGCCACCTCTCCAACATGCCATCTGATTGTGGGTGGTATGGGGAAGTCCTACGGGGGGTGATACCTAACAATTTGCACAACTGCTGGTTCAACTTGCTCATAAAGACTGTCCCACGGTCTGTTAAAATTTCATCCGGGATGCCTGTTCGGGAAAACATTTCCACCATGGCATCAGCAACAGTTGCAGCATCTACCCTCTTTAAGGGTATAGCTTCCGGATATTTGCTATGATAGCACATAGAAGTAAGGATCCATTTATTCCCACTCTTAGTCCTTGGGAGCGGACCCACTATATCAAAGGCAACCCTGCTAAAAGGTTCCTTGATCACGGGGAGAGGTATCAAAGGTGCTCTGCCTTGGGTGTTTTTAGAGGCTCTCTGACATTGTGGGCAAGTGGTACAGAGGTTTCTTACATCACGCACCACCCCAGGCCAAGTAAAATGCTTACGTAACCGGGCACAAGTACGTTTCACTCCAAAATGTCCACCTGTTCGGGATGAGTGTGCTAGTTCTAGGGCAGTCTTCCTTCTGCATTCTGGCAACACAACTCTCACCCAACTAGTACCCAATTCATCAACCTCAGTATGAACCAGCAAATGATCGTCATACCCATATCCATTGGCAGACTCCTCAGCCATCTTCCTCGTGTTCTTCAGTGAATCGTCGTCATCCTGTTGCTGTACTAGCAACGCACGATCAGAGCTGACTGGTTCACCTGAAGGCAGTGGAATGTCCAAGGGTTCCTCCTCGTTTGGAACAGTTTGCTCCTGTTTGTCGTGCATAAAAAAAGAATCATCAAAATTAAATTCTTCAGAGAGAATATTGAGGGGGGAAGCACCAGACTCAGAACTGGCTAAATCATGTTGCCGTTCTTGTTCCACGTCTGCGGCCACTTGACTCCTCGTTCGAAGCACATGAGCTGGCTGGGGTTCACGAATCACCCGAATCTTCCTAATCTCCCACAACTGGTCGTAAATGTTGAGGTCCATCCCGAGAATGGCATCAGCTGCTCGGACTTCCTCTGAGACTGCAACTTCACACTCCTCTGACAGGTCACCAATCTGAAACTTGACCTTAGCTATGGGGCAAGAAGTTGCTGCTTTGCTCCCAAAACCATCTAGAGCAACTGTCTCATTAGTATATTGATCAACAGTAACAAGCCTTGGATGAACTACAGTGCAGTCACTGCCGGCATCCAGAAGTAAAGTATCACACTCAGTGTTACCAACCTTCCCTTGTACAAACGCTAGTCGACGTTCTTTCCACTTGGCACTAATCCTCCTCACTCGTCTAGGGCAGTCTGGTCGTTTGTGTCCGGGCTGTTGACAATGGTAGCAAACGACTGGGCGTGCTCCATTCTCCTGTGATGAGAGACCAGTGGCAGTCGACTTGTGCTTTTCCTGACCTGATGCACCATCAATCTTGGTCGTACTCCATGTGGGTGTACCTTGCTCCCTCCTCCACTCACTTCTGCTAGAGCGATCACTGTCTCTGCGTTCGAAGCGGGAGTTGTAGGTGTCTCCTTCGCGACGGTCATATCGAGAAGTGTATGTTGGCCTGGCCTTCCATGGGTGAAGTGTCTGGAATTCAGAGGCTAAGTGGGCTGCCTCCATTGCAGTCATTGGATTACGTCCTAGGACAAAGGTACTGACATCCGAGGGCAAAGTAGAGATATATTTAGAAAGAGTAATCATAGCTATAGCATCAATAATGGACTTACACCCATCAAGCCCTCGCTTGATCTTGGACTCTATCCTGATGACGAATTCTTCAGGGGATTCTCCTTGCCGTTTCCTCAGGGTCCACCAGTCCTTACTGGCTTGCTGCACCGTGTCGCCAAAAGCATCTAGAAGAACCATCTTGATAGCCTCATAATCATCCTTCAAGTGCGCAGAGACTCTGGCAGTATATACAGAGGAAGCTTTCCCAGTCAGATAGAGAGGCAACAGCTCTGCCCAGCGAGCTCTCGGTTCTTTGTTGCATGTCAAGGCTTGCTCAAACTTCCAAAGAAAATCTGCAGGTTTCTCATCATCCGTCCACTTGGGAATGTTGGCTAATCTCCTCTGCTTTTCGATCAGTTTCTCTGTCTGGGTCTCCCTTGATTTGTCCATATCCCTCAACAAAGTCATTAATGTTTTTTGGTGTGCTTGTTCACGCTCTTTGTCCTCCTGGCGTCTCCTCTCCACATCTTGTTGACGAATCTTTTCATCCTCTCTCCGCAGTTGAAGTTCCTCCTGACGACGCTCTTCCACATTTTCCCTACGGATAGCTTCGTCTTGTCTACGTGTGGCATCACGTCGATCCATGCTCTCAATGAGCATCTTGATTGAGTCCCAGCCAGGAGCACCAATAGCCTGAGACTGTGGTTTCGTGATAGGTTCATGTTCCTGATCACCCATCTCTGATACAGACAAAGTTTCATCTGTCACAGCAACCGGCTTCTTGAGCTTCTGCTGACGAGACATCTTCCACTGTGCAATTTGTTCTCAAAAGAAGAACAGAGATTAAACAATAGTAGCTAAGGGCTTACAGCTTTCAATGATGATAGTTTGGTTCAGTAACCGCTGCCACCAAGTGTTGGGGAACAATCTTGCCCCAACGTATGCTACACACCCAACTTGAGCTCAACGAGCCAATCCAGTCAGAGTGGTAGGTATGCTGCCACCAGAGTCGAGTCTTACTACCCCCTTCTCCCAAGAGATAAGGTTTTTATTCCTTATAATAAAAAGTAGGTTAAAAGTAGAACAGCAAGACAGAACTGACTAGTCACGTGCTCAGCTGGCGCTTTTATAGGCTCCAGTAGAGCTACTAAAAATGACCAAATAAGGAAATAATGTGTGTGTGTGTGCAGGGTTCGTGTTGGGTTCAGTTTGCATATGCATACAAGAAACTAAGGATGAAAACAGAAATCAAGGCTGACATGAACATGATACAATTTTGATATCTATACAACACACATTCACTACAACACATAACTGTTTAATGTCCCTGAGCTTCAGTCTGGGGCATAACAGGTGGCTTGTAGAAGGTCTTGCTTCACATAGAGAAGTAATAGCTGATCATAAAGACAGGATCCCAATGAATAATAAACATGAATTATGATCCAGGATTAGCATTGTGCGCACATTCCACATAACACAACCTAAAACTAGTCTAACAATGCATGCTACTAGAAAGAATGAGGTGCATTGTTTGGTGAGTGAAAGTGAGGCGGATAAAAATAATTAATTGTTGTCTCTGGTTAATATTGCTGTTTTTGCTGCCTATCCTTTGCTGCTACAAGGGAGCACTCTCATGTTTAGCTGCACTTTCTTTGGCTAGCTCTATCTTTCACATTTCTTATCCTCTGCGTTCCTTTCTTTCCTCAGTCTCAGAGGTGTACATTACGTGATCGCTCTTTTCCGATAGTTTTTATGCATTCTATAACTTTATTCATAGCTTCATGAAAGCTATTACTCAGCGATATTGGTGGAGCATGCATATACTACCTAGATGTATTATGGGTTTTTGTAGTATAGTGGAAAAGCTCAAAATCTCAACTGACATGACTAGAGGGTCAGCTTGCTTCACTCTCATGGAAGCAAGGGTTTCTTTGTTGTTGTAATGTGGACTTGTAAATTTCTATGTTGTCACCTATTTTTTAAGCAAAAAGGGTGACATTATCAAAAGAGGTCGAGTTATAACATCATCTTCATCATGAGTCCCTCTCACATCATCCAAGTAAACTTTACGCAGGGAATAGACAGAGGTCTTGCTGACTTTACCTCCAGTGTATCTGGAGAAAAAGGAAGCAGTAGCCACTATGTCATTTTCGGACATATTTGCTTATGTCTGCAAGCATGCTTGGGCTCTACCAGGGTTTAAAAAAAAGATTATGAAGATTGTTAAAATAATGTATGTACTGCCTCTACTCACTTTGTGAATGAGCCTCTTTCCCCCCTGGTTTCTTGGACTGTTTAAGGCTACTTCACTTCTGTGTTCCTGAGTATTTTTGGCATCATGGTTATTGATCATTGGAATCCTGGAATCCATCCTTGGGCTCCAGATATACTGAAGAGACATCCTTTTAAGGCTAAATGCAGACACATAGGAAATTTTCACAACGGAAGAATATTAGCATTTATTTTCATTAAAGTGGAGGACTACAAAAATTAAAAATATTCCAGATTATGGTACTGATGTCAAGGGAGACATCACTGAAAAGTTTGTCTGTCTATTTTATTCACTGAATGAAGAGCACTTTAAATTTTATAGATTTTTTTAGTGCATGTTTGCCATATTGAAAAATAGTAAATAAAACCCTCCCCATTAGCTGACTGTCCTATTATTCTGATTTTGTGCATGCCTGATTTAATGATATCATGTATGGAAGAAGTGAAGTAGGAACTCTAACTCTAGCTTTTATTTTGGCCTTGGAGTCATACTCTTTGATCTCTCAGGTAACGAAAATGAGGCTACTTGAACAAATTAGACTCTTTAATTGTTAGCTACTAGCCCAAAATACTCTTGGACCACTTTTTGGCTAGCACTTCCAGTGGACTTCTCCTTATCTCCCCTGGACTACCCTCTCTGGAGCCTCTGGACTACCCTCCCTGGGTCCTCTGGACTACCCTCCCTTGGTCCTCTGGACTACCCTCCCTGGGTCCTCTGGACTACCCTCCCTGGGTCCTCTGGACTACCCTCCCTGGGTCCTCTGGACTACCCTCCCTGGGTCCTGTGGACTAACCTCCCTGGGTCCTCTGGACTAACCTTCCTGGGTGCTCTTTGAGGACAAAGAAACAAAGACAGACAGAAACAGCCAAGAGAAATATTACAGTGCTGACCCTGTATCTGCCCTAGATTAGCCATTATGTTTTAAAGTTTTGAGGAATGATATATCCAGGGGGCATAACCTATAGGCTCCCAACTCTGCCAGTGTTCTTCCCCTGGCCAGGTTATATTAATCCCCACTGGTCGTATCTCCCTTATGGCTGTTTTAAAGGTTTGGGGCGTGGCATGGACAGGGACATGGCCTGCATACCCAAAGTCCAGCTTATGTTTCCCCCCTCGTCAAGTTTCCCCTATCTCCCTGGGTCTCACTCTCCTTCGGTCCTCTGAATGGGCACCCATAGAGTACAAAGAAACACAGACAGACAGACATGCAGACATATAGACAGGGCTGATCAGATTATATCTTGTGTTTTGTGTAAGTGTTGGCTGTGACCACTCAAGTGCTATTGTAACCATTAAACTATGATCCTCTAGGCAGGAGTAATTTCGAGTATATCTTCATTAAAGACTTTTCATATGAATGGCAAATATCAGTGAGCATTGAATTCCTGGTAGGGACAGTCATTGCCCCCCCCCCCCCCCCCCGAATGATTCTGACTCCTAGATCTCACAGGTAAAACATAATAATAATAACTAAAAATAAAACTGACTCTTTTTCGTTTATTTAATATTTATTCTTTCAGATGGTTGGTCAAGAAAAGGAAAGAGGATGACGCACTTCAAGTGCTTCATCGCATATAAGAACATCTTAAGCAATACGATTGGCACTGTCTTCCAAAGCAATAAAGTAGCTATATTCTTCTGTGGAGGTCTTACAAAGGTTTGTGGGAACATCTTAGCATTTATTAATATTCACTTGTGTTCTAGGGTTTTATTTGGTTTTGTAGCATTCTTATTGGGCCAATGCTCCGGTGGAATTTTTGTGTGTAAGTAATTAGTAATTTCCTTAGGGACCCACCGAAGATTGAAACAGTATGCAACTTCATATGCGGAGGTGTTGCATTCGAGTCGAACATTTAGACTCAACTAATTCAGATACTAAGTATGTAACATGTTGAGCACATACTGTCATGGCTACAAACAGAAACAACAAGGAAAGCCTGAAGCATGTCACAGATAATAACTGTGCTGGTTATGTACTGTGTCAACTATGTGTTCTGATGTGTCAATTGATTTACTGTGGCATTGAATTTGAGGGCTATGCTAATGTATACACAAATACCCCATGATATAGTTTTACTGTTCATGGGATGGCTTGTGGTATAGTTTCGATATACTTGTACATCACACTCCTTTTTACTTGCAAGCAAGGCAAATTATGTCATTTTCTTTGAAGGAATATCTCCTATGATTCTATGCTATAAATAGAATTTGGTCTACAGGAACAGATTTTCACCGAAGCCAAGAAATGGTTTGTGTTCAAGGTAATTGTTTCTGTTTACTGTGAGATGTCCATGACTAACTAGGCCTGTCAAATATTGATATAGTAATACGGATATCTGTGCATATCACATGCACTACAGATGGGCAAAGATAAACAAGCCAGATATGCGGGTGGGTAGGTGTATTCTACATACATTGTCAATGGTTGACTTGTGTGGTTTGGCAACTAGTGGCTAGCTAAAGTACATGCATAACTGCATGGATAGCTAGTATGGCTTTCTAGCTACCATCCATTGTGGCATATGGCCGGCTAGAGTTGGTTACTTAGTAGGGGTGTACATATATATATATATATACATACATACCTGTTAGACAAGGTGGAGCAGCTGTTATTTTATGGAAGCTAGCAGCTGGAGTAACTGGGAGTAGCCATGTTGGGCAGCTGGAGTGGCTCTTTGGCTAGCTGTCTTGGCTAGCTTCATTAAGTTGTTAGCTATTTGGCTGGTTCAATTTGGCTAGTGGAATACTGGTTTAGCTAACTGGAGCAACTGTTTGGCTAGCTGAATTTGCTGTTGGTTTAGTTAGCGTGGTAGCTTTTTAGCTAGCAGGAACAACCCTTTAGCTGTAGGTAGAGTAGTTGTTTGTGGCTAGTCAAACAACTAAATACCCACCCTATTATCTGGCTAGTTCAACAACTAAATGCCCATCCTATTATCTGGATAGTCAAACAACTAAATACCCACCCTATTATCTGGCTACTCAAACAGCTAAATATCCATCCTATTATCTGGCTAGTCAAACAACTAAATGCCCATCCTATTATCTGGCTAGTCAAACAACTAAATGCCCACCCTATTATCTGGCTAGTAAGATAATAGGGTGGGTATTTAGTTGTTTGACTAGCCAGATAATAGGATGGGTATTTAGTTGTTTGACTAGCCAGATAATAGTAGTTGTTTGACTAGCCAGATAATAGGATGGGTATTTAGTTGTTTATATAGCCAGTTAATAGATGGGAATTTAGTTGTTTGACTAGACAAATAATAGGATGGGCATTTAGTTGTTTGACTAGACAGATAATAGGATGAGCATTTATTGTTTGACTGGCCAGATAACAGGACGGGTATTTAGTTGTTTATATAGCCAGATAATAGGATGGGCATATAGTTGTTTGACTAGACAGATAATAGGATGGGCATATAGTTGTTTGACTAGACAGATAATAGGATGGGCATATAGTTGTTTGACTAGCCAGATAATAGAATGGGCATTTAGTTGTTTATATAGCCAGATAATAGGATGGGCATATAGTTGTTTGACTAGACAGATAATAGGATGGGCATATAGTTGTTTGACTAGCCAGATAATAGAATGGGCATTTAGTTGTTTATATAGCCAGATAATAGGATGGGCATTTAGTTGTTTGACTAGACAGATAATAGGATGGGCATTTAGTTGTTTGATTAGCTAGATAATAGGATGGGCATTAATTGTTGATATAGCCAGATAATTTATATAGCCAGATAATAGGATGGGCATATAGTGTTTGACTAGACAGGTAATAGAATGGGTATTTAGCTGTGTCATTGACTTTACCACTGGCTCATTCATCATATTATACCTGTAACTGTTGACTGTAGGAACAGACAGTATTTTTCAGAATGCTCAGACTCCCTCCAATTATTATTAGGGTGTAAATAATTTGGTTGTCAAGAAACAACATGTAAAGTTGTGACATTTTGGCATGCATAGAAACAATTGTGAAATATAATAATTCCCAAGGGTTTAGTACTACAACTATTATTTGCTTTACCTTGTGTGTATCCTCTCTGTGTCCATATTCTGTAAGCTTGGTTTACCAGGATTTGTTGCTCTTCTAGCACCAGGCTTGATACTTATGCTGATGTCTCTAACTTTCATAGATATGGTCTGTCTGATACTCATCATTTTCAATTAATGTGTAATTCATGCAAGACATATATCTAAACTTGGCTTACATTTTTAGTAAATTTTTGTATCTTTATGTAAATGTTGTTAGGCCATGTAGCTAGTTCAAATCTATTTGTTTTCTAAGTGCATTATCCACAGTTGATTCTAGCCTACATTATTAGGCACACGATGTTTTCTTAACCAAACCTTGAACTGCGAGAGATTATGTTTGAACTGTTGAGCAAGAGACATTTTGCAGTTTACAGCTGAGCAAGATTGAATCTTATCTGCTCAACCAGGATTTTAAGACTCGATAGCAGAGCTGACGAGAGTGAGGAAAGTGTACAGAATTTGGCTAACTATTTCATGTTTATTGGTGTAATTCACACTGATCCAGTTTCCCATCCCACTCTCTTATAGATGATGTGTAAAAAAAGAAAAGAAGCATTTTCAACAGTGCAAAGATATGAATGGGACCAAATATAGATGCGATGCTACCGGCATGTGATACTCTCCCGAGTCTACTGTGTTGCACCATTATCTTCTATTAAAACACCCAGAAACAGGTGGTGTGCACTATTTGGAGGTAAAAGCATAATCACTAAACAACCCACATGCACAAAACCTGGGCATGCATTCACGAGGATTTTTAGGCATATACTCTTAATTAGGTACTAGTTGTTATGCCAATTTTGTTCTAAGTGCATCTGCTAAACACCCAGCTTTTAAAGAATTATACATATACCTTTATTTAGAATGACAAATCCAATCACTGAAAGAAAGTGGTATACAGAATGGGCAATGGGCCAAAGGTATGGGTATGGGAGTACCCTATATATAGCACGTATATACGAGTATGTCACCTGAGTTTACCCAGTCAAGGCCCACCCCACTCACTACCCATTAGTCTCCTGTGGGTTAATCTGTGTGTGAAGTATATCCTATTGGGAGGATCTCCTCTACAGGATTTCCTGAGGGATAATGGGGCAAGATTCACCCAGTGCATTTGGTGTATGTAGCCATCCTGCAAGAAAACTGGTTGTTAAGCTGAGCACTTGTAGCACCAGTCAACAAGAAAACAGGCCCTTAATACTGAGCAGCCGCTTAACAGCAACCATGCAATTTAAACAGTTGGCATGCTCATGTTTGTGGGCATAACAACTTTGGTCGCATTTGTTTGCATACTTTTTATGCTGCCGTATGCTTGAGAATTGAGGAGCCGACAAGTCGGGTGCACATTGCGCCCATTTATTTGCGGAAATATCTGGTCATAAACAAGCCTTTGTCTGCAAACAGCTCCAGGTATCACCCATTAAGAAACACCATGATCACAAGTCTAGCTCTCCAGCAAATCACTGAGGTGCTTTGGATATCTCAATGGCTGTATGCCAGCGCATCCATTCCATTTTTCAGCAATTCAATACTTGAAATAAAGTGGCGGGGCATGGATACCTTGTTCACCTTCACACCAATGGGTGGTACTTGCTCTTCAACATGTCCATGCCGGTAGATCTCTCTTTCTTGAGGTGGGTCTTCTTGTTCTATTCATGAAGGAGGCACATTTTCACAATGTGCTTCATAACATCCAAAACCTTGAGAACAACTTGCCAGAATGCTCATTCTTCATCTTGCCCACAAGGGTGGTGGGCAAGATGAAGAATGAGCATTCTGGCAAGTTGTTTTGGAGTGGTTGGTATTTAGGATATTTGCTGATGTGTGTGCCCCCCATGCCTAGTGCAAGCCAGGCAGAAACCAGGGGGTAGAGACCGTAGAGTGTGATTGTTTGTGCCCCCCAGTTGTTTAGTCTTTGCACCAATTTGCACTCCTGAATGTTTTATTCCATGGTTACCATTCGAGGAAATGCGTAGAGCCACATGCTGCCACATGTTCTTGAGACCACTTGTGTTACTATAGAGCACTTGCTAGATGTTAATCTTTGCCATCATTGAAGCTACACTGTTACTCTGGTTACTTGATTAGCATGTGTTTGAGATCAGAGTGAGTGAGAAGATCAGAAGGGTGACCATCAAGGCGTGTAAGACAGTGTCTGATGGGCATGTTGTGGTGGGTCACCATGCCAACTACATCATTCAGGCCGATACTACTGAGGAGGTCAAGGAAGAGTAGACGAAACGAATCAAAGCTTCCATATCATGCAACCCATTCCTCGAGAGATTGAAAGAACGAGGACAGCGAATTTCACACAAAGAGGGACCTATTGTACTCTGAACCTTGTACTCTGAACCTTGCACCATGTGTACCCATATCACGTCCCATTTTATCCACATTCAGGTTGAAGGTCAGAGGTCACAGGAACAATATTTTAATGCTTCAAGCAGTTAGAGTATTTGTAATAATTAAAATAGCTCCCATCACCAAATTCTTCATGTCTTACTTTAGGGGCCTTAAAAAACAACACTTGTGAGATTATGACTTTGAGCTCTATAGATTCTGCACACTTCACTTTGTGAACTTAATGTATAGCTCAAAAGATAACTCTCTCTCTGTGTGCTCTTCTTTCGATACTTAAAAACTGTTGCGTTGGTATATATAACCATGCTTAAGTTACAGGCAGTCTAAAGTTGGTGACCTCAATACCTGCATGCCTGAATTTTCTGCCTGATTGGCAAGTCTGACAACATCAATGGCTGGACGAAGACCTCCTCTACAAAATGAGTGTTTTCATTAGGCAGCTAAAACGAAGTACTTTGTCAAGTGTGTGGGTGGAAAATTAATTAGGAAATTTATTTTTAACCCACGGCTTGACCACAGTCAACCACACAGTCAAGTTTTAGCATTTTGGAGAGTAGGGCTTCCTCTAGCCATCAACAGTTAAGCCTAGGGGGAAATATGACAGCAAATAAAAGGAGTGTCTAGGGTATTGGGCATAATTTGTGAAGTAGTTTGACTCAAGCGTAGTGTAAAGACTTGGCTAGCTTAGCGGTAGTGATATTTAGGCTTTTCAGACTCTTGCTCACCTCATGCATACGTACCAGTAGTTATTTGTAACTTGTTTATATATATAGCAAATCAATGTATTTATTCATTACTGGGAATTACTGTCACATACCATGAGTCACATGACATTCACATGTGTGTACCATCATGCTCTCTAGGCTCTAGCTCTCAGCGAAAATGGCAACAAGTAATACTTCTAGCTTTTTTGAAATAGCTACCGATTGTGAAGATCTTTCTCTTCAAATATCTCCTCTTCTGTCTAATTCCACCTCTCGCTTCACCAGCCGATCTCTTAAGCTGTTTTCTTTTAATGCCAGCAGTCTCTTATATATATGATGAGCTGTCTCTACTCTGTAACACTTATCTTCCTGATCTTGTTTGTGTTAATGAGACTTGGCTCTCACCGGACATTCTTAATAGTGAGATTTCTTGACCAAATTTTCAACTCACTACCAAGTTTTTGCCAATTTGTTCAAGCAAAGCGGGTACAATAATTACTAAATCTGTATGTGCCTACTACTATGCAAAGAAGGCCATTTATTGGTACACATGGTCCTTCATTGACACTCATTCATAGTGATCCAAGTTTCTCTGAAGAGATGCATTGCCTTAGCCGAATCCACACTTGACTCATTGTGCTAAAACTATGCTCAACAGCAGCTGTACCAAGAGGACACACTAGAATAATCCTTGCTATGGTGGAAAGTAGAGGGAATGTGCCAGGGAGTTTTATGCTGCTAATCACTGCAAAATTTCTTTTGCTTGTGGTCATTTAAGATCACACTTTCCAGCCTGTATCTTAAAGTAGCTGTGGAATGTCTTCCACTCATCTTGCAGGTCTGACAGTGCGAGACAAGAATGGATGGTTGCAAGATTATGGAACCATAGGTGAAGTCATCGGTGAGTTAAAAAATGGCGCACATTTTGACGATACAGTAATGCTTCAAGTTTTCAGACAATGCGATGATAAATAACTTAGTATCAATTACTTTGTCAGTCATAGAACTGTCATTAGTGGATAAGTGTATTCAGCAGCATCAATCAAATACTCCTTGCCACAAGAATCTCATAAAGAACAATCTCCAGAAGATCCGGAATGTCTGACAATGTACCAATACGATGCTGAAGCTTTAACAATAGCTTACAAAGAGGATAAAGGACCTCTTTTACACAGAACAAGAGGATAATTGATTTGCAATCTAGGAATGTGAGGAGCATACCCCTAGCCTCACTAGATAGATCTCCCGATCTTGCTGAATGCATTGCAGTGTAGTAACGATGCTCTGATGACACTTAACAACCTAGACTGCTCTGTAGTGGAATGTCCATCTAGTGCCTCCAGCATGTACTAGGGAAAAATTAGAATCCTTGCACTTCCCAGAGTACATGAGTGCACTTTGGGCAACGAGAGGAAAAAATGGCACAAGCTGTTAATTGCAGCAAATAGCTTTTTAATTGGCTTAATGTTTTGCTTCGGCAATATACTGATTGTGCTTCAGGGCATTTCTCTTCTCAAAGACGAGCCTGAACACTAGACCTGTAACCAGACATAGATGTTGCTATATAGCTCCATTAAAATCGATCCACAACATCTTAGAAAAGTCATCCTTTACTATCCAATGTTGAAATGATTGCTTTAGTGATAGTTTGTGAAGTTGTGTCTTAAACTGTCAACAATGTCGGGAAACACTCACTGGTATATATATCCTCCACAGGTCAGATATCTCACACCAATAGAAATCTCTCTTCTGATTTGTTGCTTCATCACCCATATATCACCCATATATAATGAGATACTATGACTTGCATGAGCTTGTTAGCTAGCTATTCACCACGTGATACAAACCACTGGCACATGTGCCCTGCAAGTGAACCGCACATGAACCCGACATGTAATAAACAGAATAAAAAAATAAAAAAATAACAATTAATTACAAAATAATAAAATAAAAACTAAATAAATAACAATAACAGCAAATGGGAGGCTCGGGCATGGACAGTCTTGTGTAATTATTAGTGTTGTTGTTGTTATTGTTTTGTTGTTGTTGTTTGATAATAATAATAATAATAATAATAACAGCAATAAAAAAATTAATAATATATATTGATAATATATATTAATAAAATAAAATACAAACAATTAATAATAATAAGAATTAAAATCAATAGTATTTAAATAAGTCATGCTAGTAAGGAGACATTGCACATGAGTCTAGCACCCTCCCATTAAATAGGATATGTAATTGTCTGGCTGACTGCAAATGATTTGCACTTTTTAGAGTGCCAGCAGAACTCGTGTTCCCACAGTCTGGAGGATCACATTCACCTTACATTCCTTAGCTTCTTTAGAGATGCTGCCTTCTTCCTGCGTTCTTTCATAAAATTTGGACTTACAGCTGTGACTTGCACTGGCCCCCCCCCCCCCCCCCCCCCCAAAGTGAAAACTCAGTTTTTGACTGCGTAGCACCTTTTAAAGTTCGTTCAGTCCTTTGTCTTTCAAGTGAAAGCAGGACTTCAGCCTCGAGGAGATCGGAAAAAGGACCGTCTACACATTGAGTCTACCAACATTTTTAATCCTCTTATAAAGAGTGCCGTTTTTTGGGTGTTTTTTTTGCGTTTCTTCTTCCGACTTCAGACACCTTACCTTAGAAGCTAGGTCAAATTTCAAAAGGTCTTCCCCACCTCCCTTCCGATTTGACGACCATTTACCCACTTAACGCCCATGCATACCAAGGCAAAATACGGCTCTTGGTGAGACAAGTTTTGTGGAAGAATGGGAATATACATCTACACCAGCGCCGCTTTTGCCGCCCTGGCTGGATCTATCTTGGGATATGATATTGGGTACGTTTGCAACTATGAAAATTTTCTAGGTCTGCATAATTTGGTAGCTATGCCAAGCGCCCAGAAGGCTTGGCATAGCGTAGTAATGATAACTAATCTTGTTAGCCCGACTCTCTTACAAGCATGGCAAAAATAGTTGTTCCTGCGTAGTCATAAACTTCTAGGTTGTTGATGGGCATGCATTTCAAAGACGTCCACATATTAAAATTAAGTTCAACATTTATTTTTATTTATTTATTTATTTATTTATTTATTTATTTATTTATTTATTTATTAATTATTTTTTATTATTTTTTATTGTTGTTGTTGTTGTTGTTGTTGTTGTTGTTGTTGTTGTTGTTGTTGTTGTTGTTATTATTATTATTATTATTACTACTATTATTACTATTACTATTATGTACTATTATATTTAATATATATCCAGTACACGTGCTAGGTGCGTGTACTTGTAGCATGTAGTGGATAGACAGCTACCGGTATATAGCAGGCTCATGCGAGCCTTAGCATCTCCTTATTCTAGTCGAAATGTCGAGAGAATACAATTTGAAGTTGATTGTTGAGAAGATTATTGTAACAAAATTAGTGTGCGGAAATATGTTGTCTTGGAATGGCAGCTAACTCTTTCCTTTGGTCAACATGCTTTGTCCCTCTGTTTGAAGTAGATCGATCAATCCTAGGTCTGTAATATTACAAGGTTTCGTGGTTTGAATCCTTATAATAATAGGAGGGGGGAAATGTATTAATAAATACGTCAACCTAACAATTATCCCCTTTCCATATGATAACCACGTACAGTCTGTCACAATCTAACTATAGGGTTACTTTGCAATTAATTTAGTATTTGATTAATTGTGCAATATATATGCAATTCCCCCCCCCCCCCAATTATTGAGAATTTCGGAGTTATATGTGCGATTGCTTCTCTTGTGTATCCATGTGCAAGCACCTTAAAACCACTAATGCCATAGCAAGCACACTATTATAGCTGTGTGGGTGTGGCTGTGATAGTGTTCTGAGTTATACATGACTGCCTGGTTGCCATTTTGTTCATACATACCCCTCTCCTCTCCCCTTCCATCCCATCCCATCATGGTGCCCTGTATCTGCTCCTGATATAATTATGATATCTCTACCACGAGCTCTGACAGTTCTCTGTCTTTCCCGTTCTTGTCTTTGTCTTTGCTTGTTTTCTGGAATTGAGAGGATTCTTCTTATATAATACACTAGCAGAGGTACCTGCACTCTTTTTAGGGGAGGGGGTGGTGGTGGTGATGAACTGATGAAGCACCATGCAGTGGTGGTAGTGACGATGGCGCCATGCAGTGGTGGTGGTGGTGGTGATGGCGCCATGCAGTGGTGGTGGTGGTGATGGCGCCATGCAGTGGTGGTGGTGGTGATGGCACCATGCAGTGACAATTAATCATTCTATAGTCTTGTAGGTACTGAGGTGCAACATGGGACCTTGTCCGTAATAATGGCCACAGCATCTTGTTGCAATTGTATTTGGTTATCGCCAGATTGTTGCTTTTGCTTCTCCCTTGTGACTTTGGTCAGGTTTGTTCTACAGCTTGGGTTGTCCTTGTGTCAAGTGTCTATAGTCACCTTGATGATGCTTTGCATGGTTAACACTAGAGAGGAGTATAGCTACAGTGCTGCTTGAAGCAATGATCGATATAATCTTGCTCCTGGACCGGATCTTGGTGAGGATCAAGTAGGTGTTACCTGTGTTCTGGAACATGGTATCTACAAGGAGGTTTACTTACTTTGTAACTCTTCTTCATTGTTGTTGGCATCATTTTGCTACTTCACCATCTTGATGGTGGGTGTAGACATGATGGTGGATTCACCTGGACCTTTGTGGCCATTGCTTCTTGTTTGTCATTCATCTTTCAGTAGTAGTCCTGGCCAGCTTCTCCCTGCCACCTCCCTCTGGCACTGGAACCGTATGATACCTCGCAATTGCTCTCTTTTTATTCCCTTTGTAAAAATCTCTTCCTTTAATTTTTAATTGATGTGATTTCCGGCTAGAATCCGCTCTCTTCCAGTCATGTCAGTTGCTCATATGTATCACCTTTCAAAATAATTGGGATTGAGTGTATCTATTACATCCACCTGATCATTTTTGGGTCAGTGTTATACTAGCCATGCCTATGAATTCTTTCCCTAGCATCTGTGATTTGTTTTCAGGGATACTAGGTAGTACAGTTGTCATTTGCATACTAAGGAAGTACAAAGCATCGATTCAAATTAGATAGATGCTGGGATTTTGGAAAGTTCCATGTATAATTTTCTCTGTGATGGCATATCGTATATGTACGCCAAATGGAATGATCATTACTATATATATATATGATTACTACACTAAAGGTACATCTTCGTATCCTCCATGTAGTATTAAACTAGTGGTACATCAATAGTAATTGTCAATAGAACTAACTATTATACTGTTGAATATACATATATATATATATTCAGGGTTTCATTTAGAAGGGGGGACAACTGGAGTTTAAAGGGGGCATGATGGTTAAAGATGTGACAAAAATTAGAATTTTAATAATACAATTACCAAGGGGGGGGGGGCAAAAGGTTCCAGGGGGGGGGGGGGCTGCTCTGACCCCCCCCCCCCCCCCTAAATGAAACCCTGATATATATATATATATATATATATACATACTGGGGACTGCAGTAACACCCCTGTTAAAAATGGCAGACCACAAAATACCGTATTCACTCGAATATAAGTCGCGACTTGTATTTATTTCAGCCAAATCAATATTTCAGCCAAATCAAAACGGGATCTTCAAGCATTGAGCTTGCACAGTGCCAAGCCAGTATTGTGCTATTGTGCCGACGCAATTTTTGTGTGTGTCATTGTGGTTGTGATTGTTTCATTTCAAACATTGAGCTAGGTAGTAGTTGGCTGGCAAGAGTTCCTATTCGCTATCGTTATATACAACGAGTTCGTTATGTTCGATCTGTTCTTCGTCCAAGGAAGCAAATGGAAGCAAATGGATCTTCTCCACCGCTGTCACTTCCTTCCAACAGCTGGTGAGTAGCTTGAGTAATGGCTGGGATAGCTAAAGCTGCTACTTTATCGACTTTGAGGTAGTGAATTTCTCCATCTTCAGACCCGTCCACCTTCACAGTGATGCCACAAGCACGGAATGATTTCTTGATCTCGGCAGACAAGCTATCTTAGCTAATGATAAACGACTGCGCGTGTGCAAGAGCGGTGGTGTAATTAACTTGGTGTGCTACATTTGGAGTGCGGCATTCAGAGCGACTTCTATTCAGTGTGCGACTTATATTCGAGTGAATACGGTAGCTCAAAAATCAACAGAGTTTAATTAACACCCTAAGCAGTTTGTTCAGCTGCTACTATTAAAATGGAACTGCAATCGTTATAGTATAAATTCATTACCATGTGAATTTTAGGCAAAGCGTTAAATTTGGAGAGTGGATTTACTAGATGTGAGGTCTGCATGCACTGTTTTGTGGATTTACTAGATGTGAGGTCTGCATGCACTGTTTTGTGGATTTACTAGATGTGAGGTCTGCATGCACTGTTTTGTGGATTTACTAGATGTGAGGTCTGCATGCACGGTTTTGTGGATTTACTAGATGTGAGGTCTGCATGCACTGTTTTGTGGATTTACTAGATGTGAGGTCTGCATGCACGGTTTTGTGGATTTACTAGATGTGAGGTCTGCATGCCAGTTTTGGCATGCTAGGTAACAAACCAGTAAATAAAAATTAAACAAGAATTTAACAAGTATAGACCACAAACATTTATAGGAAGCATTGCCCTCAACGAACTCTTAGTTGACAACGAAATTCAATGACCTTCTGAATAATAAACTTTTTGTTTTCTACATTAGTAGATTTTCATTTCAGCGAAGTATTCAAGTCACATTGAAAATGCTTTTGCAGCTAAAGAAGGCCAAATCTACCAGTGAGGTTTAGATGAGATATTAAACTTTGTTGTGTCACCATTTGAAATATCCTATTCAAAGGGAAGTACACTGCCCAATATGGAAGAGCCATCTTGCAATAGTGTCATCATCAAAAGGTAGATTCGTCAAAAGTGGATCCAGTTGGAGCATTTACACAAGTGAATGAAACTTGAACAAGTGAATGTAACTTAAACAAGTGAATGAAACTTGAACAAGTGAATGTAACTTAAACAAGTGAATGAAACTTGAACAAGTGAATGTATCTTAAACAAGTGGATGTATCTTACACAAGTGTATGTAACTTAAACAAGTGAATGTAACTTAAACAAGTGAATGTAACTTAAACAAGTGAATGTAACTTAAACAAGTGAATGTGACTTACACAAGTGAATGTGACTTACACAAGTGGATGTTTCTTAAACAAGTGAATGTATCTTAAACAAGTGAATGTATCTTAAACAAGTGAATGTAACTTAAACAAGTGAATGTATCTTAAACAAGTGAATGTAACTTAAACAAGTGAATGTATCTTGAATGTATCTTAAACAAGTGGATGTATCTTAAACAAGTGAATGTAACTTAAACAAGTGAATGTAACTTAAACAAGTGAATGTATCTTAAACAAGTGGATGTATCTTAAACAAGTGAATGTAACTTAAACAAGTGAATGTAACTTAAACAAGTGAATGTATCTTAAACAAGTGGATGTATCTTAAACAAGTGAATGTATCTTAAACAAGTGAATGTAACTTAAACAAGTGAATGTATCTTGAATGTATCTTAAACAAGTGGATGTATCTTAAACAAGTGAATGTAACTTAAACAAGTGAATGTAACTTAAACAAGTGAATGTATCTTAAACAAGTGGATGTATCTTAAACAAGTGAATGTATCTTAAACAAGTGGATGTATCTTAAACAAGTGAATGTAACTTAAACAAGTGAATGTATCTTAAACAAGTGGATGTATCTTAAACAAGTGAATGTAACTTAAACAAGTGAATGTAACTTAAACAAGTGAATGTATCTTAAACAAGTGGATGTATCTTAAACAAGTGAATGTATCTTAAACAAGTGAATGTAACTTAAACAAGTGAATGTATCTTGAATGTATCTTAAACAAGTGGATGTATCTTAAACAAGTGAATGTAACTTAAACAAGTGAATGTAACTTAAACAAGTGAATGTATCTTAAACAAGTGGATGTATCTTAAACAAGTGAATGTATCTTAAACAAGTGGATGTATCTTAAACAAGTGAATGTAACTTAAACAAGTGAATGTATCTTGAATGTATCTTAAACAAGTGGATGTATCTTAAACAAGTGAATGTAACTTAAACAAGTGAATGTAACTTAAACAAGTGAATGTATCTTAAACAAGTGGATGTATCTTAAACAAGTGAATGTAACTTAAACAAGTGAATGTATCTTGAATGTATCTTAAACAAGTGGATGTATCTTAAACAAGTGAATGTAACTTAAACAAGTGAATGTATCTTGAATGTAACTTAAACAAGTGGATGTATCTTAAACAAGTGAATGTGACTTACACAAGTGAATGTGACTTACACAAGTGGATGTATCTTAAACAAGTGAATGTAACTTAAACAAGTGAATGTATCTTAAACAAGTGAATGTAACTTACACAAGTGAATGTGACATAAACAAGTGGATGTATCATAAACAAGTGAATGTAACTTATACAAGTGAATGTAACTTAAACAAGTGAATGTGACTTACACAAGTGGATGTATCTTAAACAAGTGAATGTGACTTACACAAGTGAATGTGACTTACACAAGTGGATGTATCTTAAACAAGTGAATGTAACTTACACAAGTGAATGTGACTTACACAAGTGTATGTAACTTAAACATGTGGATGTATCTTAAACAAGTGGATGTATCTTAAAGAAGTGAATGTATCTTAAACAAGTGAATGTGCTTTAAAGAAGTGAATGTGACTTACACAAGTGGATGTATCTTAAAGAAGTGAATGTATTTTAAACAAGTGAATGTGACTTGGTACACATAATTTCATGCTTGAAATGTACATGTGCTTAGTGGGGAGGGCGGGAGGAGATGAAATTTAATTAAGGTTGACTCTTTTCAGTGTTGGGGTGTGTTGGGGTGGGTCTTACCATGACAAATCAGAGTTGTTCAGTGGAATATGCAATTTCTCCTTTGGTGAGGTTCAGAGGTCAAAGGGAGCTGGCCATGTTTATTCTTGGTGAGTCAGCATCATGACAAACTAACATATACCTGTCAGATATAGCAACTGTAGTCATGACACAAACTGAAACTGACCAATCAGGTATAGCAATTGTAGTCATGCAGACACCAGTCAGGTGTAGTAGTAGTTAAGATGACCGAGAATGTTTTTTCTGTGTATCTATATTTAGAATGCAGGTTTAATGTCATTGTGTATGGGAGTATGATGGATCAAAGGAAACCTTATTTTAATAGATCAATGAGTGGAG
Source organism: Cladorhizidae sp. MBARI D1340-BT2 (assembly GCA_028752905.1). Lineage (NCBI taxonomy): Eukaryota > Metazoa > Porifera > Demospongiae > Poecilosclerida > Cladorhizidae > Cladorhizidae sp. MBARI D1340-BT2. Next base: position 22,825,997 of record JAQNBH010000003.1, on the reverse strand, counting down.
TGAAGGACATGGTGGGCTACCGAATGACTCTCAACCTCTCCTATGACTTGGTCCATGGAGGAGAGAACTCCAGCCAATCATGTAGCTTCCAAGATGATGTGGAGACCAGTGCAATTCTGGTGAGGGGACCATTGTAGATTTTGATGGCTTATATAATTCCAGATTGTATAGAAGCTTTTACACTGGAAATATTAGTGGATTGGAACCCATAGGATGTTTTGTTGCCATTCAACAGCATTCTTTACTACAGATTGATATAGCCATGCCCCTGCCCTTCCCCATCAAAATTATCCATTGTATTATATGTCTCAGCAACTGCAGAGATGCTGTTCCTTCTGTTTTAGCACTTTTGCATTTCAGCCCTTCTTGGGCTACATTGTATAAGAAATGCATTCACTTATACAACAGTTCTCTGATGCAGTGCCTCACTGTTCTGTAAATGTCATCTGTACAAAACAGAAGGCTGTTGTAGCACTTCTCATGCCAACCAGCACTTGAGCTCCAGCTAAATGAAGTAACTAGCCTTAATCCTATCCAGTGATGCTCCAACAACAATTTTTTTAACAATCTCTAAGTTGGCATAATGAAATTACAACGACTTTCACAATAATCAACTTGAATTTTTACTCTTTCGACATTTCAACTAGATGCTCTAGCCTTCATCATTATCCTGATGAAGGCTAGAGCATCTAGTCATTATTCCTGATGAAGGCTAGAGCATCTAGTTGAAATGTCGAAAGTAAAAATTCATGTTGATTATTGTGAAAGTCTTACCTTAGACAAACCAGTAACTTCAACTTAGCAATGAGCTCCGAGCAGGAAGCTCACAGGTAAGCTCATCTTGACTGCCATTCTCCATATTTCCCCAACTGTTGCTCCAATAATCACGAAGATTGTAGTGGATTTTGGTAAATTTACAATTTGGTTCATATATACATGTACAGGTAATACATAATGTAAGAGCAGTGCTAATGGATTCATTGAGAATCGTGAATGCCAATGCATATCCTAAGGGTGCCATAAGTAGGCATGGCTGAATGAATACAGGTTCCTTATTGTCACTGTCTAATTTCATGCCCAATATTCTTATAATTTTGGGTAGTGGTAATTACGAACTATCATTTTATAGATTACATAATCTGTTGTTCTTATTGTTGTCCAGGGTTTGATAATATCACTGTTGGCTATTGGTGGTCTTGTTGGAGCTCTTGCTGGTGGAGGTCTCTCTGATTACTTTGGAAGAAAGCCAGCTTTCATTCTTGGAGCAAGTTTAGTGGCTCTGGGAGGACTTATTCACACAGCTGCTATGCACTTATGGTTAGTGGTATAACTTTTAGCAAGCTGTAACCACGGATGGGGTGACCACCAGGTGGAATACTCTACCCACCCAAAAGACTGCATTGTGTTTGGAGTGTATGTCCCTGTGGCTTAATCCTTGGTGTGTGATGTCGCAGATCTGGGCTGGATGGTTAGCCTCTGCTCACATCTGTGATAGCTGTATCGTATAAAGCCTATAACAGTATAGAGAGTAGTGAGTTTCACTTTTTCTAAAGAAAAGTGGTCCAGAAACGCTACTGTTCATACTATTCTGGATGTAAAGAGAATAGGGTAAGTCCAGAAAAACATGTGTCTGTAGTTATAGCAACAAGAGTATGGAGATGCGAAGACTTAGCATAATATTATACTGATCTGTACTAATTGTGAGATGCATCAGGTAACTTCCTAGATACATTGTTGTTATATGCACATGTATAACTGATTCTTTATAGGATGGTGCTCTTGTCTAGAATCATTGGTGGTATTGGAGTAGGGTAAGTCTATGGGCATTTCTTTTAACTCTTTAGGGCCGTTAATTGAAATAACGCCGCGCAAGCGTCTGCCGGAATTAATTGAGTAATTCGTTTTATTAGCCTGAGAGAAAAACACCTTGGGCTCTTGAAGTCATGGGACGCTTCAGGACTCAACCAGGTTAGCGTGTTGATAGCTTACATGGCCCTTGAAGTCATGGGACAGCTTCTTCGCTTCAGGGCTCAACTAGGTTAGCGTGTTGCTAGCTTACCTGGCTACTTCTAAACAAAGCACACTAAGTTTGTTTTGCTTTTAGCGATCTCTGCGGTCTGTTGGCTTCGAAATCGTTTTACTATAGAGCTAGAGATGCCATTATGCCATGGTAGTAGTTTCATTCACGTAAATAGTTTCAAAAAGGTAAGCTAGATAATTGGAGTATATAATTAGTAGTAATTAGTTTTAGTCGCGTGAGAGAAAAACACCGTGGGCACTTCAAGTCATGGGACAGCTTCTTCGCTTCAGGACTCAACCAGGTTAGCGTGTTGATAGCTTACATGGCCCTTGAAGTCATGGGACAGCTTCTTCGCTTCAGGGCTCAACTAGGTTAGCGTGTTGCTAGCTTACCTCGCTACTTCTAAACAAAGCACACTAAGTTTGTTTTGCTTTTAGCGATCTTTGTCGTCTGTCCGCTTCGAAATCTTCTTAATATAGAGTTATTATAGAGCTGCCATGATGCCATTCTACGTAGTGTTTCATCCACGCTACAAAAAAGTAATCTAGATAATTGATTGAGTAATTAGTAGTAATTAGATCAGAACAGTCTCCGATCAGTATTTTTGTTGTCAGTACTCTGTTCACATTCAAAGGAAAGGACATGATGTTACCAATATTTTCAGGACAAGACATGGATATACTGATAAGTTGCTGAGATATTGAATGTCAATAATATATTGTTTTGCTAGGTAGAAGTAAGTTGAGCATGAAACATAATCATATATATAGCTAGCTATTATTATTATTGAATGTGAGAAATAGTGTGCCAGCTTGTAGCAGTCCTCTTCTAGGCATAGATGTGGCTTCCCTGGACAGGCATTGCATACCCATATGCTCTGTCGGGAGGGCACACGTTTTTTTTGGCACTAGATGCATCTCCTTCCTAGATATATCGCCTCTTGCAGGAAAGTGGTCTAGGCGAGGAAGTGTTGGTGGTAATAGTTCTGTGGCAGAGCTACTTGGCCTCTGAGAAGAGAGCAGTGTCTGGTTGGTCGACTGAGAGAGTGGTTGTGGTGGATTTGGTGGCACGGGTAGGGTTTGTTGAGATATGTGTTGTGGGTTGGTTGACGACTGAGATGGTTGTATAGTTGGTGCTATAAGTACATGCTGAAGAACATCTATAGTGTATTGACATTGTTATGTATTGACATCGATATGTTACATGTTTGTTGTTGTTGTTTCACCCACCTGTAGCAAATGCAAATCCTGGACTGAGCTGTGTACCAGTATCATTCTGACCTATAGCTGGTGGAGGTGAAGCTCACTCCTCTGAAAATATTTATTTTTGTAAATATAATCATTGAACAATTCATCATAAAGAAACCATTGATGTTGGGGTGAAGTTCTGAATCAATTGCTGGAGGAGGTTATACACGATTAGAAAAACATTACCATTGTCTTCCATAAATTCAAGGTCATCATCACTATGTATTCATGTATTCAAAGATGCTGTTGTCATAACCAGAAAAAAAGTCTACAACACACTCGAGAGAAAATCTTTTTGCCATTATCAGTTGTGGGCAGAGCAGCTACAAGTAAACACAGCTGCAAGATATTAGATTACGCAATGGCCATGTAAATATAGCGCGCTAAAGTAATTAGTGTTTCTCCGCGACAAAAGTCGCTATCGTCGTTACGGACAATTAAAATGTGCGCGTGAAAAGTCGCTATCGGCCCTAAAGAGTTAAAATGAGAAAATCGTGATCTTCAGCCAGCCATGAACATTTTGCTTCACACATTTTAATTAATCATGTAGTCATCCTTTGACCTCAATTGGATAACCTTTGTAAAAAAAAGTGAAGAAGACTGGCTGTAGGCTCAACCTTCAGCTAACTTTTGGAAATTAAGAAGCCAGCCAGATAGCATTCAATCTGATGCCTGAGCCTAGCACAAATTATGGCCCTCACACATTTTTAATCCTTTGGCAACGACAATCTCCATTGATGATTGCACCCACAAAATTGTTGTAGTGAATATTTCAGGGATGGTTGATTAGAACTATCAAAATCTGTTCTAAAACATGACAATGGTAAATAGAGACAATAATATTCTAATGTCCATTCACTTCTAGTAAAAGTTAATTGGGAGCTTTGGATTTCGTGGAAATACCGCAGTAGTGGCAATACTGTACTGGCTTTATTTACCTATATATATGTTGCCTGTGTGTTTGAACTAAAAACATGCTAAATTAATTTCTGTTAAAAGCTAGCTATATAAGTGTAGAGAATTCTTTATTAAGCATAAGAAATACAAGGATAAGAAATACAAGCAATTTAAAGTTGAATAGCTTTTTTGTAAGAACCTCATAAATCAGCGCCCTTCAATCTCAAACAATTTTCAAGCCACTGACCCTATATCTAACTAACCCACAGTATTTTAGACATTGTTTTAAGGTACTCAGAGAAATGTCTATCTTTTGACATACAATCACCTGCATTGGAGTTATGGAGGTGAAATTATTGGCTATAATGATGTAATTTATATGTTTATATATAGTTAATTAACACAGTGGCCAATTGCAAGCAATGGAAACACAACTCAGAGTGGATATGTTTGAATTTTATTTTGTAGAATACTTTATCAAGTGACACCAATATTTGTGGGGGAGATTGCCCCTGAGCATATCAGAGGAAGACTTTTATCTCTGTTCAACACCTTTGCTGCTATTGGCTATTTGGTAAGTTTTATGGTGTAGGTGTAGGTGCCACTGTAATTATAATTGATTCACAGTGGTCCACTGTCACAAATGCTCTTACCACTCTGTGTGTGTTTAAATTAGCTGGAACATATTCTAAGGATGCTTAGTTGGTAGTTTTTGTTTCTATTGTCCATATTCCCTAAAGGTACAATGTTTGAGGCAAGTTATTAAAGAGGCTATGACCTTTAGTTAGAACTTTGAACCGAGTTTGATCAAAGCTGAAGTGTGAACCCAACCATTGGGCACTTTTGTTTTGGCCTTTGGAATGACACTCCCGGATCACCTAGGTAACAAGAGTTGACACTGGTTGAGAAACATATTATTACAATGAATAAGGAGACTGTCTAAGTTTTGTATTATACATATCTATGTGTCTTGATTATGTTTATTGTACACATTATTGTACACACTCTGGTATTTTATACATTGCTTCTATAGTTATTTTGACACTACAATCAAACCAATATTATAGGTAGGGATTATTTTGAATATCTTCGTTAAAGACCTCTCCTATGGATGGCGAATATCAGTGAGTGTTGAATTCCTGATAGGAGCAGTGTTGGCTCTTGGAATGATTCTAGCTCCTAGATCTCCCAGGTAATAGGAGGTTGGTTGAGGTTTCCTTATATTGAAGAAATGTAGAAAGAACACAACAACAATGACAAAAAGTCTCTGATTTGCTATTGTTTCAGGTGGTTGGTGAAGAAGAGGAAAGAAGACAAGGCTTTGAAAGTGCTTCGTCACATATATAAGGATGAGAGTGCAGCAGAAGAACATCTCATGGCGATGAGATTGGCACTGTCTTCCAATGTGATGTCTATATCTAAAACAATCAAGTATATTCTTCAGTGGAAGGTCTTACAAAGGTTTGTGGGAACATGCTGGCTATCTTAACATTAATATGTTGGCTTTATTTTAGGGTTTTATTAGGTTTTTCTCTGTTCTTGTTGGGACGATTTACTGGTGGCAACTTTATAGGGTAAGTTAAATTTTTTACTGTTATTCTTGCTCCGTATTAAAGCAGAGAGCATGGCTAGATATTTTCAAAATAGATTAAAAATGACCTCAATGTCGATGTAAGCTCGAGATCTCTGATATCATGAGGAATTGGAGAAGTTTATCAAGAGTAGCAGTGGAACGGGATTTTGTATAATAGACTTTTTATTATTTTTATGAGAATCAAGAACAAGCTGACTTGAAGTTCAGTTATCTGAAAATTGTAGTATCTAAACACGTGCATTCGGTCGGATAAGTAGCCTCATACTGTGTTGATATTATGTCTTTGAAGATATACCTACTAATAATAATGTGATGTGGTTCGACAGGAACGAGGTGTTATAATATAAGCCTTAATAATTCTAGCACTTTAGATGTGTTGAATTGATGTCAGAGCAGAAGTGAAGTATGAACTCAACCATTGGTCCTAGCAAAGAATAATAACAACAGTAGCAAAACCAATAATATCACTTGAATCTTTTGCTAAGGTAGTAAACAGGCACACCAAAAAATATATATATACAGTGTGTGAAAAAACTTTTGGATTCATCCTCAAGCATCTATTTATCTATCAATATTTGTTCCTTCCTTCACATCACTTGGATGCATGAGTCCATTCATTCACACTCACCTATAATTGCATTTCAATACACATGCTCATACTAAACACAAGTGTATATAGCAGCAAGTATATCACCTGCTCACCGTTGATAAAGGCAGACTGGAAAATGAAGACATCAAGACACCGTTTTCATGTGGAATGAGCTGAACTATGAATAATTGACATGGCGAATAGTCGTGCAAGCAAAATTATTATTGAGATCTGGTGATCTGTTATCTGCACACCGGGTATTACACGCCTGCAAGCTAGAATAACAGAGCTCACCTTTGATTAGATCATGAAGTCGATAACGTTCTAATTGAAGATCCAACAATTGAAATATTTTTGTCGTCTTTCCCATTTTTCTTTCTTGCTGTCAGTTAGATGTTGCTGTCAGTTAGATGTAGCTATATTCAGAGCTGTATATACATGAACCAGTTTAGTGAGTGTCAATCACATAGCTGAGTTTCTGTAACTCCCAATATTGGGTTTTTCTGGTATTATGTATAATTTCAGCACATGACCATATTTTTGCTATTTGAGTTTGAGTCAGCATCTTGGTAGAGCTTTAGCAATGGTCTCCTTCAAAGACCTGGTTAGAGTTGCATATGATAACTGCAGAACTATCAGTTTCTGTTGCCCTTTTCTTAGAAGAACAAGATTCCATTAACCAACTGACCTCTCACAAGTTTGCTAGAAAATGAAATACTACTGCATGTTGCTACTCATTACCTCTGCCAAGAAGTTTATGTTTTCATCCAGTTTGTTTATCTGTCTGCCTCTGTCTGTCTGACTCTCTGTCAGTCAGTCTGTCTGTCTACAGTCAATCAGTCTGTCTGTCTGTCAGTCAGTCTGTCTCTCGGTCAGTCTGTCAGGCAGTCTGTTAGTCAGTCAGTCTGTCTGTCTACAGTCAATCAGTCTGTCTGTCTGTCAGTCAGTCTGTCTCTCGGTCAGTCTGTCAGGCAGTCTGTTAGTCAGTCAGTCAGTCTGTCAGTCTGTCAGTCAGTCAGTCAGTCTGTCAGTCAGTCAGTCTGTCAGTCTGTCTCTCAGTCAGTCTGTCAGTCAGTCTGTCAGCCAGTCTGTCAGTCAGTCTGTCAGTCAGTCTGTCTCTCAGTCAGTCTGTCAGGCAGTCTGTTAGTCAGTCAGTCAGTCTGTCAGTCAGTCAGTCTGTCAGTCTGTCAATCAGTCTGTCTCTCAGTCAGTCTGTCAGAAAGTCTCAGTCAGTCTGTCGGTCAGTCAGTCTGTCAGTCAGTCTGTCAGTCAGTCAGTATGTCTGTCAGTCAGTCTGTCTGTCAGTTTGTTGGTCAGTCTGTCTCTCAGTCAGTCTGTCTGTCAGTCAGTCTGTCAGTCTGTGAGTAAGTCAGTCAGTCTGTCAGTCTATTAGTAGGATTACAACAAAAAACATACAGATGGATTTTGCCGAACAATTTTATGGACAGGTTACGCATGGGTCAAGGACCAAGCCAATGGTGATCCGTGTTTATACGTTGCCAGAAGCCAACATTACCAGAAACAGCCCGGCACTTAGTATTGTCAGCCATTTTTATAAAATATACCTGCACATGCATCGTTCACATTGGTCACGATAGCTCACGAATTAAATTGTTGGGAGTAGTTGCGAAGATTTGCAGTCTCTAATTGCTCTTATATAATATTAATGATGATCTCTTTTTTGTAAAACAAATTCGTTAGTGTAGTCATTGGAAAATTTGTGGAGTCCCGTGATTATAAAATTTGTTATTAATGGGATTGGAGTACTCAAGTCATGGTGTAAGTGGGATAGATGGATGGAAGATAGATCCTTGAAGATGAAGTATTAAAAAAAAAGGTTTTAACAACCTAAGTGAAGATATCAAGACATGCAGACATTAATGGCAAAAACCACCTTCCGGGCTTCTAAAAAGCAGTTGAGATGTATTTTACCTGAGATATCATAAAGTTGGTCGTTAGCTGGGGTGTTTTTTGGGTGGGGGGGGATTAAATGTTCAACTGTTGGTTTTAAGGTATGTTCACACACCTGCTCACCCAAAGCGTGAAGGTGGACGGTGATAAATATCTGCATGCATAAGACGTAGAGCATGTGGTATATAAAGTCTCTGGAAACATGGCCTAAAACAGCATCCTCTCTCACCAGTTTAACTGAATGTCTACGTTGTCCTACATCTCTCTACACCATTCGGTCTGCCTCTATCATACAATTGCCAAATCTCCCTGTGTATATGATGACCTCAAACTGCAGTGTTCAAACTGTGCTCTGCCAGAATTCCTGAAGGTTGAAAAGACATTTCTCGAGCTCTTGTGCACCCACCTGCAGAAACACTACACAAACAAATGATGATCATATTCGGCTTACTATTACGAGCAAGCTTTGTGTTAAGCATTTGCTCAATATTAGGTGCTCATTCTCTACCAACTGGTGCTAGAAGCCCCTAGCTAACAGCTTAACAGCTTATAATATGATGTAGCTATGTGGCTATAATATGACCTTTTGTGTGTGTGTGTTTCAGGGTCCACCATTTTGAAATGTGTGGTTACATTCATGTATAAAGTGCTACTGCATCCTGGGATTGGTGTGGTTCTATATAATTACATGATATCACATTTTTTTGTATCGAAGAAGCAGTGAGAGTTCCCAGTGTTTGATTATTTTTTGCATTATATACCCTGTAGGTATTTTGCCGTGTCCATATTCTGCAAGATTGGTTTGCCAGGATTTGTTGCTCCTCTAGCACTGGGTGGAGCAAGCTTGATGCCTATGCTGGTATCTCTAACTTTCATAGACAAGGTTGGTCTTTCAAATGTTTATTTCAGGTATATATAAGGTAATACATGTAGAAAGTATGTTATATATTTTTTTCATATTCAAGAACAATTTAGTACAGTCCCTGAAATCAAGTGTGCCAACCACATGTTAGTTAATTCCACACCATGTTAATTCATACCATACCATGTTAGTTCCCATCACACACCACACCATGTTAGTTCACACCACACCATGTTAGTTCACACCATACCATGTTAGTTCACACCACACCATGTTAGTTCACACCACACCATGTTAGTTCACACCACACCATGTTGGTTCCCACCACATGTTAGTTCATTCTACACCATCAAACCACACCATGTTTTGTGATTTTGATGAATTCTGAAAGAAAGTCCTTATCTTGAATGATTTAGAAGTGCATTTATATTTTAGCTCAGCTGTTATAGGAAATTGTTGTAGCTCTCCTTGATTCCGTTCCTTTCTTTTTACAAATAGATTGGACGAAAGCCTCTTTTCTTGATTGGACTCACTCTGATGTTTGGTACATTGGTTTTATCTTCTCTACTTATCATCAAGTTTGATTTGGATAGTGTTCACATTAAAGCACTTAATGAATCTCTGAAGGCTGTAGGATATATTGTACTGATCCTTTTGTCTATATATATCGGAATATTTACTTTGAGTTGTGGGTGAGTTTAAAAAATATGCCATAAATAATGCCATAAATATTGTTTTAGATATGATCAAACCATTGTGTGCCTATTTATTATTTATTGCTAGAAATGTTACCTGGATTATTATGGGCGAGCTTTTCCCCCTACCAGCCAAAGGTAAGGTGTACTGGGAGGACTTTAGCCTATACGCTGAAATGTATATTCTTAATATATAAGAAAAAGAGACGATAGCGACAGGTGCGAAGCACTTAAGATAAACAGAAAAAAACTTTTGGTCTATAAATATAGCTTTTTTGATAGAGATAGGTCGCAACACATTCTGTTAATTTCTCAAACTGACAAAATGCGAAAGTTAATGTTCTTGATGTTCCACTTTAATTTGCATAGATATAACTAGACTTCTTATTGGTTGATTATAGTTAGCTTTTACGTGCATCAGGGAATACACTAGTAGCTACTATCTCTATTGGACTGCTACACTTTTAAAAATGGTGGGGATGACAAAACAACTTGAGCTCATATCTCAGTTAAAACTCACATCCACAGCTTCTTAGCTTCCTAAATGGTGACTCCAGCCATGTAGCTCCAAAAATACTCCTAGAATGCCTTAAATCCTTTGCTGTTGTGTTGAACCTGTAGCACAAAAATTTAAATTGTGATATATCTTCAAGATCTAAGCATCTGTGTCTATCTTTGTTTTTCCATTCACAGTACTTGCATATAATGGTTCATTCATGACTACCAGATGCCTCCTAATATTATAATGCACATCCTCCACTACTCTCTTCTCTATTGCAGTAAAAGGACAAGTGTAGCGTGTCACTGATGCAATCAAGATAGCTCATTACAATAACCTTCTCAATAATCAACTTGAAATTGTATTCTCTCGACATTTCGACTAGATGCTCTAGCCTTCATCAGGATGTTTTGTTTTAAAGTGAACCAAGATTGCATATGCTGTATTTGAAGCAGAACAAATGAATTGCCCTCAGTTTTGCCGGTTTGTTTGTGGAGTTATCGAAAACAGTTACCGATCCAAAGGAGACTATAGCTGATCCTCTATACCCAAACATCTGCTTGTTGGTGGAGTTCCCCTGTTCAATTATTACCGAGTCCTTGAAGGAAGGTGTAGATGACTCTTGCATGGACAATAGCAACAAGACATGGTATGCGCTGGTTTATATATTCAGCAACAATGAAGCTCTGACTACAGAAACAATACTAAAAACAACAACTTGAAACAAGAATAAAATAATTTTTATTTAAAAATTAACAATTGTATTGGATTTAAAAAAATCATCCTTTTGGTTTTGAAGCGAACATTTCAACAGAAATACTTCTGTCTTCACAGCATATTATGTCAGCTGAGAGTAATCGTATATTGGATTGGCCGGTTAAGAAAGAAAGAAAACAGACTCGACTCATATACAGTTAGTAAACCCTTTACCATTAAATTGTGTACACTTATGACAAGAAGATATGATATGTACAGATAGTTGTATAATGGAGAACATGCTACACATAGTCAGCAATAGCAACAAGGCATGATGTGTGGGTGTATATTGTGTATAACAAAATGAGCAACTTACAAAGTACAATGACCTTAATAATCAACTTGAGTAAATTTCAAGTTGGTTTGAGAAGGTCATTGTAATTTCGTTGTCAACTGAGTTCGTTGAGAACTTGTTTTTAAAAGGCCTTGGAATCCCTGAAGATCACACTTGGTGTAAATCCTCCACCACTCAACTAATATATAGAAAATGTAGCCACTTAAAATATTGAAAAAACACCCATATTGGAAAAGAACAAAACTCTACCAACATGACCACAACCAGTTCCATAAATGGTAAAGGGTCATCTTTTAGCATGTTAATCCATGTTAGCTTTTAAATCTCCAAGTGTTTGATGGGAGAACTCTATATGAAACAGGACATGTTTTGGTATACACCCTCCGCAATTGGTTCACCTTCACTGCTTATTGCTGGAGAGTGAGCTTGATTTGGAATATTGGAAATTAAGTTCAAAATTCGATGGATGGAATTCAGTTGAATGAACTTGACCTGTGTATTGTAAACAGCTCAAGTAATGTGATGCAAAGGCCTTGCACCGTATTGTGAACTGGCCATAGTGTCTGACGAGACATTTTATAGTTGATACTGCACTCTACTCTTATCCATTGCTCCCAGGGTAATGTGGATTGTTTGTACATGCAGCAGTCATACTCTACAAATGTCAATCTCGCTAACTATATTTATAATCACTGAATAATGCCAGTGTTGTTTTGTGACTTGATTTCATGTTTGATGCTGTTTTTGAGTTGGCACTTAATTTGATGGCTTTGGTTGGGATGCATTAAGAAATAGTGAGTAGGAATTAATTTATTGTTTTTGAGGGAGAAATTTGAATGGCATCCATGTTGCATATCTAGGACAATCTTCACCAAGTTAATTTCGGGGAAGGGAGGGGAAGGGAAGTCCACCAAGTGTAAGATTCTTTTTGAAATTACAGCACAAGGAGCTGTGTCATATGAGCCAGAAACTGCAGCAGTGGAGTGTATGATTGGCAAACACTTGTCTGAGAGTTGTGGTATTCTTAGTAGGATGCTTTCTGGGAATGTTGTATATGTTGCACTTGCCAACCAAGGCTTCAGCATTTCTGAACGGATGGGAACACTGCAAGACAAACTACACCTTCCAGCTTTTACCAAGGACAAGACTAGCTTTTCCCCTAGGAAGGCAAAGAAACCTGTACCATTTTGAATGTAATATTGATGCTGTACAAAAGGAACTTGACCCGCTACAATACACGTGGCAAAGACTCTCGTCATGTTGATCATATCCCTTACTCACTTTGTTACATTTGACTTGGTAATAATACTTATACCACACATAGTGTAAAAATAGTAGAATTACCTTTCTGTATCTTTGGTCTTGTATGATAAGACTTTCAGCTCATCACACATCCGTCAGAGTGATGTTGTTTGGTCATGTGACCCAACATAGTTGACAGATTGTATCCCTGGTCTCTGTTAAATTTTATGTGGTCTATGGTCATGTGCCCAAACAACAGCAGTCTGATGATGGATGGGAGATGCAGCTGAAAGTCTTAGTCAATCAAGACCAAATAATAAGATACAGAGAGGTCATTTTATATTTTGGACATGTCTGTATCACAAAATGTACATGCTAGAATACATAGTATGTATATAGAAGATATTTTAATTATGTACTCGTTTAGTTTTACTTCTTAGGTCCACTTGTAGCAGTTAGGCCAGTGCCACTACTTTCCAAACCCAATGTGTGAAAACATTCAGATGGGTTATGCAATTATTTCTTGAATGAACTAAAGGTTTTTGTTGATTGTGTCCAGGAACGCTAGACTCAAATACTATCTTCCAAGCTTAGGTTCAAAACATCTTGAAGAATTCCTGTGAATTTTCAGATTGAAACTCTGCCATTCCAAACCATCCTGCCTTGGGACCTTTAATACATAATACCCAACATGTAGCTTAGTTTTCCTATATCATTTTTTTATGATTTATGATTTCATCATAACAGAACACTCTTGTTTAACTACTCCATACATTCATGAAAGATGTTTTTTAACCATTTTCTGTGTGATCTTGGAAACCAGTGGAATTCATGGAATTTGTATTATGTAGCAGAAATGAGAGACTTGTGTGTTATACAAGTTACCTATAACAGCTGCCATAGCTACACTTATAGGTCTAGCTTGTTGTAGCTATATCATTTACACAGCACTGAGGAGCTTCTGACTTCCCCATAGCAGTTGTAGATCTAGGGAATAACTAATTAGGAATCTCTGTAGAGTTATGTAGTTGCTTTTAGGCTTGCTTTCAAGTATTGACTTATTATTGAAGGAACCTTCCCTGCTAGCAGCAATAAGGATCCTCCAGCATTCAGAGGATCAAAACATCTGTATGCATGTGGAAGAAAGAGATAGTAGATTCAGTCCCTCCAAGAGTCAAGAAGGCCAAGAGAAGTGTACCTGTTAGCTGTCTATCAGCAGGTGAATGTTTCCAGCCGGTCTAGGAAGACCATATCTTTTGCATTCATTTTTGCACACTTATTCATGAAAATTATTTTGAAACAGAATTTTTTGAAGCTTAAAGAATTAGTTAAAATCCGAAATGGAAATGACATTTTGTGAAATGCCCTCTATCAGTGGATGGTGTAATTGCATGATGAAACTGCTTGATGTGATTAACAGTTAACAATTTTATATGTAATTGTGTTATTGCTAAATATCTTGGTTATGCCACAGTAACATAAACATGTAAGTGTTCTTTTTGTTGCTTCCCAGGGTTCATGATAGCCATATGTAACACTGCCTTCTGGATGGGTCTTATTATAATCAACGAATTTGGGTCGATCCTCATCAGTTCTTCTATACGTGTGTCTGGGACATTACTACTGTTCTCTGCTGTTGTTGTATTCCTGTTTCTGGTAGTCCTCTTCTTGATGCCTGAAACTAAAGTAAGTGAACCTGTTGCTATAATATGATATGCATATTTTATATTTGCTTCAAGATGGCTACAACTAGGATATGATCTCTATTATATATTATTTTGGAAGGGTCTTGCATTGGAGGAAGTTGAGAAGCTCTACTTGAAGTCATGGAAGGACAGAGTCCAAGTTTTGTACTATTTGAAGTGTTGCTGCCTTGTAGAACCATGCAGAGCACCAAGAACAGTTGATGGAGAGTTTATCGAACAATTCAAAGTTACTGAAGATCAAATAAGTTTGTTATCTAGTACTTCTTCTACAGATGATCATGACACCAACCTGGTGACATCATTATAGCCCATATCATTTAAATTATTGGGTGACTTAGAGCTATGTTGGTTTAATTCTTGATTAACATATATTACAACTAACTCAGTTGACATATATAATAAGATTATAATGACCTCAATAATCAACTTGAATTTTTACTCTCTCAATGTTTCGATTAGATGCTCTAGCCTTCATCAGAGATGACTTGTGTGAGCTTATTATATACCGGTAGTTGGCCATTAAGCACATGATATAAACCACACCCTAGCACACAGCCAGCACATGAACCAATGTGGCTAATAAAAACTATAATAAATAAAAAATATCATAAAATAATAGACGATTATAATAATATTAGTAGTAATAAAATAATAAATAATAATAATAATAATAAAATAATGATAAAAGAATTTTTTTATTAAAAGCAATGATATTAATAATAACAATAAATAATAAGATTATGTTAAATAATAATAACAACAACAACAAAAAAAATAAAAAATTAACAATAAAAATCCAAGCAGGACCATCTGGATGCACTTTTGGAGAGAAGGAAATTGAGAGAAGTGAAGATGCACTCCCAAGGCATGAACAGATAGGTGGTGAATCTGACGGAGAAGGAGAAGAATCTTGGGAAGAAGTGCTTCCTTTGGGTCTTAACTTTGACCCAGCTGACACTATAGCTGCAGTTGAAAAGAGATGTTCAGGAAGCTGGAGGATAAAAAGGCACATGAGCTTCGAAGAAGAATATGTGGAATTTTGAGAAGAGCAAAGAAACCTAAGGACAACCTGGTGAAGGAACAGGGAAAGGCTCTGGGAAAACTGAGGAAGGAAGAGATCATGATCCTACCAGCAGACGAGGGGAAGACAACAGTTCTGATGACAAAAGACAGTTACATTTCAAAGCTGACAGGAATGTTGGAGACTCAAAATGTATGGAATACTGACGATCCTACCAAGATGCAGGAAGTGGAGTTGTGCCTAAAATCTACCTACTTCAGGTATCAAGAAAAATACTATGAACAGAAAGAGGGCTCAGCAATGGGCTCTCCAGTATCTCCAGTGGTAGCCAACCTTTACATTCTTTGAGGGTTTGGCACTCACAACTTAGCCACTGTAGCCAAGGTTTTGGAAGCGATATATAGATGATACCTTCTGCACTGTGAAGAAGGAAAGTGAGCGGAAATTGTTGGACCATCTGAACAACATCAGGCCATCCATAAAGTTTACCATGGAGCTGGAAGTGGACGGATCGTTGCCCTTTCTGGACTGCCACCTACACAGGAAGGAAGAAGGGTAGCTAACTGCAAGAGTTTACTGAAAATCCACGCACACCAACCAGTACCTTGATCAACGTCAAAAGAGGAGTACTGAAGAGCTTGCAAGAGGAGTGCTAACCGAGAAGGAGGACCTATAGAAAGATTTGAATAGGGGAATGTGATTATCCGCAAACCTTCATCAACTTTTTGTCTGTAGAAACATCTAAATGGATAAATACACTGATATAGGCAATCAGGATCTGGAAAGGAGGATCCTATGATAGTAATTCCTTATGTAACAGGGATAAGTGAAGACATCAGGAGAGTCTGCAGGAAGTTCAACATCAAAGTCTTTTTCAGATCGGGAAGAACTCTGAGGACATAACTGAGCAGAGTGAAGGATGTTTTACCAGCTAGTATGCACTTGTACCGCATCCCTTGCAGCTGTAAGAAGTACTACATAGGGGAGATGAACAGAAGATTGGAGACCAGAATGAAAGAACATCAAGATGCTTGTAGAAGGTGTGCTAAAGAGAAATCTGCAACTGCTGAACTTACATGGGGTAATGAATGTCCTATTTTGTGGGCAAGCCACCGTCCTAGATGAGGCCAGAAGACACTGCTAGTGAAGGAGGCATTGCACACAGCCTAGCACCAAAGTGTGAGCGGTTCAGTTCATGACTGTGGAATGGACTTGCCTGGCTGCTGGGGAGCCACTCTCAAGAGCCTGAACTTGAAGCCACCACAACCACCTAATTTTTCTGTATTATATTCATTCTTTGTCATCATCATCATTGTTATCGTCATCATCATCATCATTGTGTTCCTTGTCCTCGTCGTCGTCCTCATCCTTGTCTTCGTCATCGTCGTCACCGTCATCGTCATCGTCATCACCATCACCATCACCATCACCACCACCATCACCATCACCATCACCACCACCATCACCATTACCATTACCATCATCATCATCATCATGGGATCCAGGAATGAGTGAAGGCCTTCTTGCCTTCTCTCCTTGATGACAGTGCAGCAGACTGGACAGCATAGAATGTGACCCTCAGAGAATTGTGGTGGTGAATATGGTCCCCGTTTCTTCTACATCCAACCTGGTGGTTCCCAAAAGGGTCGGCAACAGCCTGGCACACAGGTCATCTAATAGATGACCACTTCTCTGTCATTATGAGCCCCATCCAGTACTGGAGAAATAGCCAAAACTCCCAATCATGCAGGTGGAGAGCCAGGGCAGATGATTGTATTATGTTCAGTGAGTCTCCAGCTTGATATATAGATGGCAAAGAGAACCGGAGCTTTGGGTCAGGGGCTGTAGCAAAGAGCTCGTCGAATACCATTAGTTCAATGGCGTGTTGTTGAAGAGATGCATCTATTTCATCAATTGAGGTCCAGTCCTTCCTGCCAGAAGTTTTGGCAAGATGCTGGAAGGCAGAGGTCGGGTGTCTCATGGTGGCAGGGTCCTTGCCAAGGATTCTGGTAACCAGCTTCCTGGACTGATGCAGAGTGCTGATATATTCAGGAGGGAAGCTTGAATGCCTAGACCACCAAGAGAGGCTGTGAGAGAGGTCTTCACTCTTCAGCCAGGACCAGTTTGGGAACCACCCATCAGCAAGTACTGGAGAATGGTAGTTTCCATCTGGGAAATCTGATGTCAGGAAGTTTCTCTAGGATTTTCTGCATTTTCTTCACCCACTTAAAAGCATAGTTGCCTCACAGGGGGAATGAGAACCAATGGGGGTGCCTAGGAGATCAAACCTATGTTTGACAGTTGGGATTTCGGGAGGCCACTCTTCAGCCAGGACCAGTTTGGGAACCACCCATCAGCAAGTACTGGAGAATGGTAGTTTCCATCTGGGAAATCTGATGTCAGGAAGTTTCTCTAGGATATCCTGCATTTTCTTCACCCACTTAAAAGCATAGTTGCCTCACAGGGGGAATGAGAACCAATGGGGGTGCCTAGGAGATCAAACCTATGTCTGACAGTTGGGATTTCGGGAGGCAGAAGGTTGAATATGAAGGAGGCATCCTCTGGGATGTACAGGAGGGATTTCACTCGAACCAGGTCGGGGCCTTGGTGGCCTCTTGTACTGGCCATCCTCCATAGTATGGCAAGCATGGAGGGAACTGGCAGCTCATAGGGACTCTGATGACGTCCTTCTTCAGTTTCCTTGACGACTCAGCCTGTCTTGCTTTTCTAGTACATCTGACCAAAGATCAAGGATGTCACCTGCATGCCACCTATTGACCCTCACATGGATGGTCTTGACTGTCTCCCCCAATGCGAGCACCTTCGTCTCACAGGATTGGCAAGAATGCATTGGGATAGCATGAATCATTTCCCTAAACATCCAAGATGGCAGTGTCAGAAAAGATCCCCCGAAATGCTTCCCCATCTACACTAGCCCTGGTATCCCAGCCCCCTTAGGGATATGCTGTAGAGTGGGTACCCTCTGTCCATTGATGATGTCAAGTGATGGTAGGGTGGCAGGATAAGGGAGGGTGGGAAGGAAAGACAGACTATAGCTGCCATTGGGGCATGTGTCGATTGAAGTGCCTGCAGAATGGGAGAAGGCTGAGAAGAGATTGGCAAGATACAGTTTGGCACAATGGGCAGCCTTGCTGCTGACAAGGAAGCTGGGAAGGGGGCACTCAGGATAATTGGCAAGATACTGTTTGGTGCAAATGAGCAAGCTTGCTGGGGAATGAGGAAGCTGGGAAGGGACACTCGGGGAAACTGCAAGAGAAATAGTAGAGGTAGATGGAGCAATTCAGGACAGGATGGGCTGAGT
The DNA here is from genome assembly GCA_028752905.1 of Cladorhizidae sp. MBARI D1340-BT2. Lineage (NCBI taxonomy): Eukaryota > Metazoa > Porifera > Demospongiae > Poecilosclerida > Cladorhizidae > Cladorhizidae sp. MBARI D1340-BT2. Next base: position 22,807,341 of record JAQNBH010000003.1, on the reverse strand, counting down.
CTGTGACTCTGGGTCAGATCACCAGGCTTCGGTAACACAAGGCTGGGGGTTATGGAAGTTACCTTGCTTCCCAAATGCAGCTGGAACAGCTGTTACTTGCATTCCTATACAAACCCCCCCCACAAGAGCCCGCTCTGTTGCAGCGACAAGTAGGTCATAGCAGGATGTTTGCTAACATGAAACATGCATGTGCAAGGTATATACTTAAACAAAATGGCCGACAAGATTCAGTGCCGTTGCATTTTTCAGTATGTTGTGAACCAGGTGAAGTGCAGTGGCAAAGTATTATGCTTGCAACAAGTGACACTGCAAAGCTATAAGAGAGAAGGTATCCTGAACCTAGATGAGACTGATTGTTCTTGGCAAGCTTTACCCAATCACAAAGTGGGAAGTCTGCAAGGGAGAAAAGAGGGCAAAAAAAGCCTATTGTCATTCGAAATCAGAAAAACTATGATGCCTTTATAAAAGCCTTACAACTGAATTGCAGCAACTAATCATAGTGTTGCTTTTGATGGATAATGCTGGATGCTATTCCAAATATTGAACACCGAATTAAGTGATATTAAGTTCCTGCTAAAACAACATCAAAGCTGCAATCCAGGCACCATTCAAACCTTTTCCCAGCATTATGTAAATTATTTTTAAACTGTTTCCTAGTCAGTCAAATATGTAATCTTCAATATATATTATTCATGTTGATTACATCATCCATATTATTTGCATTGATTACATCATTGATATTGTCCAAAATATACACACGGGTAAAGAGATTGGTGATAAATACAATCAACCATCATTGCTCCTGTAACATCCTCCATCTCAGCAATCTATATATAGCAGATAAATAAAGAAGAGTTCAACTGGTGAAAATGATCTCGGACCATTGCAGTAGCGGGAAGAATTGACTTGTCAACCCTACCACACACTTTGACCCCATCATTGATCCTTCATCACCTAGCCTGGGATAGAAAAGCGGGAAATGACATGTATATAGCTATGACAAAGAAAAGAAGACAAGGCTACACAAGAGATTTTCGACATGACCCCAGAAACACGTGATGATTTTGCCACCCATGGTAAAATGTTTATAACACCCAAGTAAAAAGTTGCCTACAAAATTTTCCCATTTCAAAAATCCTTCAACAACCTAGAGATTTGCTACAAGAATGCTAGCCTGTGAGTTCACAGACCTAGAAAAAGAGTTGAAGTCAACTATTACTGTTTAGGATCAGAGAATGGTACCACCAAGGTAGGGAATCAGAGGATGGTAGTGAGATAAGAATGGTTATTTTATAGGAGATAAAGGTAGAAAAATAATGATTTACTGTCCACAACTTTGGCTGGCTCTGAATGAGCCTCTTGAGCTGTCTCCTTCAAAGGACTGCCAGCAGTGAAACCAAAAGCCTTATATGGCAATATGCAAGGCTGGTATAGGGTCAAAGGGGTAATTTAGTGTGTGCATCCTGTCTACCCTATTGTAATATCCTTATATAGTTCCTTATATAGTTCTGTCAGTGAGTTGTTGGGATTCCACTCTTTGGGGATCCCGACATTCCTCCCATCCTGCAGCAAGTTTGGGGTGTGGTTGTCCATCCTTCAAGCAGCCATGCCTCTCTGTCATTGGGTGTTTCCTTATAAGTGAGATCCGACTGGAGGACCATCTGCATTACCATTTGACCTGCCAGGTTGATGGATAATGATAAAGGAGAAAGAATGAAGATGTAGAGGCATCTCGTCAGTCTGCCTCCGACATCATTTATGTTACAGAGATATCAGAGGCAGCTGTGCTCTGTGACTATGTAGAAACAAAGTCCTGTTAAATAGATCTCAAAGTTGTGCCACTGGCTACATAGTTTCTGGGAGTAAAATGCCATGGGTGGTCACCATCTTGGGTTGAGTGCTGGCTGCAGACTGCTGCAATGCCAACATCGACATAGGTCTATAGGATGAATGGCCACCGGTAGTCAGGACCTTGGAGTACATGATCAGTTAAGAATAAAAACTTGAGTGCCTCGAAGTCAGCTTGGTGTGGCTCCTCCCAGTGAAGGTCATTGGGTGTTTCTTTACAAGTGAGATCCGACAGAGGCATGGCTAGTGTGGCATTGTTGTGTACAAAATGACGCCAGTACCCGCAAAGCCAAGAAGGATCTAGCATCCTTTTTAGTGTGTAGGTGGGAAAAATGTTGGACTACTTGAATTTTTGTAGTGTCTGGTTTGACTTGACCATGGTTGTCTCAGTGGCCGAGCTAGATATATTCCTGCATGCCAAACTGGCACTTGGATACATGAGGTCCATGCTGCTTTGTTTGATTAGGGTCTGGCCAATGTGGGCGAGGTGATCCTGCCAGGACAAGATAAAAATATCATTATCTATGAGAACTGCTACATGCATCATGAGATCTTTAACCAGTGAGTACATCAATCTGGAAGGTGACAAGTACCCAACTAGGCCAAATGGTATCAGGGGGAAATGGTATTTTCCGAAAGGCATAGTGAATGCCGTCTTCTCCATGATCGCTCTGCCACTGGAACCTGCCAGTAGCCCTTCGTCAGATCTAGTGTGTGATGTAGTGAAGCTCCAGCTAGTCTGTCTAGTAGATCTTCTACTTGGGTATGGGGAATCGGTCAGGATTGGTCACCATGTTCATCTTGTGATGTCAATGCTCAATCGCAGTTACCAATCCTTCTTGGGTACCAAGACAATGGCAGAGGCCCACATGTTCCTCTTCCCTTCTATGAACCATTCCCCCCACATGGTGGCTATCTCATCCCTGACTATTTGGATCCTTACATGGGAAAGATGGTAGCGAAGTGAACTGATGTGGACTGACTCACCTGTGTTGATGGCGACAGAGGTGAGAGCTGTAAGCCTCAGCTGATCCTTGAAGACCTTGTGTTTGGCGAGAAGGGAGTGGAACTTGTGTATCTGTGCGGCGAGGAACTCCAGGTATGTTCTGGGTGGGGTTGTGGAGTGTGTGATAGGCCTGGTGGGTAGATATTTGTGATCGGGGATGTGTGGTCTGCTTCCATGCCATAGAGGTAGATAACTGATGGGGACTCCCATTGATAGAGCATATTAGCATGAATTGTGTGATTGTTTTTACTTGAACCAGTTGTCTACACCTTGTAGGTGGTAGGTAAAAGTAGTTCTGAAATGGGGAATATGGTCAGTAGTTTGTTGGTTGTAGAATGTGCTCTGAAAGGAGAGATGGACTTTTCTCTTTCCAAAAGTCATCTGACATCTGGTTCACCAGCATCTGTTCCTGGAATCTGAGGGACACAGGGTCTAACAAACATGACTACAAGTTAGTGGTCCAGTATTCTGCTGGAACCTTGAATAGAGTCATATGATTCTGGAAATTGTTGAGGAACATCTCGATGTCTCCTATGTCCTAGACTGCTGTCAACTTTGGAGCTACTCTGGGCAGATATGGGGTGAATGGTACATCGAAACATCCAGAGAGTATAAATTCAAGTTGATTATCAACAAGGTTATTGTTATGCCAACTGAGAGTTCTTTGAGAATATTACTACAGTAGAACCTTGGTTATCCAGAAGACTAGGGACTAACTACCGTGTGGATAATCTAAGGATAACTAAAGTTCATTATCATTCATAAGTAGATAAAGGTTTTCGGGACATTAACCGAAACCCAGGTAATCACTCCTTACTTTTAGGAGGCTCCACACAAAGCTAGTTGCTAATATGTAAGTTTTCATGTCTTTTTCTGTGGTTGTAAGACTAGACCAATAGCAGCTGCTAAGACTACAGCTACTCTTGTAGATACACATACAGCCTCCACATGGAACTCTGATTTAATGGTTAGGTAGTCCTTTGCCTGTGCATGTGCATACAATTAGCCTTGCAGATAATCTGAGTTTCTGGATAACTGGGTTCCAGATATAATCGAGATTCTACTGTACTTGAATTGTTATTGTGGTCATAAATATTTATTACCAAACCTAATTTTTTTGGAAAAAAAAATTAATCACAAAATCTGTTGCTTTTTTGTTGTTGTGATTAAATTGTTGTTGTGATTAAATCACTCTTCTCCAATGGTGGTTTTACAGAGGGAAGGATTGTATATACCAGCCATGAGTTGTATTTATATTTGAAATATTTATCAAGTGGTGAATAGCTGTTATATAACAAGCTCATGTTAGTCTTAGCATCTCATTATTCCTGATGAAGGCTAGAGCATCTAGTCGAAGCATCGAGAGAGTAAATTTCAAGTTGATTACTGACAAGGTCATTATTAATTTGTTATGTCAACTGAGAGTTTGTTGAGAGTTTATTTAATACCATTTGTATTTGAATTAGGTTACTTCAAGATAAAAGGTATTTTACTTTCATACAGCATTTGATATTTGAATAATTTTCTCAGGCATTGATAATCTATCCTTCCTATAAGAGCTTGCCAAGGGCATTGAGTACTGAGAGTGTTTTCTATGTGTAATCATATCGAATTGCACTTAGTGGCAATTAAGACTAATGCACTCTCTGTTGTTAACTTCTCAATCGAAGTCAAGGTTGTTTTTAATTAAATTACCACAAGAATAAAAGAATTTTTGTTTAAAGACAAACAACTATAGAGGATTTACTTCCTAAAAACAAAGAAAACATGTCTGTACCCATGTTAACTACAACCACAAAACATATATGGACTTATCATTTAAAAAATCTTTTTAGAATTGTGCACTATTAGTGTATATACAGGATTTTAAATTCTAAAAAGTCATCTAACTGGTTGTGGTCAATATGGGTACAGCCTTGTTTGAGGTACAAATCTTAAAACATTTTTGTTCCTGTTCCAATTTGTTTTGTGAGTCAATAAATATTTCTGTTTGTATTTGAAATATTTTGCTAAGCATTTCAGGTTTAGAGAAATTCATGCGTTTGAGTATTTGCATATTTGTATTTGTGTTAGACAATATAAAAAGTATTTGTGTTCATATTGCAATGTATTTGACCCTATATCTGGTGTATACTATACATAGCCTATGTTTTTAGCAGTATGCCATCGGTTTGAGGAACTATACCAAAAAGCGATTTATTTTAGAAATGTATTATTATATATAATATAAAAAATGTTCCTATATACTATTTCGTATTTATTTTTCAACATGAAAGAGCTATAGATGAGAGTTCTCTTAAAAAAAAGATCAAACGAAAACTACCTCACCCACTGTGTATAACTACATCTACCCATTATTAATGATGCTGTTATATAGTTGTGATTAAAGGAGGACTATTACCTAATAATGTGAAGATCGATTGGCCACCAAGAAGCACAAGCTTGAGTATAAATATTAATCCAGTCACTGCCATAAGCACCTACAGGCACAAAATCGAGGACCTTTAAAAAAACATTCATAACAAATCGACCATATACTCAAGCGCTTTGGGGTAATTTACTAACCGAGATGTCAAAGTTCAAGTCCAGGATCAGAAAAGATAGCATTACAATTTGACTGAGACGGGCTTTGGAGTTGCTGTTTGATATCATAACTTCATCCTCACAGACAGTGAGAGCAGTGACGAGGAAGATGCTGGGAAGCAGTTATACCTTGTGATGATATTGTGCACTCTGAAACATGGTGCATATCTAGATGATAGTAATCTGTGAGATCAGTTTCAAGGTAAGCATAGATGCAGACAATAAATATAGTTCGCTATCACAATTGGAAGAATGTTTTAAGATAGCTATAGGTAAGGATATACCACAATAAATAATAGAGAATGTTTGATAACTTGAACATTACAGCAGCTCTAGCTATTATGATTTTGATAATAATATTATCATGGATTCTGGGAATAAATTATCAGGGCCATAGAGCCGTTACAACCTGGATGGCTTTGGCTGTTTAGCCTTTCTTCTACATGTGGGTGAGGAAAGAGTGTGGTTAATAATGCGTTGCAGTGCATAGAAAGATTCAATTCAGTGTTGCTGCTCATGTCAGGTTCAGGTAGACGCCATTGTTCAGTCGATTTACTTGATATTTCTGAGCATTTCTCCCAATTAGTGGATACTGTTTTTCCTAAGAGGACTTTTGTAAAGGGAAAAAAAAAAGTCCGTCTCTCTTTTCAGAGTGCATTCTACAAGCAGTGGAAGTGTTTCCTAGAATGCTGCAAGCATTCAAGCTTATTGTTTTATATGTCTGAAGTTTAGAAGCATGTCTTAATGAGTTAGTTATATACAGGAAGTAAGCACATGAGTAACATGTTGGAACAAATTGAAGGAATATAATTAATTGTTATTTTCTTATTTTTATTTATTATTTCTAGTAGCTATTTGTGTGGTAAGCTGTTTTACTATATACAGCTTGAGGATGGTATCTATGACAGGTTCTGCTTCAGACTAGGAATTTGTATTCCCAACTGGACCAGTTTACTCTCCATCCTCTCCAGCTGTTTATTCTCATTCCTTATATTGCCATCCTCCTCCTACCTTCTTCTCCTGCAATGTAAAGTTACTATAAACATATTCATGGTTTTGTGATTAGTTACTAAGCAATTAACTTCACCATAATCTCGGTCAATTCATGGTCAATCTAGTGATGTGTGGTTGCTAGGTACATTGTCTACTGATTTTATATTGAATAATATATCCATGCAATAGTATAAATCTGATTTTCTAGTTCAAGGTAGACATTAATGTGGTAAGCCATTCATCGAACTCCAAACAGGCTCAAGTTTCGACTTCTAAATTTTTATTTCAGATGCACTTGCTACTTCTGCTATTTCATCTCTTTTACCTCCACTCTCAACTGCATTTTTTTCTTTTTCTTTCTCTTCAAATACTTCCAATAACTCGATGGGGACACACACTGGACCAATATCAAACTCAGTTTAGGTAGTTTGAAGTAGGCTGACAATAGCTCTATGGGGACACACACTGGAACAACACCACACTGAGTTGAGGCAGGTTGAAGTAGGTTGAACAGCTCTATAGGGGCACACACTGGACCAACACCACACTGGGTTGAGGCAGGTTGAAGTAGGTTGACAATAGCTCTAAGGGAAAACACACTGGACCAACACCACACTGGGTTGAGGCAGGTTGAAGTAGGACAATAGCTCTATGGGGATACACACTGGACCAACACCACACTGGGTTAAGGCAGGTTGAAGTAGGTTGACAATAACTCTATGGGGACACACACTGGACCAACACCACACTGGGTTGAGGCAGGTTGAAAAGCTCTATAGGGGCACACACTGGACCAACACCTCACTGGGTTGAGGCAGGTTGAAGTAGAACAATAGCTCTATGGGGACACACACTGGACCAACACCACACTGGGTGGAGGCAGGTTGAAGTAGGTTCACAATAGTTCTATGGGAACACACTGGACCAACACCACACTGAGTTGAGGCAGGTTGAAGTAGGTTGAACAGCTCTATAGGGGCACACACTGGACCAACACCACACTGGGTTGAGGCAGGTTGAAGTAGGTTGACAATAGCTCTAAGGGAAAACACACTGGACCAACACCACACTGGGTTGAGGCAGGTTGAAGTAGGACAATAGCTCTATGGGGATACACACTGGACCAACACCACACTGGGTTAAGGCAGGTTGAAGTAGGTTGACAATAACTCTATGGGGACACACACTGGACCAACACCACACTGGGTTGAGGCAGGTTGAAAAGCTCTATAGGGGCACACACTGGACCAACACCTCACTGGGTTGAGGCAGGTTGAAGTAGAACAATAGCTCTATGGGGACACACACTGGACCAACACCACACTGGGTGGAGGCAGGTTGAAGTAGGTTCACAATAGTTCTATGGGAACACACTGGACCAACATCACACTGGGTTGAGGCAGGTTGAAGTAGGTTGACAATAGCTCTATGGGGACACACACTGGACCAACACCACACTGGGTTGAGGCAGGTTGAAGTAGGTTGAACAGCTCTATAGGGGCACACACTGGACCAACACCTCACTGGGTTGAGGCAGGTTGAAGTAGGTGTGACAATAGCTCTATGGGGACTGGACCAATATCACACTGGGTTGAGGCAGGTTGAAATAGGTTGATGACAATAGCTCTATGGGGACACACACTGGACCAACATTACACTGGGTTGAGGCAGGTTGAAGTAGGTTGATAATAGCTCTATGGGGACACACACTGGACCAACATCACACTGGGTTGAGGCAGGTTGAAGTAGGTTGACAATAGTTCTATGGGGACACACACTGGATCAACACCACACTGGGTTGAGGCAGGTTGAAGTAGGTTGACAATAGCTCTATGGGGACACACTGGACCAACATCACACTGGGTGGAGGCTGGTTGAAGTAGGCTGCAAGTAGGACACTGCGGCACAAATCACCATGTCCATCCAGACATTATATGAGATGATACCTACATCACTGAATTAGTCATGGTATGCAGCAGAGCAAGGACCAAACAGCTAAAACAAGTTGAAGTAACAATGTACTGGGCAAGCACAGGACAAAATGCAAAGTGGCATAGATGATGGCATCGGAGTGGCACTCTTCTGGGGACAGACCTGCTCAGACTAAATGAGTTGATACGTCAGGCAATGAGCCAGGAAAGCAGTCTACAGATCATCACTGGAGCTCAGCTAATGGGTGAACTCCACCAGGTGGTTAACCCTGATGGAGGGGAGTCCCTCCACACCCAGAACAAGGAGCCCCTGACAAAATCAGTAAATAGAAAGGAGGTATATACCCGACTACCAGATTGCAGCACTATGAGTTAACAACCACCTTGCAGCCCGGAACTATCTAAGATCACAGCAGAAGGTGGACCCAACCCTCAAGAGCATGGGACAATGTTGAGAACTATGACCTGCTCATGAGAGAGGCATTTAATAACCTTGGTGAAGATTCGTGGCAGATAATCCTGCCAACATCACACAGGAACTACATAATTAAGATGACACACGCTTCACCACTTGGAGGGCATTTGGGGAGCAATAAAACTAAGAGCAAGATTGCTTGGCATCTCTACTGGCCTGACATGGACAAGGATATAGTCAAATCATGTCATTCTTGCAAGAGATGTCAGAACAGTGTGAAGCATGTCATTCTTGCGAGAGATGTCAGAATAGTGTGAGGAATGTCATTCTTGCGAGAGCTGTCAGAACAGTGTGAAGCATGTTATTCTTGCGAGAGATGTCAGAATAGTGTGAAGAATGTCATTCTTGCGAGAGATGTCAGAACAGTGTGAAGCATGTCATTCTTGCAAGGGATGTCAGAACAGTGTGAAGCATGTCATTCTTGCGAGAGATGTCAGAACAGTGTGAAGCATGTCATTCTTGCAAGGGATGTCAGAACAGTGTGAAGCATGTCATTCTTGCGAGAGATGTCAGAACAGGTGAAGCGTGTAAAAGTTGAGGCAACACTCATACCTCTACCAGCGATAGAGGCTCCATTCTCAAGGGTGGCAGCAGACATCGTCGGTCCCCTCCCAAGTACCAGAAATGGAAATCATCAACTTTGCTACTTGTTTCTTGGACACCATTTCCTTGCCGCAGGTGCATGCGCAGTCTACAGCCCAGGCATTGAGGACATTCCTGGAATTCCAGATGAGGTCTTAATGGACAATGGAGCCAATTTTGTGTCAGCCATCATAATGGAATTGTTCCGTGTACTGGGGGTAAATTAACTGAAATCGTCTTAATACCACTCCCAGTGCAACAGAATATGCGAGAGATTCAATGGGGCATTGAAATCCATGATAGTGAAAACTTGTACAGAGTACAGGAAGTGGGACAATGACTTGCCATTGTTTCTATTTGCATCATGAGCATATTACAAGAAGCTGGTCTAACATCGAAGGGCAAGAAATGTCACATTGGCATGGCCAGATGAAAATTCTTGGGGGATGAGGAAAGATGTCGCTGGAAGAAACTATAGAGTCAGTAAGGCACTTTACCTCCACCCCCACTCCACCAGGACCAAAAGAGCAAGAGGCTTTCTTGGAGCAATATGTGCATATTGCTGTTCATTTTGGTCAGCCATAATAACTCAATATATGAAACTCTATCATTAAATTTCTTTGGAAGGGAGTTACATTGGAGGATGTTGAGAAGCTCTACTCTAAGCCATGGAAGGACAGAGTCCATGTTTTCTATCACTTGAAGTGCTGCTGCTTTATGGGACTTTGTAAAGAAAGAACGGTGAAATGAAAATTCTTTAATATCTTGAAGTTATTGAAAATGAAACAAGTTCATTGTCTACGGTTCTTCTAAAGATGATTTTGACATCAAATTGGTGACATCATTATATAGCCCACACCATTTTGTTGTGTGAATGATTGGCTGACTTTATTAATTATATAATTATATATAATTATTTGTTATAATATTGTCAGTGAAAGTATAATAATTACTATTATCTTTTATTGTTAGATCACTTGAGAAATAAACTTCTTCAAAACAAATAATACCCTCAAGAGTTGGGCAATAATAATAGATACAATGAAATTCTTGATGGTCAACATAAATGTGCTCATTTGACCTTTTGTTTAGCTGCTCCAACCTTCGTCATGAGCTCATGTGAGGTTGATATACCATATAACAGGTAATTATCATGGGTTTTATTTCCTTGCATGATTGATAATTTCTGTCTGGCAATGGGGGACTCTTAGGAGAGGTTGGGTTTGGGGCTACCATACCTAAAAGGATGAGGTGTCTTAGGAGAGCAACTGCAACTCGTCAGACACTGATTATCATGATGCTCTTTTTTGTGGTGTGGTCGGATGTATAGTTTTGTCAGTTATCAGTCTGTTATAATAAGGTGGATTGATTCATTGAATTGTTATTACAGGTGCTAGACAGCAGGTTGTCTTCTGTAACTGTCCAGCATGATTCAAGGTATAATCTCCCTAGAGCCATGCTGAGGGTGTGTGTTTATATGTAGGCATGGTTCTCAACAAATGCAGTTTTTCTCTGAGTAATCCTGCAATCTAGACACTTTACTGACACACAATACCACACTGGTAATCCACAACTTGTGGTTTTTGAAATCACAAAATCCATGACAATATTGCCCAGTAGAAAATACGGTATACCTACCTATCACATGATCTGAACCATACCCTGGCACACATGTGATGCATGTGACCAGATTTAGCAGCAATGAAAGTGAAATAAACTAACGAAGAAAACATGTTGTAGATGGATTTTTAATACACATTTATAATACTAGCATTAGTACAACTACTACTAACAAAAAATTAACTACCGAAATAAAATAAAACACGGAAATGTTTCTCGTAGCACTTAAGGACATGTCCGCTTGCATGTAAAACATTAAAGGTATACGTAATGATCTCTTGGAAAAGGTCGCTGGCCAGTTGGAACCACTACAATAGTTATTGTTACTATTGTTGTTATTTACATAATTATAGTTTTCTTGATTCATTAGTAGTAGGAAACATTATAAAAAGGTGCGTCTATAAAAGACACAATTGGCCTAATGGGAAACTCAGTTTTGTGAATCTATGGGAGCCTGTAAATCAGTGGTGGTCTACTTCCAGTGGGCCAAATTCTATCAGTTCTCCTATCCTCTCCAAATCTCCTCTCCAAATCCTATAGTAGCCACACAACTTACTTTGTTTTACTGTGTCTTTGTAGTGTTCCAAATGTCTTGGACTACAGCATTCCTTTCAGCTTTTAATTGTAGCTTTCTTCTGTAATCAGGACCATTGTCTTTCCCTTGATCATGATACTATACTCCTTTGTAGGACCTTTCTGTTTCTTCGTGAGGTCGTCCATTGGTTTCCTAATTCTTCTAAAGTTTCCACATATTCTTCTTTGAAGATCATGTGCCTGGTTATCCTTCGGCTTCCTTGCAATCACTTCCACTGCAGCTAAGGTGCCCATGAAAGGTAGTCTCTCTGAGGCAGAGACAAGATTATTTGAAGGTTGGTGAAAGGGGAAAACTTACATGCTGAGGGAGTGACTGGTGCTGGCAGAATATCTGAACTATTGGAGTTATTCCTAAAATCCACCTATTTTAGGTATCATGGAAAATACTATGAGTAGAAGCAAGGTGTGGCAATGGACTCTCCAGTACCTGTAGTTGTAGCAAACATTATATGCAATCTTTGATGAATTTGTATCACTACTTCTCTCCTGAAGCGGAAGAGATATGTGGATAACACTGTCTGCATTGTGAAGAAGGGGAGAGAACAGGAGTTCTTGGGCCATCTGAGCAACATCAGACCATTCATAAAGTTTACCATGGAACTTAAAGTTGACGGTTCTGGATTTCCACCTATACCAAAAGGAAGATGGAAGGATAATTGCAAAAGTAAAAAACAAGAGCAACGTGCATACAAACAGGTGCTGTGATTATAGATTCATGTCAGAAGAGCAGTGATGAAAAAAGTTTATGAGACAGTTGGACTTTAATTTCTGACAAACCAGGGTATTCTCATTAGACGACTTGAATATCAATATCATCTAATCACCTTTCCCATGTGCATATACACTGTCCTATAGACGACTTAAATATCAATATCATCTAATCACCTTTACCATGTATATATATACACTGTCCTATAGATGACTTAAATATCAATATCATCTAATCACCTTTCCCATGTGCATATACACTGTCCTATAGACGACTTAAATATCAATATCATCTAATCACCTTTCCCATGTGCATATACACTGTCCTATAGATGACTTAAATATCAATATCATCTAATCACCTTTCCATGTGCATATACACTGTCCTATAGACGACTTAAATATCAATATCATCTAATCACCTTTCCCATGTGCATATACACTGTCCTATAGACGACTTAAATATCAATATCATCTAATCACCTATCCCATGTGCATATACACTGTCCTATAGATGACTTAAATATCAATATCATCTAATCACCTTTCCATGTGCATATACACTGTCCTATAGACGACTTAAATATCAATATCATCTAATCACCTTTCCCATGTGCATATACACTGTCCTATAGATTACTTAAATATCAATATCATCTAATCACATTTCCATGTGCATATACACTGTCCTATAGACGACTTAAATACCATCCACCTCTGCAGTAACTGGGGGAAGCTGGCCTAGCTACAGGGTAGCATTACCTAATCACCTTTCCCATGTGCATATACACTGTCCTATAGATGACTAAAATATCAATATCATCTAATCACCTTTCCTTGTGCATATACACTGTCCTATAGACTACTTAAATATCAATATCATCTAATCACCTTTCCCATGTGTCCTACAGATGACTAAAATATCAATATCATCTAATCACCTTTCCATGTGCATATACACTGCCCTATAGATGACTTAAATATCAATATCATCTAATCATGTGCATATACCCTGTCCTATAGATGACTTAAATATCAATATCATCTAATCACCTTTCCTTGTGCATATACACTGTCCTATAGACTACTTAAATATCAATATCATCTAATCACCTTTCCCATGTGTATATACACTGTCCTATAGATGACTTAAATATCAATATCATCTAATCACCTTTCCATGTGCATATACACAGTCCTATAGACTACTTAAATATCAATATCATCAAATAACCTTTCCCATGTGCATATACACTGTCCTATAGATGACATAAATATCAATATCATCTACTCACCTTTCCATGTGCATATACACTGCCCTATAGATGATTTAAATATCAATATCATCTAATTACCTTTCCATGTGCATATACACTGTCCTATAGATGACTTAAATATCATTATCATCTAATCACCTTTCCCATGTGCATATATATACACTGTCCTATAGATGACTTAAATACCAATATCATCCAATCATGTGCATATATATACACTGTCCTATAGACGACTTAAATATCAATATCATCTAATCACCTTTCCCATGTGCTATCCTATAGATGACTTAAATATCAATATCATCTAATCACCTTTCCATATGCATATACACTGTCCTATAGACGACTTAATATCAATATCATCTAATCACCTTTCCAATGAGCATATACACTGTCCTATAGACGTCTTAAATATCAATATCATCTAATCACCTTTCCCATGTGCGTATACACTGTCCTATAGATGACTTAAATATCAATTTCATCTAATCAACTTTCCCATGTGCATATACACTGTCCTATTATACACTGTCCTATAGATGACTTAAATATCAATTTCATCTAATCACCTTTCCTTGTGCATATACACTGTCCTATAGACTACTTAAATATCAATATCATCTAATCACCTTTCCCATGTGTATATACACTGTCCTATAGATGACTTAAATATCAATATCATCTAATCACCTTTCCATGTGCATATACACAGTCCTATAGACTACTTAAATATCAATATCATCTAATCACCTTTCCCATGTGCATATACACTGTCCTATAGATGACTTAAATATCAATATCATCTAATCACCTTTCCATGTGCATATACACTGTCCTATAGATGAATTAAATATCAATATCATCTAATCACCTTTCCCATGTGTATATACACTGTCCTATAGATGACTTAGATATCAATATCATCTAATCACCTTTCCATGTGCATATACACTGTCCTATAGATGACTTAAATATCAATGTCATCTAATCACCTTTCCCATGTGCATATACACTGTCCTATTATACACTGTCCTATAGATGACTTAAATATCAATTTCATCTAATCACATTTCCTTGTGCATATACACTGTCCTATAGACTACTTAAATATCAATATCATCTAATCACCTTTCCCATGTGTATATACACTGTCATATAGATGACTTAAATATCAATATCATCAAATAACCTTTCCCATGTGCATATACTCTGTCCTATAGACGACTTAAATATCAATATCATCTAATCACCTTTCCATATGCATATACACTGTCCTATAGACGACTTAATATCAATATCATCTAATCACCTTTCCCATGAGCATATACACTGTCCTATAGACGACTTAGATATCAATATCATCTAATCACCTTTCCCATGTGCATATACACTGTCCTATAGATGACTTAAATATCAATTTCATCTAATCACCTTTCCCATGTGCATATACACTGTCCTATTATACACTGTCCTATAGATGACTTAAATATCAATTTCATCTAATCACATTTCCTTGTGCATATACACTGTCCTATAGACTACTTAAATATCAATATCATCTAATCACCTTTCCCATGTGTATATACACTGTCATATAGATGACTTAAATATCAATATCATCAAATAACCTTTCCCATGTGCATATACACTGTCCTATAGACGACTTAAATATCAATATCATCTAATCACCTTTCCCATGTGTATATACACTGTCCTATAGATGACTTAAATGTCAATATCATCTAATCACCTTTCCATGTGCATATACACTGCCCTATAGATGACTTAAATATCAATAGCATCTAATCATGTGCATATATATACACTGTCCTATAGATGACTTAAATACCAATATCATCTAATCATGTGCATATATATACACTGTCCTATAGACGACTTAAATATCAATATCATCTAATCACCTTTCCCATGTGCTATCCTATAGATGACTTAAATATCAATATCGTCAACTATGCACTCCACCAAACACCAAATCAGTACACCTCTGTGGCAGTTAACGAATGCCCTTATTATCATGCACTCTCCCTATCTAGCAATAATTATAAACTAGCCAACTAGAAATGAAAAATAATCCTTTTCAAAATCAATGATAATATAGTTGCCTATTTCCTACCTTCATTATGTTTCATGTTTGGTGTCATCCACGGTTACAAGAATGGATGGTGAAGTCCATTCTCACACTCTATAGCTATGCACATGTTATCTAAACTGGAAATGATCATCACTCTAATGGGTTTCGTCGCTAAACTGGAAAATACAATATCTGAGCACTGAGCTGCACTCTTCCCAACCTTCCAATTTGGAAACTATAAGGAATATACTAAGTTTAGCCACTTCTCTGTATTATAATCCAATCTAATAATTTACAAATCAATGTATCATGCATTGCTTGGGGTAGGACAATACCTTTGCATGCCACATAATACCTTGCATTCAATACTAGTCACACTATGGATAGCTATTACATACCACAAGCAGCTCAGCAATTTGATTGGTCAGGCCAAGAAGTGGTTGATCTGTGTGTAGCTTACATTAATTGGTGAGCGAAGAGAGACCTCACAGCGGAGTTGGGCAGAAAACTTGGTATTGCCGTGCATGGCAGATGCATGATAGTCTGCTATCTATCTAACCAAAACAATAGATACATACAACTGTTTGTTATGAGGGGGATAGAAATTAGATGAAGCTGGTCTTCCTGGTTGACCAGATTAATGGGAGTGTCCAGCTTGATTGCATGGCCTCGGGAAGAATGGGCACCCTGAATGCACTAGATGGCTACTTATAGTGAGACAATGATAGAGTACAGCATAAACAGCATTGTGTCAAACTGTATGCCTGGTCCCACTTGTCTGGCAAGCCTTTTGAATGTTTGAATTTGAATTCACCATACGCTCGCCCATAAAAAATTGGGGATACTGTCTTAAATGATGTTAAATCGTGACTGGTCACCATAGTCAAGAGAGATTCTTATTAGCCAAATACTAGTTGCAGCATGTGCAAGGGAGAAAAGTGTTGCATAAAGAAAACAGAACTACTCTGAAAGCCACAGGTATGAATACATTAGTACTGATACGTGAAAAAGTTATATGAAATCTGAAGAGAAATTATGTACTTGTAGTGAAGATTCACAATTTTCATTTCACAGAGAATCCATCCCAAAATAACAAGTAGTCCTCTTTGCATACTGTGATGAACCAGTAGTTTGTTATAAATGCTCAGTTTTGGCATTATCACGATGATGACTGCATTCTGTACTGGCAGAAGAGGAGAGTGTGTGTGTGTGTATGAGAGAGAGTATAATATATAAATGAACATGTTATTTTACCTCATACCAATCTTTGTACATGCCATTAATAGTCCTAATGTATAACACTTCAGAGGAGAGGGGAGGCACATGCATGAGGGCTTGGACACAAGAGAGAGAACTCGTGATATACCTGGATAATTACAGTCATGAATGCTTATAATGCAATAGGGAATGCTTTTGCCATTAGCTAGCTACAATTTTAATACCAATCCACCATACGTGTACTTAATTTGGAAGGGATACCTCCCCCTGGGGGGAGCCAGCTAGAGTCCATGTGGATGGCATTCTGCGAATCAGACCATTTGCAGTCCCAGTCAGGTGTTCAGAGCAGAACTGCACAGTTGGATTTGACAGCCAATACTAGTAAACCTCTGTGTTTTGAGTGTCTTGAGCCAGTGTTAGGATTTTACTTTTTTTAAATTAAGTCTATGTGGAAAGTAGTACCTACTCGTAGAGGCAAGAACAGTCATAAGGGCTTATCCACTATCAACATTGATGATGGAGTAGTTGATGGAGGCTATTGGTAAACAGGTGTGGGTGGAGATGTGGCAGATGGAGCCTATCCTGGCATCATGGCCCCAGAATGCACCAGGCACTTGGAAGGTGGTAAGTTGGGTGCATGGTTCTAGGGTAGACTCTACTGTGGCAAGGATATGATGAAAGTTAGTTTCACCAATGAATCAACCATGGCATTCCTGGTCCTGTGACCCCAAGATGCTAGTATGAGGTGCAGTATGATGCACAAAGTTATTAGGCAGTGGACTGCTCGGAGCAGTGATTCTGCAATGGTAATATTTTTCTGATAACTACTTTCAGATATCAATAACTTGAAATGAATGCTAATAATGCAATGGGGAATCTATACGACACATTCTTGCATTAACTAACCGAAATTTTAATACCAATCCACAATACTTACCAGATTTATATAGTTATATCAACTCAAATCAGCAGACAAAACTTGTGTATTTCTAGCTAAGTCTCTGTGACAGTTTATGACTTAATGCCTAAATTTTATCTAGCTGGCTAAACATTTAAGATGTTCAAAATCAAATATAATACAGCTGCCTATTTCTTACTTACATTGCAATCAAGAAGTTTCAAGGCACAGGTAGGCTTCTTCACCACATCTGTCCATGTTTTATAAGAGTTAATAGCTGGCAGGAATGGGTAGTGAGCTGTCATTCTGAATAAGCCACTACTATCCATCAACACATTCTATATAGAAATTATCATCTCGGTAAATGGACATGCTAAACCTGGAAATGATCAATATTATTCATCCTGGTATCACAATCTTAAGTTTTACCTTCATCTAGGGCAGAACAATATTTTAAAGGATGTGCTCTAAAGAACTCGGGTCAAATCCCCCCCCCCCCCCCCCCCCATCGCACCTGCTCACCACACTATGCCTACATTCATTACTATTAGTGCGGTCAAGCTAACATGGTTTGGGTTTACTATGGCAAAGGTATGAATATGTATTTGTACTGATAATCTGAACAGGGTGCAATTTTGAAAAAAGTAATACACGAGGAATCCTTCCCCAAAGTAAAAAAGCAAGTCTCCATGCACACTGTACTAAGCCAGTAGCTGGCAGTGAATGCAAGACTGTATCCTGCACTGGAATAAAAAGAGAAATGTGTGTGTGTGTGTCTGTGTGTGTTTTGTGTGTATGTGTTTGTGTGTGTATGTGTGTGTGTGTGTGTGTGCATGCGAAAAATATAAATAAGCACATTACTATGTATTCCCTACCTTTTATAGTCCTAATGTTCAGAGAACAATGGGGGGGCACACGCATGAAGGCTTGAACACAAGAGAGAGAACTCGTGTTTCAGCTGGAAAATAATTTGCATGAATACTTGATCATGCTGATGTAGATAGAATATTTTTTTGCTGTTTTGATTACCAATCCATCATACTTTTCCTACTTATTTATATATATGACATATGACTATCCAATTCATAGACATAGAAATCATTAGCAGATAAAACTTGGCTAATCTCTGAGATAGTTCATGTATTCCCTTACTATATATCATAGCTTTGCTCTATCTGGAAAGACAAGCTAGCTATTTGTGTCCATAATTGTCATTGATCATCATTGCTAGTGCTTGGCATATCCACCATGAGAACTTTCCTTGGGCTCTGGTAACACTGCTATAGTCGATCTGTCCATGTTGAGTCACAAAAATCCACATTGCTTTCGAGATCTAGCTAGAAGCTTGAAATTCAAACGGACACTAAAGTGTGAAAAATAATTGCTTGAGTGGTGTGAGAGCGCTACAAGCTTGCTATAGCTGCTGCATTCTACCAGGCTTGGTCCAAAGTGCCCATAGCTCAGTTGTGTTTTATAAGGGGAGTAGCCAGGATTTTGAGCAGGGAGGTGCCATAGTTGCCAACTTTTCAAAATCAATTTCTGGGATCCCCAACCCACTAAATACACCCATTACCACACCCCTTTAATTAAGTTATTAGACAAAGGTGTAGTACTAATTAAAACAGAAGATAAATAATTTTAGTTCTTCATGTGCATTTTTGTATCTTTTCAATAGGTCTTCGTCGAACTTGGTATCATGACAGCAATATACTTTAGAGAAACTATTGTTCTGATCTAACTTTTGTTCAGTGTGGATTTTTCTAAGCATTATGTATCTACGTTCAGAGTCGGCATTGAATACATCCAGCTATCAGCTTAGAAAGGTTTGGAACCTTAATTAACTTCCCCAAACTTGTTTTGATTATGCTGACTTACCAACAGAATGGCCCAGGTAAGATTTCTCTGTTCTATCACAATCTTGGCATGTACTTGAAGTAGGATGATCTCCTTGCGAAAGCAGAAAACCCCTAAATTCTTCAGCAAGAAGCTCAAACAATTGGGTCTGCAAAATGAACACTTTCTTAAGTGTATCCATTTACAGCTGTAAAAAAGTTTCATGCCGTTTCTTGTACAGAAAGCCAAGAATCATCTCCAATGCTAAGAGTTCATCAGGTCTGAGAATGCCATCCACCAGGTGAATCTCATCCCAGCTTCAAGAATTGATAATTCAGTAAGGACTTTGACTGCAAATATCTTCACGGGCCTAGCTATGATGGTTCAATTCACACATTTTAACTTTTGAAAAGATCTATTAAAGTGATCCGATCGAAGAGCATATTTAAGAAAGAGGCTTGGTTAGAGGATTCTGAAGCCTCCCCAAAGTGTTTACTGCCATACCAGTTTGTTTAGAAACAAAGTTTGATATGAGACCATCTCATCTCATCTACACAATGAAGAAAGACTCAACCAATTGGTTGGGCAGTGCTGCAGTATCACTTTAGGCTAATTTGAAAGAAGGAATGTCAAAACATCACAAATTGATTTAATAAAGAGCTAATGTACGAGTAGTCATTCCAGCTTTGGTGCAGAGATCAGCAAGGTGACATATGCACCCAATGTCATAAAGAGAAGGATTTTCTCTTTTTACAAGCTTCAGAACACCAGATGTTGACCCCTTCATAACATTGGCTGGTCTGACGTTAAGGCCATGGCTTTACTGAAGTCCAGATAAGGAACTAAAAAGGTTAGCTCCGGCAATATTTACCACAGGCATGTTTAAGAACCTTGATTTCACATGGCCTATTTATGGGTCAAAGAATCAATGCAGGATTTGTTTTCTTTGTCGTTGACTCATCCATCATGATTGAGAATGGATTGGACATATTCTTTATATATAGCCATTCCATGATAATGACGTGCTAAAGCTTCCTAAACTCTAGCTGTGCATTTGGTTCTCCCACAAGCTAACTACTAGCTATCTCAGAGACAGGAAACATCTGAGGAAAGAGCTTAGTCATGATAACGGGTCAAAAAAGCCAAGTTATACTATTCAACAAACATTGACCATTATGTTTCAGCCTCAATAACACTTTGTACCCACCTGTGGTTCAAAGAAAGAAGCTACAGGCTTGGAAGTTGATGCAACTGATACTAAAACCTTTTATGATACTTGCCATATAGATGATCACATCTTTTCGACCTCCAATGGAGGTGCTAAAATCTGACTGACACAGAGTGCATCTTGCAAATGCATCCCCTATCAGTTATTTCATAATCTAAAGAACTGAATAATGGTACCTTTATGACTCTTTACAATCTCTGCATCCACTTGGGATTAAAGGGACAGACCTTGCTTTGATTTCTTTGCAGTCTCAGTTATAAGTGAAGAGCAGTAAAAAAAAAGTCCACAAAGACAGTGGATAGAATACTCAGAGAGCAGCTGGAACTGAAAGCAGCTGGAACTGATTATTGTGTATATGTCACCTGTTTGTAGTGCAAGTCAGCTGGCCATATTGTTTTGACAAGTTAACTACTATCAGACTAATTTCCCAGAAAACAATAGTTTAGGGACAAACAATACAAAGTCACATTTCAGGGACAGAGTGAAAAGTCAGGGACGATGGTTGGCAACTTCTAAGTGCCATCTCTGTATAGGACCCAAGCACCAGGAATATCGAAGAGCGAAGCGAGCCCTGTGATGGTGACGGAAAACGTGATATTGCCCACATGATGTGTTCACCCGTAAAAAATTGGAACGGGATGACCGTCTTAAATAATGCGTGCTTATTTTAATAACTTTTCTTTGGCTACACCTGGCAAGTGAATTATGCAGAAAACATATAAAGAAGCTAACATGGTTCAATACTCAGTGGGTTTACTTTGGAAGCCATAGTTATGAATGTGAAATTTGAACCTGGTTATGAGATCTTTGCATAAATATTTAGCTATGTACTTCGATTTTAGATTGTGGCAAAAGGAATACATTTTGATTTCACAGGGAATCCTTCCCAAAATAACAAGCAGGTCTCTGTGCACACTATGCTGACCCAGTAGTTTGCCATGGATGCTCAGTTTGGTTTTATTATTGATGAAAACTGCATTGGGCAGCTGAAGAAGTGTGTGTGTGTGTGTTATTATCATTACCTAATCTATATTCCTAATGTATAATGCTTGAGAGCAGAGAGGGGCTTACCCATATTTTAGCTCTTATCTAGCTATATAGCTATCTATACATTTAAAATTGTTCGTGTTCGTGTTCAAAATTCATTATAACTGTTATTTTTTTAAAATTGATTTATTGCTATATAGCTAGTGGTGAAGCTTCTACCCTGTATTTGTGCTCGTCTCTACAAGGAAAAGGAGTGCCCTAAAAGTATCCCATTAAGTAAACCTTGAAGATTGCCCTAGAAACAGACACTTAAGCGTGACACAACAATGGAGTGCTTAAGGTAGCTGTGAGGAAGCTAATTCACAAACCTCATCTGTAGATATAACTACTGCGTTGTACTAGGCTTGATCCAAAGAAAGAAATCATCAGATTAACTACTAACTTTCTAAGCGCCCAACAGCTTATGTTAGTTTGAGCTACCCAGCTTACTTGGTTGTGGCTTTCATCTTCACTCGAGAGTACTACAAGAAAGCTAAGCTACAAACCACAGCTGTATTAGCAGCTGCACTGGTCTGGGCTAGGACCAAAGAAGGAAGTCTACCGACAACGCAAGGTACTAAAGTACTCCCAGATGCACACAGATTTAAAGCAGAACAACTAGTTTTTTTTGTTTTTTTGTGTTTTTTTTTGATGCCAAACGCTCTTTTTGATTTGCCAGAAAAAGAAAATAGACTTCAAAAAAGGAGAGAGAGAGAAAAGTCAAAGCATGCTTCTTCAAACAGCAGAACAAAGAGAGCTGGGATATGAGCGAGTGTTATAAAAAAAAATCTTGAGAGAAGCACAGCATCTTACCATGGAGAGGTTCCTTAGGCTTAAGTGAAATTTGATTCTGACTTAGCTACTCATTCGCAGACCTGCCAACTCGGAGTCATGAAAATCTGGAGATCCCCCCAAAAATCCTCGAAAAATCTGGAGATTTGGTATAAAATCTGGTTATCATTTGCATCAAGTCATAACATAGCATGCTAAGCATATATACCAAATTAATTTCCCCCCCAAATAACACACTACTATCAGTTTAATGATTCAGATTATAGCAAGAAGTTGCCCTTTTTGCATGGTCCAAAACATTTCTCATGAAGCACCCAGCGGTAAAACAGGGAATTTCAGATTCAGGGAATGCTATATAGCTTTATGGCTATATAGAATGCTTGACAAAGTGCCATCGAGCTTCATTGCCTAGCGTCCGTCTTATTCTTTCGACAATGCTCAAGAGTCATTCCTCTTCAGCATTAATGTGAGGGAGGACAAAACCTACCTCAGCGACACGAAAATTAAATGAAACGTGGACCGGATAATATAAGCGGATATGTAAAAAAAAACACCCCACAAATATTTCATGAATGTAATTGAAAT
This sequence comes from Cladorhizidae sp. MBARI D1340-BT2, assembly GCA_028752905.1. Lineage (NCBI taxonomy): Eukaryota > Metazoa > Porifera > Demospongiae > Poecilosclerida > Cladorhizidae > Cladorhizidae sp. MBARI D1340-BT2. The sequence goes on along the minus strand of JAQNBH010000003.1, from coordinate 22,784,052 downwards.
GCTGAATCACGTTCGAACTATTTTCAATATCCTTTAATCTGCAGGTCCTTTGGATAATAAGAAGCTCACTTCCTGGTACTAGAAGGATTTAGTAACTGGCATGCTGTTTTACATAATATATACATCTTTTTTACATATATATTATTTATATTCATAATGTTGTATTTTCTCTGAGCAAATAGTCCACCAACTGCAGTGCCTTGGGGCTTGCTTCCTTTTCTGAACGAACCACAGATATAAAGCATTTTCTAGCTGTTCGTCTTTAGCAAGGCGCATGACTTTGCGAGCTGATCTTATCCCCCGACAGTCAAGGTTGCCTGCGAATTCTCGAAGTTTGGCTTCATTCTTTTTTATCTCCGTTATTGTCAACTTCCCCACGCCTTACTCTTCCGCTAGTCCAGTCGACTGGCTCCATTTGATATCTTGCTTAGAATGGCTATCGATCGTAGTTTCCGACGTAAACTATTTGGCAGATCGACGACCATTACCGGTTTTATGATTTAATGTTGAGCCCATCACATATATAATACAGCACAGTGTGAAACTATTTAGTAACTAACCTAATAACAATCTATATTTTAAAAAGAAGTCAACAGTACTTAATTAATAAAATTATCCACAATATTAAGTTACGAGTGTCCCGCTGCTCAGGAAGGGGGGGACAGGAGTGGACCAAAGATCATTCCTCAGCTCACCATATAACAGTTCCTTTCTCCTCTGCCACCACTTCCCTACCCAATACATAACACACTCGCCCACCTCCTCCATCACTGCATCACTTACTCCCTCCACATCTTTCCCCAAAAGCAATGCCACCTTTCCATCCCTACTCACTCTTCTTAATTCATCCAGCCACTGTCTTGCCCCTACAATTCTGCGTACCTCATTTATCAGAACCAGCCGATCCCTCTCAAATTCCCCGCATGTCACCAAGAAATGTTTCACATCCTCCCCTGCTCCACTATCACACATTATACACCTCTCATCCCTAACTATCCCACATCTCTTCTTATCCTCTAACGACCCAGCTGATGCAGTCCTCAGTCTAAATTGCAGCCGCACACCTTCCTGACCATGCATGGACCTCACATACCTCTCCACCCCTGCACCATTCTTTGCTGATTTATAATAATTCAGCGTACTTTTTCCGTCTACTTCCTCCTCCCAGTCCTTCTCATTTCTCACCTTCACTTTCCCCTTCCACTTGCGCACTGACCCAACCTCGTTGTTTATCTCGTACTTTCTCCTCAAGATCTCATATTCTTCCCACCATCCAATTCCTCCATCCTCTCGTAGTTTATTTACAACAACTTTTACCAATCTGCTCTGTTCCAACACCTCTAATCTGTTGCCAAACAAAACCTTCATCTCTTCCCTCCTCTCCTCTAGCTTCCTCCACCCCACATCTCCCCGTATTGCCACTCCTGCTACTGTATCACTTGCCCCCAATAGTCTCCTACCCACTCTCAGCTGTGCTGACTCCAACTTCTTGCGAGCATTACGTCCTCCTGTCCACCACACTTCGGCTGCATGCTCCATACTGGGTCTCGCTAGAAGCTCCCACACCATTCTTCCTCCGTCTACTTCCACCTGCCCATTCACTCTACTCATCCATATTACCTTTCCAACCCACTCTTCTGCCTTCTTTGCCATCTTCTCTAACTGAACATTACCCCTTAGCTTCCTATAAAACCATATTCCTAAGTACTTGAATTCTTTGACCTCTTCCAATATCTCCTCACCAATCCTCCAATGCACTTCTGATTCCTTCTTCCCTACTATATACCATGACCTTGCTCTTTTTGCTATTAAATTTCATCTTCCACCTTAATACATACGCCTGTACCACATCCAACATAGCTTGCAGTTCCATCCCTGAGTCAGCCAGAAGAACAACATCATCTGCATACACGAGTGCCCACACCAGCAGCCTTCCACTTTGACTCCTAGCTCAGCTCTATCCAATTCCTCTGCCATTCCCATCAAATATATATTGAAAAGAAGTGGAGACAAAGGACATCCCTGCCTAAGTCCATTCTCCACAGTGATCCACCTTGACCTCCTTCCATTCAATATCACCGTGGTCTCCACCCCACTATACAATCCTACACATGTCCTCACAAGCTTCTCTTCTACTCCATACTGCCTCAACTTCTGCCACAGTCCTTCCCTCCACACACTGTCATATGCCTTACTTATATCCAGGAAAGCCAGATAAGAAGCTTTTTTTCTCGCTCTTCCTCACTTCACAAACTCTTCTTAACACCAACCACTGGTCTGAACATCTCCTCTGTCTCCTAAATCCTCCTTGTGCTTCCGTCAAAGTCCTATCCTCAGCGAACACTCCCAACCTCCTTGCCAACACTCTCGCAAACACCTTCACTACATTACAACACAATGAAATTCCCCTATAATTCCCTACTTCGTCCTCGTCACCATCCTTGTTATTTAATCGGGAGTTCGGATTTCGAGGTTCGGGGTATACTGTATTATACATTTTTTAAACCTGAACCCCCTCCCCTGATCTTTAAAAAATCAATTCCTCAGAAAGTCAGATATTCAATCGGGAGATCTGGAGATTCGTGTTGAAATCGGGTGACACCCGGCAGCATCGGGTGAGTTGGCACGTCTGCGATGATTCGTCACACACTCTAGCTATGGGTAAAATAGAGGTGATCGTCACGGACAAAGGTATAAAATGGAAATGGTCATTAGTCTCGCCACAGAGCCCAACCCTCTCGTTTGTAGCAGTCCCCTCTTAAAGCGCCACACAACACCAAGTCAGCTTTGTCGAGAAGAGTGTGGGGATTGAAAATGGGACTGTATATCTACATCAGCGCGGTGTTCGCTTCCACGGTTGGATTTCTCTTGGGATATGATATAGGGTATGCTTGCAACTACGTATATATATATATATATATATATATATATATATAATACCTATTTGAACACATTCTGGTTATGGCTATAAGCCGATTAAGCTTGTTCATTATTATCAGTTGACATCAAGTACTTTTAAGGATTGTCCTTAAAATTAGTGCCAACGGTTCAAATATTTGTCTGAATTTGAAGAGAATCTGAATTTGAAGAGAATCCTTTAAAGTAATCAAACTGTCTTACATAAGGAAAACAATAGTTGTTCTTGCAAATTTAACATCTTCTAGCTTGTTTATTGGCTTCCAGATATCTTGCCAATTTTGGAACACTAACTTATGAAGTTCCCTCACAATACAATTAATGACCTTTAGCAGATAAACATGCAATGGAATAATTCACAACATAATTTCAAAGCTGAGGAATGCCTGGGGCTTCATCTAGTGCCTATTCATGGTAGAATTTGAAATATCCTAACTCTATCCCATGCCATTGTATTAGAATTTTTTTTGTAGCTGCTCATGAATGCCAAGTTGAGTGAGTACTCTCACAAGTGCTGTGAATTTTTTTTCTGTGATGAAATCCCATGACAATTGTGAAAACCAGGTAGGTATGATGTAACATTCCTTTCTTATGTGTACATGTGTAAGAGCCAAGCCAGCAAAACTTGGTGAACGTAATCCCATTACCATACATACAAACAGCCATCTTGCAACACAGTCGTCGGCAACATTGGCTTGCCACAAGTGGATGCAACACAGAAACAAGTGCATGCTAAAGTATGCATTGCCAATGACGGGAGGGGCAAGAGACTTAATTGTTGTTTGGTGGACTATGAGTCAAAAATTAGAAAAAAAACGGTTTCGAGTTCAAAGTCCTTCTCTATCTACCTACCAACCGTTTCTAAGTTGCAGAGCTATGGAGTGCTCCATTTTAAAGTTATAATGTTTTTTGTCCATATAATTAATTTAGCTAATCTCGAGAATTTTTTTTGAAGGGAAATGCTTGTAAACGGTCCCAACTTTGACAGGATACTCCTGTAATTCATGTTTTCTGGTTTCCAAATATTTGCTGTAGTTCACTTTCAAAGCTTATTTTATGTCTTTTAAAGCACTTTTAGAGATCTGATAAAAGCATTTCAGATACTTTTTTTTGCATATTCCAGGCATTGCAAAACTATATTTGATGAGTTGAGCTTTGTGTTTTAATCAGCAGTTGGTGGCTTACAGCCACTTGGTTGGTGTCTAATTATCTTCTACTCATATCCCAACTAATTACTTTGACAAACCACACACTGAATTGCCAACTCCAGTTGTAGAGGGGAGTAGGCCAGTACAAAAGGTTACATATTATGCTATGCTCCTATTACACAACTTTACAAGTTTCAATCCACATTATTCAACTATTATGCTTTTTAAAGAAAGTAACCCCCCCCCCCCCCCCCCCCCCCCCAAAAAAATATATAAAAAATTATATATATATAATTATTTTCATCATTCAGTGAGATTTATGCTGCAACATTGTAGAGGTTTCTACATAGTATTCTAAATACTGCAACATTGTAGTGGCTTCTACTAGTATTCTAAATACTGCAACATTGTAAAGGCTTCTAATAGTATTCTAAATACTGCAACATTGTAAAGGCTTCTAATAGTATTCTAAATACTGCAACATTGTAAAGGCTTCTACTAGTATTCTAAATACTGCAACATTGTAAAGGCTTCTAATAGTATTCTAAATACTGCAACATTGTAAAGGCTTCTACATAGTATTCTAAATACTGCAACATTGTAAAGGCTTCTACTAGTATTCTAAATACTGCAACATTGTAAAGGCTTCTAATAGTATTCTAAATACTGCAACATTGTAAAGGCTTCTACATAGTATTCTAATACTGCAACATTGTAGAGGCGCATTCTAAATACAGCAACATTCTAGAGGCTTCAACATAGTATTATAAATATTGCAACATTGTAAAGGCCTACTATATACATAGCATTCTAAATACTGCAACATTCTAGAGGCTGCAACATAGTATTCAAAGTACTTCAACATTTTAGAGGCTTGTACATAGTATAGAGGCTTTTACATAGTATTCTAAGTAATGCAACATTGTAGAGGCTTGTACATAGCATTCTAAATACTGCACCATTATAATTATAGGCTTCTACATAGTATATATTCTAAGTACTGTAACAATGTTATGGTTAGCCTTCTACTGTATAGCTAACCCATAACCTCTGCCTGTCTGTCTGATATCTGGTCTGAGCTCAGTCCCTGTGCAAATTCTATAACTGCTGATAAAGTAATTAGAGAATGTAACTTGAGTCACAATATCATACAATACAGAGGGGACTCTCCTAGCTGAGCAGACTGTTCCTTTTATAGGTTATCTACTCAGCTCTGACAGGTCCCTATAGCGAATAACATTACATCCAATCAGATGACTACACCTTTTAGGTAACTACAACCAATCAAATGACTACACCTCTTAGGTAACTGTTTTATATACTCTCTGAGCATTGCATGACTATATATGTTAACAATAGGTCAACTGTTAGTTAGTGAACTTGGATGGGCCGACACTCCCTAACACTCCCTCCTTCTTCTCCAGCTGCTCGTGGTAGTGTCATCCGCCAGTCCTTCGATCCATGCTTGCCGTGACAAGCCATCTGCATTAAGGTTTAGTCGTCATGGTTTGTGTACCACAGAGAAGTCATAAGGCTGCAATGCCAGAGACCACCGTGTGAGCCTGCTATTCTCATCTTTGAACTTGTCCAAATACATAAGACATCTGTGGTCTGTTCGAACTTCAAAAGCAACTCCCATGAGATAAACCCGTAATTGTCTGATTCCTCCTATTACTGCCAGGATTCCTTCCCAACGGTTGAGTATAATTGCTTTCACAGGGTATTATTCCTGGAATGGAAAGCTACTGGTTCATTGCCATCGCTGTCCTTCTGGCTCAACACTGCCCCTATCCAATGTTGGTAGCATCTGTTTGTAATATCATGGTTCTCTCTGCTGTTGGTGCCTCCAAAATCACTTCACCAGTCAGTCCATCCTTTAAATTTTGAAATGCCTTCTCCAATTCTGGATTCCAGATTATCTTGTCGGGTGCATCCTTTTTCATTAGGTCCGTTAGTGGTGCTGCTATCTCGGAGAAATTCCGGATGAAACGGTGGTAGTAGCCTGCTAGGCCCAAGAATGCCCGCACATCTCTCTTCTTTTGTGGTACATGAAACTCTGCCACTGCCCTGACCTTGGCCTGCTCTGGTCAAATTCTTCCCTCACCCATTACGTGTCCCAGGAAGTGACATTCAGTTGTTCCAATGTGACATTTTTCAGGCTTAGCCATCAGTCCTGCTTCCCTGAGCCGTTGCAGAACTTCTCTTACATGTCGCAAGTGCTCTTCTCATGTCATGCTGTAGATTACCAGATCATCGAGGTAGGCTGTTGCAAATCCTGGAATGTCTGCAAGTATGCAGTTCATCAGCCTCTGGAAGACTGTAAACTGGTATTTGCCTAGAGGGTTGATTGGCTGCTCTCCTCCACTGGTACCTGCCAGTATCCATTACACAGGTCCAGTGTGGTTATGAAAATTGCTGTTCCAAGGTCTTCCAACAGTTGTTCTATGCGTGGCATTGGGAATGGGTCTGCTGTCGTCAATTTATCCAATTTCTTGTAGACAATAATTACAGAGCCTCGGAGAGCCGTCCTTCTTAGGTACAAGGACAATTGGAGATGCCCATGGGCTGGTTGATGGTGTTATTCCTTCATCACAAAGCTGTTTGATCTCTGCTTCAACCATTGCATATCTTGCTTTGCGTAAGATGGTAGGGTGGCAAGTTCACTGGTGGTGCATCACCCGTCCGAATTCGAATCTCTGTCATGTTCGTCTTCCCAGGCCTTGTTTGAAATACATCCCTGAATTCTTCCACAAGTTCCTTGACCTCCTCTCTCTGCTGCCCTGATAGTCTGTTGTCGACATCTGGCATTTGCTGACCATTGGTCTGCTCCAAGGTGTGTATGTCCTCTTGGTCTTCTGTTTCTCCCTCTGTTACTAGGAAGATTGTTGTAGGAGTTTCCCACCGTGTCTGCCTGTCTGTCTGATATCTGGTCTGAGCTAAGTCCCTGTGCTAATTCTATAACTGAATGTATCTTGAGTCACAATATCATACAATACAGAGGGGACTCTCCTAGCTGAGCAGACTGTTCCTTATTATAGGTTATCTACTCAGCTCTGACAGGTCCCTATAGCGAATAACATTACATCCAATCAGATGAATACACCTTTTAGGTAACTACAACCAATCAAATGACTACACCTCTTAGGTAACTGTTTTATATAGTGTCTGTGCATTGCATGACTATATATTATGTTAACAATAGTTCAACTGTTAGTTAGGGAGCTTGGACGGTCTGACACTCCCTAACAAACATTGTAGAGACTTCTACACACATGTAGTATTCTAACTACTGCAACATTGTAGAGGCTTCTACACACATGTAGTATTCTAACTACTGCAACATTGTAGAGGCTTCTATATAGTATTCTAAATACTGCAACATTGTAGAGGCTTCTACATAGTCTTCTAAATAGCATTGCTTTTTGTCATCAAAGGAGTGAAAATACGCTAAGTGGGGACGATACCATTTTTTATAACAACAAACTGTGGTTACAACTTTGGACTCCACAAATTCTTCACACTTCACTGTATGAACATGATATATAGCTCAAAAGATAGACATCCCTGTGTGCTCTCTTTTGATACTAAGCAGTATTGCACAGGTATAACCATACCCAAAGTACAAGCAGTCAAAGTTTGGGGCCTCAAAACCTGTATATCCCCAATGTTCTAGCTCCTAACCAGAAAATGCAAACAGTACCTGTGGCTAGAGGAAGCCCTACTCGATACAATGAGTGTTTTCATTAGGCACTAAAATTGGTGGTCATGAATTATGGTTATTAATTTTTCACCCACACTTGAGACCACTTGACTACTTCTTTTGGGCAATGAAAAAACTCATTGTAGGAGCAGGCTTGCAGGTTTTGAGGCCCCCAACTTTGACTGCCTGTACCTTGAGTTTGTTTATACCTATGCAACAGTTTAAAGTGTCAAAAGAGAACATACAGGGAGATCTATCTTTTGAGCTATATATCAAGTTTATAGAAAGAAGTGTGCAGTATATATCGCCTCCCAAATTCATAACCACATTTTTTTAATACTTGGAAAAAAGTGGTGTCCATCCTTCATGAAGATGGCTGAATTAGTAGCACTTCATGAAAGCGAATGTCCGATGGTATACTGTAGCTCACTTGCACATATATTCTACCACTTGAGAAGACCCAACCAACTCTCACAGATTTGAGGATCGAAGGAAGAGAACTGACTACACTGAAGTGTCAGTGGGTTGCAGTTAGCAATCAGTGCTAGGATGTTGAAGTGTATGTAATAGCTTCTCTATTCCAGTCTATGGAGATGGATACATTGTTTGAAGCTTGGTATTGTGGAGTCCTTTTATCGATTGCCTCTCGTGGGTGCTACTCTCTCAGACAGTGACGATAAGAGATAACCCCCAAAACGATGCACATTGTAGAGGTCAAAGTATAGTTTATATTTCCCCTGCGTTGGTTTCTATGCAGATGTTGTCAATTTCATTTTTAAGGGAATTTTTATTAAACGGATAATGAAAACAGATTGTGTATGGTCTGGGCTTCATCGATGTTCAGCATTTGAGCAGTAGGTCTGCTTTGTGGATGCCAAGAGCAAATCCTGTGTCCAGTCGAGCCGGTAGTGAGCTGTGGTGATGTCAAGAGCTACTGCATTGAAACTTGTGTCAGTCAGCTGTGGCAATGTCTGGATACTGAATTCGAGTATTGGTGATGTGAGTTGAGAGATTCTGCTTTCGGACAGCCAGTGAGCCGAGGGCTGATGTGATAGCAAGAGCAGTCGAGCTGTTCACCATCTATAGCATTTGCAGAAGCTGGCTCAATTGAGGGCAAGTCAGCAGAAGCAATAATTGAACGTTTGTTCAGCTGTGCCGATGTTGAGAGCGACTCAGAGAGCACTCCAGGCCATCTTTTGGTGAGCTGTTTCGATATCAACAGCTGCTCCAATGGATCCTCAGATGTTGTGATGTTGAGGCTACTCCACTACTTCTCTGAATGACACATACTGAACTCAGAATAATTGCAGTGTCATGCCTGTGCTATAGTAACTAGAAGGAAGATCTTGATATGATGTCATACATATGAATGGTGGCTTATAGCACAACCGCAGCGTGACACCGCAATTATTCTGAGACATCCTGCTAGGTCATAAGCGCATACTGAACAACTTGACATGTCCTGACAAAATAACTCTCCCCATAAAACTGGCAACTCCGTATGAATCTGCTTGAATAATGCTGACTCATGACAACATGATGACACCAGTCATGTGGGTAGTGGTTGTAGTCATGACAACAAGCTGATACCTGTGAGGTAGTAGTTGTACTCGTGACAAAAGCTGACACTGATCATATATAGCAGTTGTTGTCATGACAACAAGATGACACCAGTATACAGGTGTAGCAGTGTACTCACTCCGGCATTTTTAAGGAAAAAAAGAAAAAGTGTTTGGAAAAATACATCTAGACTTGACCATTGTTGTATGCCACACCAGCTAATTGAAGTGGCACAAGCTAGCTGTGGTGACTATCAGCAATCAGCTATTGAGGTAGATCTCTTCATGTGTGTGGATACTACTTGGTATTGTAGTTTGTGGCAACTAATGATATCCTGGCTGTTACTGAGATGTTTTGAAATTACTGTAATGAATGTAGGTATATAACTAGCACACATGGACACTAACCTTTCATCTTGAGAATCAGATGCTGAGGTCTTGCTCATGGAATCTGCTTACAGACATATACATCATTAGCATTTGCTTGATCATTAGCAATAAAGTTAGCAAATTCCTGTAGCTCTAGGTTAGAATTTGCTGGTAGCCTAGCCAGTGCCTCTGCTTGAGATATTGTTGTTCTTGATCCTCAGAGTACAAGATATTTCCAACACCTTGACCAGCTCCTTCCAAGTATGCAAATATTGTCATCTTCATCATTCTCATATGCTTTGCACATTTTTCAACAAAATTTAGATATTCTAGCACTTACTACTAAATATTCCCCGCCTAATCCTAGTTCTCTGAAAGGAGCATGCTGGGCATATGCTACATGGAGGGTGCTTGCTACATGTACATACTTTTGTTTCAGTAATCTATATTTAAGAACACTAGGTCAGCAGCATTGTATAATCTATATTTAGAACACTGGGTTAGCAGCATTGTGTAATCTATATTTAGAACACAAGGTTAACAGCATTTGTATGCAAGTACATGTACGAGTTGTTTCTAATAATCTTACAAGTTTTAATTTATAGATGCATGAGTGGAGTGAAGGACATGGTGAGCTACCGCATGACTCTCAACCTCTCCTACAACTTGGTCGATGGAGGGGAGAACTCCAGCCAATCATGTAGCTTCCAAGATGATGTGGAGACCAGTGCAATTCTGGTAAGGTGTTACATTACGATTTTATCAGAGAGTGCTATAATGACTTGACATACTTTTTAAAATAGATGGCTAAACCCTTCCTTCCTTCCTTTCCTTCATCACTTCCCCCCCCCCCCCGCCCCCCCCAAACAACAATAACAGCTCATATCTCACTAAAACTGACTTTGGTGTGTTCTTGTGAGATGGTTTTGGCCACTACTGGTCTGAGCATGCCCTACATCCTCCACTAAGGTAGCAACCCAGCAGACAATATATTGTGTAAAAAAGAGCGAAAAAGGTCTTGAAATTAATTTTGTACATACTGTATGTCTCTGATTTCTGTCACACATAACTTGTGTAAAATTGGCCCACTCCAACAACAGTTTTATTAGCAGATTACTAATGTTCCTATGCACACACTTAATAAATCTGTTTCTTGATTGCCCCCCCCCCCCCCCCCCCCAAAGTTGTAGATAAGGGTCATCAATGATTCAATCAAACTTCGTGTGCTGTGTTATAAGCAGAACAAATGACCCATGCTTAATTAAGCTATTTGGTCGGTGGAGTTCTCAAGTGCAACCGTTAGCATGACCTTGAAGGAGGCTCCGACTGTGTGCAGGTTTCCATAGTAGACAATAGAAAGAAACGAGTTAGAGAAAGTGTTTATTACTGCCTGTCTCCTTCAAGCTCCCGAGTTGGAGTGTTCTTTAAACCAACAACCAAAAAGCAGAAAGGAAACAGTATCCATGAAACAGTATCCATGTAGACCACAACCAATTTGAAGACCCTTTACCATATAACACAATTTTTTAAATGAAGGGTGGGAAATATCTACGGCTATCCAATGCTTTCTGTTATTCCATGTAGAAGATTTCCTTTGCAATATTTTGCTATGTGGTAAACTCCTCCAGAAAACTGTTCAACTAAAACTGTTAATCTGGTAACATGCTACACATTCATGAAACACATCTGCTGGCTCAACACCCCCAGACCCAGATTGTTTAAGTAGGTTTTCAAGTCCAACAATATTACATCCATAATGATATTATCTACAGCTTCCATTGGCCAATCAAGGTTGCCAGTGTGAGTGTGGTCTTATGAACTAACACCAGATTGTATCTATGACAACCATTAACAGTCTGACTAAATATTCTATGTGTAATTAACGGTTCAGTTCCATGTCAAGGTTATCAACCATTGGAGAGATCCTTGGAGTGCTTGTCTGGTTGCCTTGCTCCAGCGAGGCATCCATGACATTTCACCTCAACATTTACCATTCATATTAGGAGATTTTATTCCGACGATAACCCTGCTAAAGCCATTCTGCTTGGGACGGAGTACGGAGTTCTAGTATACATTGCTTCGTGCATGTGCATGCAGGTTTGAACATGTCCAATCCCTGGACTTGACTGCCTGAGTGGTTGCTATACCCCCTACTAAAAACCAAAAAGAAACCTTGAAGTTCATCTTCACGAGCTACTTCCTCAAACGGTATTCTCCTTCCAATAGTATTCGTAACATGAGTTAGTCTAGTGAAGATGGACAAATTTACTTCCGAAAGCAGGAGAAGTGGAAGCTGAATCCGCACCAGAATTGCTGAGCTCACAATAGTAATAGCCTCATCAGGTCTGAACAAAATAGTATTCGCCACATTAGGTGCGAACAAAATAGTGTTCCCCCTCGAATAGTATTTGTAATGTGCACATGTCTTGCGCATGCACAGGTAAACTTTAATTCCATGCTGTGTGTCGGAAGATGGCAGTGAAAATAGAAAAACACTGCCTAAAGCAGGGAGAGGTCACTGCTGAAGCCACACCACAAGTTGAGCTCAATTTCAAGCTGGAAAGTCGAGAATGTCAGGATTCAGCAACCCTTTCTTGGACCTCGATGATGACCACGAAGAAATGGAAACTAACGAAACAGTAGTGTAAAACTTATAACTTGTTTTCAACTTGGTTCAGGCCCTGGCCACTTAATTTGTCTGTGCTAGCATCTGTGACTTGAGTCCAGCAATAACTGGGAGGAGCCATTGAGCAAGGCCAAATAACTGGGAGGAGCCTGAGCAAAGCTAAATAACTGGGAGGAGCCATAGCACGGCTAAATAACTGGGAGGAGCCATTGAGCAAGGCTAAATAACTGGGAGGATCCATTGAGCCAGGCCAAATAACTGGGAGGAGCCATTGAGCAAGCCAAATAACTGGGAGGAGCCATTGAGCAAGGCTAAATAACTGGGAGGAGCTATTGAGCATGGCTGGAGGAGCCATTGAGCAAGGCTAAATATCTGGGAAGAGCCATTGAGCCAGGCCAAATAACTGGGAGGAGCCATTGAGCAAGGCTAAATAACTGGGAGGAGGTATTGAGCAAGGATAAATAACTGGGAGGAGCCATTGATCAAGGCTAAATAACTGGGAAGAGCCATTGAACAAGGCCAAATAACTGGGGGGAGCCATTGTGTAAGGCTAAATAACTGGGCGGACCCATTGCGCAAGGCTAAATAGCTGGGAGGAGCCATGAGCAAGGCTAAATAACTGGGAAGAGCCATTGAGCAAGGCCAAATAACTGGGGGTAGCCATTGTGTAAGGCTAAATAACTGGGAGGAGCCATTGTGCAAGGCTAAATAGCTGGGAGGAGCCGCTAAATAACACTGGGAGGAGCCATTGAGCAAGGCTAAATAACTGGGAAGAGCCATTGAGCAAGGCCAAATAACTGGGGGTAACCATTGTGTAAGGCTAAATAAGTGGGAGGAGCCATTGCGCAAGGCTAAATAGCTGGGAGGAGCCATTGAGCAAGGCTAAATAACTGGGAGGAGCATCGATCAAGGCCAAATAACTAGGAGGAGCCATTGAGCAAGGCTAAATAACAGGGAAGAGCCATTGAGCAAGGCCAAATAACTGGGGGGAGCCATTGAGCAAGGCTAAATAACTGGGAGGAGCCATTGAGCAAGGCTAAATAACTGGGAGGAGCATTGAGCAAGGCTAAATAACTGGGGGGAACCATTGAGCAAGGCTAAATAACTGGGAGGAGCCATTGAGCAAGGCTAAATAACTGGGAGGAGCATTGAGCAAGGCTAAATAACTGGGAGGAGCCATTGAGCAAGGCTAAATAACTGGGAGGAGCATTGAGCAAGGCGAAATAACTGGGAGGAGCATTGAGCAAGGCCAAATAACTGGGAGGAGCCATTGAGCAAGGCTAATAACTGGGAGGACCCATTGTGCAAGGCTAAATAACTGGGAAGAGCCATTGAGCAAGGCTAAATAACTGGGAGGATCCATTGAGCCAGGCCAAATAACTGGGAGGAGCCATTGTGCAAATCTAAATGAGCTTGCATGTGCCTATAATGTGTAGATTTTGATTAGTTTTGTATGTCCTTAAGTTGTATTCACCCTTGTTTAGCATTCTCTCAGTTAGGACACCTTAAACTATTTAAACACTCAGTAACTATTCAAGGATAGAGTAGAACCTTAGTTATCCCTAAGGCTAGGGACTAACCACCTTGTAGATAACTGAATTTATGGATAACTGATAATATTCTTAAGCTAGGCCATGAAACTACCTCAATTGTAAGATATTAAAATATCATGAAATACCTATGTACTCTCCATTGAGGAGTGAAAGAAAAAAGAAAAGATTTGTCTTCATTCTTCTTGAGGACACAGGCAGTACAAGTTAGAAATTCGAACATACTCCCTGACCATCTACCAAGCTGTAGCTATACTTAACTCCTTTAGCAGCTCTTTTGTCTTCTATCTTCTAGCTCGATGCATGAATGATCTGGGACAGACACACTCCAAAACAGACATGCCCTTCGTGTGTGCATAGAATTAGCCCTGCGAGTTTTGGGATAACTGTGATTGATAATCGAGGTTGTAATGTATCTTCCATCACATAGATTGCATGCAATGGTATAGTACCAGAAATGTTCCAATGCACATCCATGAATACTCAATTACAGATTACACACATAGCTCATGTTCTGTGTTATTAACTGAAGTAGTAGGAACATAATTTGATGTCAATTAGGCAGGCTCTGTTGTGCAGATTTGAAGTGTGAAGTCAGTTTTGATAATAAGCTTCTCCAACATAAGCAAAAGCAATAAAATATATGTGAGTGTACTGCAATAAAGGCATTATTGTGTACATAGAATAATATTTGCTATGCGTTTCAACTGGATGCTCTAGCCTTCATCAGGAATATTCCTGATCAAGGTTAGACTGACTGACTAGACTGACTAATAACAAATCAACAACAAGTTGTGTTATGTTCTGACTTGTGTAGTGGACAACAATTAGTAGATAAAAGGATGGTTCAACTCTCCTATTTTATTTGCTTGAGGGCTTTGCCCCTGGCACCTCGTTAAGAGTTCTGCAAAACAATAGCAACAACAAAGAAAGAAGTAAACAAACCAACCAAAAATAAACAAGATAATATTTTTATAAACAACCACCGTCTAACCTGGTTGTTAAGCACCTCTGCCTATGGCACAAATGCTTAACAAAAGGGGACAGCAGCCATGAGTCATGTTTAGATTCACGAAGTTTAGTCCAACATAACTTTGTTGCAACTTCAGAACAACGATTGCCTAAGAGTAGAGCTTCCTTCAGCCAATGATAGTTATCTAGCACTTGATAATTAGGAGCTAGAACTGCAGAAATTTCAGGCATGAAAGTTTTGAGGTCCTTCACTTTAACTGCTTTTGGCATGGTGGTTATATCTATGCCAATAGTTTTGTATCAAAAGAGCGGACCGAGTCGGCTATCATTTGAGTTATATATCAAGTTCATATAGTGAGGTATGCAGAATCTATGGAGCTCCAAAGTCCGAACCACAATTTTTTTTTAACACTGGGCCTCTAGCTGCCATTCCTATATGTTACTGATGACTGTGTTATTCAGATTACTGTATCTAATATGATCTCACTAGAATGGAACCTTTCTATACAATCCAATCCAATCAGGGGGGGGGGGGGGGGGGAGTATTAAATTTATTGCTTCCTCTGTGTTTGTATGCGGTCTGTAAATATGCAATTATTGTGCATTATTAGACATTAAAATAACTGAAAAAGAGCCATACCAATTGCAATTTTGATAGGCTGCTACTCTAAATTGCTCGGACAAATATTATTCATTTTTTGACCTAGTAGGGATAAGGGACCAAAAAGGATCCACTGACTGCTGGAACCTTAAATTCTTTAATAAATCCTTAGGCGGACTTCATCACCATGTCCTGTCCTGAGCCGCAGCATTTGAGAAGTAGGTCGGCTTTGTGGATTCCAAGAGCTAATCCAACATCCAGTTGAGTTGCTTGTGAGTTGTGGTGCTGTAGAGAGCTACTGTATTGAGAGTCAGTCAATTGTAGCGATGTCTGCATACTTGCGTTCGAGCGATGACCAGCTATGTTGATATCAGAAGCTATTGTAGTCAAGAGGCCAGTGAGATGAGGTGGTAACAAAGCCACTCAAGTTGAGTCTGTAGCATTTCCAGGAGCTGGTTCAATCAAGGGCAGGGTGCAGAGATGTAACTGAACGTTCGTTCAGCTGTGCCGATGTCAAGAGCGGCTTAATCGATCTCTCAGTAGCTCTTTCAATGCCGACGGCTACTCCACCAATTCTCAGAGGACTGCAGTCAAGCATCATATTGCGGAAGAAAATATCTCCCATTTTCATCGCCATTAGTTTTCATATGGTTTGGGGTTTAGATATCACTACTGTGCATAGCAGTGCTAAAAAGTTGCAGAGATAAATTAAAACAACTTCAGTTTGTTAGCTAAGCAACAAACGACTAGATAGAGTTACAATTTACTAGCACTTGATTACTAGCTCATAATTACTATTTACAAAAAACGTAATAGTGTCTGATACGCTGCGCACATGCCCGCATCTTGGTCGAGATCCACATATATTGGTTGGTATGGCAGACCATAAGTTGTCTTGCTTAGTCCTTCTGGTACATTGGTTGGAAATTGGCCAATGGCCGGCTGCTATTTTGTGCTCGAGATATACAGTACAGAATGGCCGACAGAAGAAAGAAGTGGTTTATGGTATATACATAACCAGTGTTTAGCCACACCTATATGTGCTTCATGATTGAAAAAGTTGCAAATTCATAGTTATGTTCAATTAGGAAGTTACTGGCACCTCTTGACCCCACACTGCCTGGATAAGTGAGGTTCCCTGGATGCACTAAAGTATCGGTGTTCTCCTTAGTTCATTAGACAACACTGTTCTTGCTGTTCTTATCTGGTTCTGCCAGGCTGCTCTGCTCAGGTGAGTTCTCCTGCCAGGCGCATCTGCGGAGTCGATGCTCCCTTACAAATATGGTAGCCAAGAAAACTTCCAGTAGAATTTTTTGTTGGGGCGGGAAAACCCCCCTTTCCCATAAGAAATGTATGCTGCTTTGAGCAATATGACATTTTGGTCACGTCATTCAGCTATTACTTGTTGTATTTGATGCACCATAGGAAATGGATTGTCATTCATAACATTAGCATTGTTCCTGCATTGTGCAAATAGATGAGCTAAATTGTGGGCTCAAAGAATTTGATACACTCTGATGTACTTTTCAAGTTATTTGATCGGAGGTCTGAGAAACATGGTGAGTGAAAGTCAATATATTGTTATCACTGAGGTACCCGCAGAGGCTGCTACTCAGAATTGATTCCGGTGGTAGGCCACCTCTTTACCGAAGGTAGAAGATGTTAAGGGAGCATCACTAGACAGTGTGAACGCGAACTTCATCTGCTTCATGCAGGAGAGCTTAATTCTTAGAACGCCGGTGGCATCTATACACGCCAATTGAAATCTACTCTCACACGCCGGTGGCGTATATACACGCTTCTAAATATGTAAATTTTTATTAGCGTTTGTTGCGTAGCTGCTTATTCTTACAGCTGCACTTTGTATTTTATCTGAGAGATCTGTTCTTGTTCTTTTGAGAAAGTATACCGATAGCTAGGTGGCTTTTGTGTTTTTTAAAAATATATTTTTTGAAGTAGGCAAGTACATTGAAGTGCGTTATAATTGATTTACATTAGCGTTTATTGGTTTATTGCGCAGCTGCTTATTCTTACAGCTGCACTTCGTAGTTGATCTGAGAGATCTGTTATTCTTCTTTTGACATAGGATACAGACAGCTAGTTGGCTGTTGTGTTTTGTTTTTAGATATTCTTTGAAGTAGGCAAGTACACTGAAGTTACAAATGATGGAGAGATAGAGATATAACACAGATGATGTTATAAGATTATTAGATGCTGAAGACAGTGATGAAGATTTTGATGGATATGATGAAGAAGGTTATAGTGGTAGTGATGATGATGCTATTGGTGCTGTGGATGGTGGTGTTGATAGTGGTGGTGTTGGTGGAGGTGGTGTTAGGGTTTGTAGTGCCGCTAGCAGTATCTCTTCCAGTTCCAGCAGTGCAACTGTCAGCCAGACCTCTTCCAGCTCCAGCAGTCTAACTGTCAGCCAGACCTCTTCCAGCTCCAGCAGTCTAATCAGACTATATCTTCATCACTATAATGATATCCACAAAGTATACAATGAAGTAATAATGATAGGTTAGTTCATGAGCTAAACTATGATCTGGCAGTTTCCTAGCTCCTGCTGGTATTTAACGGTGCTAGAGCACTAAATATCAGAAGGAGATAAGAAAATGCCAACGCTTAGTGTTTCTCTCTACGTAAAACTTTCTCTCTACGTAAAACAGACCAGAGGAGCTAACATACAGCCAGCCCTTAGTGTATCTAGCTTAGCGTATCTAGCTTAGCGTAGCTATCTACACTACACAGCAGCTGTAGCTAGGAACCCTTTGTTTATCTCAGAGATAGCGCTAATATTCCATAGCTAGCTAGCTAGATGCCAGAAGCCTATAGACAAGCTAGTGTTTCTATCTCTGTACAACAGTTCTAAATACTAGAAGGAGCTAACATAATGGCCAGCGCTTATTGTGTCTAGCTTAGCTAGCTATCTACACTACACAGCATCTGTAACTAGGAACCTTTAGTTCATCCCAGAGATAGCAGCGCTAATACTCCATAGCTATCTAGCTAGTTGGCAGAAGCCTGCGTGTCTAGCTTAGCATAGCTATCTACACTACACAGCAGCTGTAGCTAGGAACCCTTTGTTTATCTCAGAGGCTAATATTCCATAGCTAGCTAGCTAGATGCCAGAAGCCTATAGGCTAGTGTTTCTATCTCTGTACAACAGTTCTAAATACTAGAAGGAGCTAGCGCTTTTTGTGTCTAGCTTAGCTATCTACACTACACAGCATCTGTAACTAGGAACCTTTAGTTCATCCCAGAGATAGCAGCGCTAATACTCCATAGCTATCTAGCTAGTTGGCAGAAGCCTGCGTGTCTAGCTTAGCATAGCTATCTACACTACACAGCAGCTGTAGCTAGGAACCCTTTGTTTATCTCAGAGGCTAATATTCCATAGCTAGCTAGCTAGATGCCAGAAGCCTATAGGCTAGTGTTTCTATCTCTGTACAACAGTTCTAAATACTAGAAGGAGCTAGCGCTTTTTGTGTCTAGCTTAGCTATCTACACTACACAGCATCTGTAACTAGGAACCTTTAGTTCATCCCAGAGTTAGCGCTAATACTCCATAGCTATCTAGCTAGTTGGCAGAAGCCTATAATTAGCGTGTCTAGCTTAGCATAGCTACACAGTATCTGTAACTAGGAACCTTTAGTTCATCCCAGAGATAGCGCTAATTCTCCATAGCTAGCTAGCTAGTTGGCAGAAGCCTATACACAAGCTAAACTGACCCAATAACTAATATCAAAGTACTCAACTTACTTTGGAGAAGCTTTACTTCTTTAGGGCTGTTTACCTTCGCGTTCTGTAAATGGTAATGATCGACTTGCATCCTGCCTATATCTGGTGATAAATCAGCTGACTGACAAAAAAAGGCGTTGATTAAAAATCGGTGGTTTTTGGTTGATTAAAAAACGGTGGTTATTGGGTTGGAAACAGCGACGGCGTCTGGGGTATAGTTAACAATAACAGCTAAAGCGGTATAAGAGTTAGCAAGTGTTGAGGTGTAAATGTTAAAACAGCACTCGTGCAAGTCTTGTATGCTATGCACTTCAACGGAGCTTGAGCTCCACTAGCTTAAGTTGACTCAGCTCATGCTCATTCAGTCTCCAGCAGCATCTGTTACCTTAGACAAACCAGTGACTGCCATCTGGCCATGACTTCTGAGCCACAAGCAGTGGTGGAGGAAGCTATTTTGTATTGGTCAGGCAAAAATTTAGGTAGAACATGAAAACAGAACTACTTTCAATGACAAAGGAATACTAATAAATTACAGTGAGTCATGAGTTTATTTAAAGCTACCAAAGATTCGAAGTCTGTGTTCATTACCACAAACAAATTCATTGGCAATATCGGTAAGGTCGACTTTATCCAACATATCCTTGTAGATATTTTTAGAGTCATAATATGGTTCAACCTTGGTTGACTCATTGTACTACGTAAGTAGGTCTTCAATCGCTTCATAGCAGAAAAGCATCTTTCACTGGCCGCATTTGTAGAAGGCAAAACAAGGATCAGACAGGCTATCCAGCAAACTTGCTTGTAAAAAACCATTTGACCTTTAGAGAGACCTTGCAGAAAATGTAGAATTTCGTGTAGAGTGATAATCTTGCTTTGTTCATTCCTGGGAAAGCTTGAACTGAAGACTTGCAATTGTGTTGAAAGCTCACTCCCATTGAAGTCATCACCATAAAAGTCAATGACAGCTTGCAAGTTAGTTGAGTAGAGTCCTTCCTATTAACTGCTTTCATTAACAATTCCTCAAGGTTCTGGTAGACAGCATACCCTGGCTGATCAAAACGATCTTGAATGCTTGAGATAGCAAAATCCAGTACTTCAAAATAGAGCTTGCGATAGTGATCTTCAACTGTAGGACTGTGGTAACCATCTCCTTCACCCACTTTGAACCTGCTTGGTGCTCTTCTTTTCCTTGGCAATGAGGGCTCTTCAATGTGTGTACGAACACAGAACATTGAATATGCTTATAAAATAGCTCAGACATCTCATTACTCCTCATTGCTTTTAAAGTTTTGACTGTATGATTCACAATAAATTGCGCTTCTGATGCAGACAGAGACACTGTTTGCAATGTCTTGCTCAAATTATCTGTAATCTTTAAGATGCGTTCACTGAGATGCAGACCAAACAGCAAATTAAACTTTGCCATTTGTGTTTTCACTCCAATTATTCTTCCTTTTACACCTGGGTCTAATCTTTTCTCTAAACATTCATTCCACAACTGATTAAAAATGGTGTAATTCTCAATTATACTGCTGATCGATTCACCTCGAACGGTCCACCGGGTAGGGCAAAATTTTCGTATGCCCATGGGAGTATCTTCATCACGATTTTCAAACTTTATTCTATCAAATCTATCAAATGCAGCATTTCGCTTTGGAGAATACTTTATCAGCTTACAAATCTCAAAAGCTGTTTCTAGGGCATCATTGCACACCTTGGATTGCTTTATAGTACTGCTGACAGCCAAATTTAGAGCATTCCCATAACAGTGTGTGTAGACTGCACGCTTTTCCTCCGAAAGTATCTTTGCCGATACACCATTCCTGATGCCACTCATATTTGCACCATCATAACATTGGCCTCGGCACTGAGAGATACTGAGATCTGGCATCCGAAGTATAGTATCTTTGATGGTATGGAACAGAGTGTCGGAATCTATGCTGTTTACTTCATAGAGACCAATGAAATCTTCATGATCTTGAAGATCATCATCAACCCACCTAATGCAAATAGTGAATTGCTCTTTGTTTGCTATAATCAGTACATTCATCAGCCATGATAGTGAAGCAGTTACTCTTACGAATGTTTTGACTCACCTCCCGGATAATCTTGTTTGCCATAATCTGCAGACATTCGTTCTGAATATCATGCGAAGTATACTTGTTGGTTTTCTTATCAATCCATGCAAGAATTTCGGGACGATCTAAACTTCGCAGGAGTAACAGTTGGATAAAATTGCTTTCAGTCTCCTGGCCATGACTACCCCTTAGTGGCAATCCCTAGCGAGCAAGGAACTTAATATTCTCGAAAACAGTTAAAAGCATTTTTCTATTGACTGTCTTCACTTCCTTGTTTTCTTTGCTCAATACTTCACCAATGATCTGTTTGGGGAGTGTGACTACAGCTTCAAGTGCCTCCAGATGACAGGCACTGGTCTGGTGTTTCTTAAACGAGGATGTTGCTTCTTTCCAATTTGTGTAACGTTTGCTAAGAAAGGATGGCTCTCTCTTAGTGCTTACCAAGAACTTCCCTTCATGTTCAGCCCTCATACATACATGTAGGTAACAAAAAGCAGAATCAAGTGGTACATCATAATAAAGCCAGGAATACTGTTGACACCACTCAGCTCTGAATGATCTTTCATATTTTCCATATCTCTTCTTTGGGAACTTAAAACTACTTCTTGCTCTGGAAAACTAGTGTTAGCTAACAGTGAGGCAGAATTTGAAGCCATGGTAACTGATTACACACAGTCATGCAATCCTAGAAATCAAAGCTAATGATTGCCATGTGCTCAGTGCTCACTTGCTCTGGCAGTGCACATGTATTGCATGCATCATTAAACAAGTCACTCAGTGACATCATCTCATGTAACAATCAATGACTGGTTAAGTGGGTGTTAATTTTAAATACAGCTAGTGACTGGCCACATGTAAGGTAAAATAGTACTATTTTAAGTAAACAATGCTGCACCAGAACACAAGATACAGTTGGTCGAAAATATTGGTCAGTCGGCCGACCCCTCCGCCCCCCCTGTTCTTCCCCCCCTGACAAGCTTGCAGGCAGACAGGCCCAGTATACTGACTGGTGCTCAAAACACTAGAAGTATACTATGAGGTTGTAGGGAATTTTGTGAGCTTCCCAAACCTACTTTATATTTATACTGTATATATTTTGTTTGATGCAGGAGCAGTGTTCATGACAAATATAAATGTCATAAATATCCTACAAGGCATATAATTGTTGATAGCATAAGTAGGTGTGGCTGAACTGTATCTGGCTAATTTTGTGCTTGCAATATTACTACTTAAATTATTATTGTGGTCATAAATATTTATTTACTAACTTAAACTGTAGATCACAAAATCTGTTCTTCTTCCCGTTGTTGTTGTTGTTGTTGTGCGGTTTGCATTGTCCAGGGTCTGATTATATCACTGTTTTCCATTGGTGGTTTTGTGGGAGCTCTTGCTGGTGGAGTTCTCTCGGATTACTTGGGCAGGAAGCCAACTATCATCATTGGAGCCATTGCTGTGGCTCTGGGGGGACTCATTCACACTTCAGCTATGAACTTATGGTTAGTGGTGCAAGTATATAAAGCAACTTGTAGTAAAGTGCGTGTAGGAATATCCAGTGGCAGGTTTCTTTACTCTTTTATGTAAGACCTGTTAAGTACATAGTATGCATCACAAGTGCCTTCCGGGTAGCTGTGCTCTTCTACGATTAGGTAGGTACCAGAGGATTAGGCAGGTACAATAATAGCAAGCACCCACTATGCTCTTCTAGGATTAGGCAGGCACATACTCTATAATAGCAAGCACTCACTGTGCTAGTGTTCACTGTGCTCTTCTAGGATTAGGCAGGCACAATAACAAGCATCCACTGTGCTCTTCTAGGATTAGGCAGGCACATATAATAGCAAGCACCCACTGTACTGTGCTCTTCTAGGATTAGGCCGGGACATAAAATAGCAAACATCCAGTACTGTGGCTTATCTGAAAGATGTTAGGACTGGAGGGTATTCGAGTAACTGCAGTTATTTGAAGTCACACCATTCTTTATAGTATGACAGATCTTGAGCGCATCCTGGATATTAAAGATAACCTTTTTTCTATTGTTGATCAAGTCTGACCAAGTTCTCTGCTTTGACACAGAGTGAGTAGAATTGAAAGAAACTGCTGGCAGAGCTTCCTCTTTCAACGACATTAAATATTCATTGTTCGCATGTGCAGAGGAACTTTTCTTGTAAAATTAAAAAACTAAGCAGTCAGCTTCACCATGGGAGGGACTTCTTGTAGCATTAGACTGACGTGTTTGGATAACTCACTTCCTCTATAAATGATGTGAAACTGTCAAGAAGGATAGAGATGATGATTTATTTTCCCACTTGGAATGGAGCTTAGGTCAATGGCTTGGAAGATTTAGTGAGAACATGTGCATCAAGAACTACAATAGCTAATTCTCCAGCTGGACATAATAACCAGATAATCCTCCTCTCTTAGAGCTAAATTTAAATGGCTAACTTTACTTCAAGTAATGAATAGTGAGGGTGCACATCACTTAGAATAACCAATGCAGTGCATGTTTTGTGATGTAAGCACCCACTATACTAGAAGTACTTACCCATCCGATTTTTGAGGTGAAAGGTTAAGTGCCCAAGAATGAGTACAGCAAGTAATAATAAGGGGAGATTACCATATTCACTGGAATAGCTAGAAAATGTTGTATGCAAATTGTAGCACACCTAGTTCATTATAGTAATTACCAATTGACTAGCATCACTACACATTCAGTAACTATTATTGAGTTGATAAATCCTTCTGTGCTGGCGGAATATCTGTGAAGATGGACGGATCTGAACATGAGGAATTCACTGCTTTTCTGACCTTTTACATGCATTGCTGAAGCTACTCACCAGTTGTAGCAGCAAGCAGCAGAGGACAGTGATGATGAAGATCCATTCACCTCCCACGACGAAGATGAAGAAATGAACGAACTCCTCATTGACAACAATAGCGACCAGGAGCTCGGTAACTGATTGCAGCTACATAGCTCTATTTCTATAGGCAGTTGCAATGACTCAGAAAAAAACTGCGCCAGCTAAATGCCCTTTGATTCAGAAAATCACATGCAACTGCTAGCTTTTTTTTTTTGCACTGCACTAGCATTACACTGCAGCACTTGTGTGGCTACGTAGTCGCAACCTACTGTACTTTAGCTGGATCAAAAAGAAGTCGCAATTTCTATTCGAGTGAATATTGTAGGTGGAGTTAAAAAGGAGGGAAAGAAACTTTGTGGTTTGCACCAGTTAGTAGCTACAAATGGTGGGAAGTTTTGTATAGATATAATTATACCAGACATGGATTGTATTTGTATTAGAATGTATTTAAGTACATTTTTAAACCAGTATAAGTTTTTGTATTTGAACTTGATCTCTCAAGATGAAAATTATATTTCCGTACGTTCATCAAATATTTCATATTTCAAATACATTTTTCAAAAGCTTAAAATGCTTTTCTAACATTTTCAGATATAGATATGTAAGAATTCTTTATCCACATGATTTACTACTGTAAAGGTTGTTAATTACCAGCAACAAGCATTGAGACTCTATTTAAAATAGACCTAGAAAAAGAGAGGGAAACTAACTGCACTCATGTTAACTACAACAATTAGGTGACCCTTAACCATTTAAAATCTTTTCTAGATTAAATGGTGCACTATATTAGTAGGATTTTAGTTGGAAAAAGTCATCTAACTGTTTGTGGTCAACATGAGTTCAGTATTAGTGTACATGATTTTAAATGGTGAAGGGTCATCTAACTGGTTGTAGTTAACATGAATATATTCAGTCTTGTGTGCTTTTGTGTTTAGTGTTGGAAAACTTCAAGTATCTATCACTGGTTATTGACTATAGCTTAAATCACTTTAATTCAATGAACAGCAAAACAAGACAACACCTCAAGGGGGGACAGTTGCAGTTTAGGAGGGAGGACTATCCCATATATTGTTTTTTAAATTTTTTACTTGTGGTTACCACTTATATAGCTCCATAAATTCTGCAAACTTCACGGTATGGACAAGATATATAGCTAAAAAGATAAGTCTCTCTGTGTGCTCTCTTTTAATACTAAAATATTTTTCATAGGTATAACTATAGCCAAGTTACTGGAGTACAAAAACCTGAATGCCCGCATAAATATCTCCAGATTGACTAGGCTAGAGACCAGTGGCTAGACTCCTAGAAGCCCCACTCTATACAATGAGTGTTTTCATTAGTCGTTACAACGTGAGTACGTGGTCAAGCGAGTACGTGGAAAACTAATTTTATGGCATTTTAACGAAATTAATTTTCCACCCGCCGGCGCTTGACCACGACAACATACTTATGTTTTAGCGCCTAATGAAAACACTCATTGTAGACAGTAGGGCTTCCTCTAGCCACTGGTGCTAATTTGAACTCTCGAGCACTTGGCAACGGAGATATTTATTGGCAAAATCAGGCATTCAGGTTTTGAGGTTCCCTCTACTTTAGCTCCAGTAACTTGGCTATAGTTATACCTATGAAAAATAATTTAGTATTAAGAGACAGCACATAGAGATACCTATCTTTTGAGCTATATATCAAGTCCATACCATGATGTTTATAGAGCTATAAAGTGGCAACCACACGTTTTTTTATATATTTAAAATTGCAACTGTCACAACAATATTGAGCAACTGAGCTATAAACTACATGTAAGTTGAATAGTTCTATACAATCTAAAGATAAAACAGCTATATGAAAGAAGTATAATGTGCTATCCAAACATTGGTATTGCTATTTACTACTGTAAACTATAACCTGAATACATCAAAGATATATCAAAGCGAACACATCAGTCTACACTACACCTATATACAAGTCAACATAACATTGTGCCTAGAGTGCATCTTTCCAACTTTTAGGAGGTCAATCATAATATTTGTGTTTGTATTGAAATACGTTGCTAAGCACTTTAGGGCTAGAGCAATTAAATACATTGTTGGAGTGTTTGTGAATATAAAAAGTAAATAATTTGCCACGATGGCTGGTATACATAGCTCAGTGTTTGTAGCAGTACTGTAAAAGCACTAATTATGCGCCATGCGCCATGAAAAGAATAATTATTAATCTGCTGTGAACCACAAATAGAAAATTGTTCTACCGGAACATGATAACAATAAAAATGATATGTTCTCTCACTATACGTGGATCAATAAATCTAAGTGAGCCTAAATAACACTTTGCTGTGTGTCGCCAAAAAAGAATTCTCTGATATTGACTTGGAAACCAAGCCAACTATTAGAACCTAATGTGATGAGACCAGGATCTTGAAGGTAACGGAAAGTTGTTGCGGTTCCTCCCCTAGCAGCAGCAACTACAGCATTAGACTTGCACACCAATGCTGAGCTTCAAGCTTTTCTGTCGAGGCAAGCATGAGTGGTATATACAAAATGCTGCAGTATAGAATCTGGTCTGAGTAGAGTAAGCTAATGACTCAATAATTTTTACACACTCGATTGGGTACAGGGTTTCCAATACTTTTGCAGCATTCCCCTCTGTATCTCACAATCTTTATTTTTATTGAGATGATTATTTATTAGTTATTTATTTATTTCCTCAAGTGTGTTGTTAGGAGTAGTTATAATAGTAATATTAGATATTATATAAATGTCTATTAAAAAAACCCATTCATGTATCATGTGCATCACCGTGCCAAGGTTTGGTTCGCATCAGGTGGTGGATAGCTAGCTACTGGTATATATCAACCTCACAGCGTCTCATTATTTCTTGTAAGGTCTAGTCGAAATGTAGAGAAGTAAATATAAGTTGATTATTGAGAAGTTAATTGAGAGTTAGTTGAAAGCTACACTACACCTGTTATGAGGGTTAGTGCATTCTGAATCTGTTGCAGCTACTTCCACAATTCAAGAGATCCTTATATTACAATACACTAGGTAGCCTCTAGCAGTGGCGGATCTAAGATTTTGAGAAAGGGGTGGAGCTTTAAAACTATCTCCTGGGGGTGGGGTGGGGTAGGGTGAGGTATTTCCAAGGCTATAGACTTAAAAAAACTAACAAGCATAATTGAGTTTCTCCTATTCTCACATCAGCCCGTCATGTGTAACTGCCAACCTCATCGAAGAAACCTGAGCCCAGCATTTTCACATGCACATTATCTATGTACATTATAAAGTCTCAGTCGACTTTTTCCTTTCTTTTTGTTGTGTTTTGTTTCTAACTTTTCGAAGGGGAAGGAGCAATCATAGTAAATTCTCCACGTACTGAACTTTTTTAAATATATAAGGCAATTCGGTTTCCATAAGTAGCTAACTCTATGGTTGGTTATCCTACAACCTGTGTGAGCACAGAGGTCTGAGAAGCACCCTCAGGTGAGCTACTTAACTACACAACCTTCAAACTTACTTGATATAAATTCAAACTAGCACTGAACAACTCAAAAGAGCACTTGGAAGCTACACTACAACTGGAAATATAACTGCTGCATTGGTCTAGGTTTGGTCCAATGAAGGAAGTCCACAAATGAAAATCTATTTGATTAGCTTCTAAATTTCTAAGGGCACACCTCTAGGCAACTTACTTGCACAAAGTTATATTCTGGTTTTTAATAGAGGCTTGAGTGCTGTGAGAAAGCTATACGTACAACAGCTGTATCAACGACAGCCGGCTAGGAACGAAGAAGGAAATCTAACGATGGAAAACTACAGTGCTACCTACTAGTTTTCCTTTCTAAGTAGCCTCTACTGACATAAATAAATGTTCACTCTGTGTTAAGTACTTGGTGCTCCTGTATGTAGCAAATAGCTATATTAATCCCAAGGTTAGAGTTTCATGCAGGGTCTTTTTTCTTCGTGGTTGTTGTGGGGGATTTCTCATCCACTCAGATTGCTTCAGAAGCAATCTGGAAAAAATTGTTTGGTACTGCATGAAAACATGATCTAACCAAACACTACAAGCTTTAATTAAAGTACTGTACTAGGTGTTATGAATGACTGATCTAGAACTGATCTTGGTACCAGACTTCTAGATCTTTCTGTGCTAAGCACATGGCATACTAAGGACTAATCAGTAGAAGTGCAAGTGTATTAGCTATTCATTTTAACATGGACATCAGGAAGTCTATGTCCCGCAAGCGTTCACATGATGCTATGCTAGCCAAATATATGGAGCATCCATGGAGGCAGCTAGGACTAGTTGGAGGCAGCTAGGACTAGGTCTGGAGCTAGGACTAGGTCTGGAGCATCCATGGAGGCAGCTAGACAGGAACAGGAAACTCATCTGAAGATCCATCACAACAAAGTAGTGAAACTAGTTCATCATCCTCCTCTCAAACTTTAGGATAGCATTCACATGATGCTATGCTAGCCAAATATATGGAGCATCCATGGAGGCAGCTAGGACTAGTTGGAGGCAGCTAGGACTAGGTCTGGAGCTAGGACTAGGTCTGGAGCATCCATGGAGGCAGCTAGACAGGAACAGGAAACTCATCTGAAGATCCATCACAACAAAGTAGTGAAACTAGTTCATCATCCTCCTCTCAAACTTTAGGATAACCTCCCCATTCCAAGAAGCAGCAGCTATCATCCAGTGAAAAGAGAAGGCAATACAAAGCTAAGCTTTCTTACAAGTGAGAGTTGGAAAAAGGTATCTCTCTGGGTAACTTGCCAAGATGCTATCAAAGGAACATTCATCCTTGCTACAAAGCAAGCTGCAAGAAGAGTAGAGAGAAACTGCAATATCATGCTTAAGTTGATGAAGTCCTTTTATTTTCTGGCAAAGAATAAGATTTCCCACACCACTGACTGTTTCTCCAAATCATATCTCTTTGCATGTTGCCAATGGAGATGAATTGCTGGAAGAGCACATCACACAAGGTGCCTCCAATGCTCAGTGTACACCTCCAAGTATAGTGCAGTAATACTTCTTGGGGCTCTCAACACATGGCTTGAAAGAAAGCAATTACAGAGTGTACAGTCCAACCCATATTTAGCTACTAATGTCAAGACATATCCACACACGAGCTTTCGATCTGTTGCAGGTGTATTGTGAATGGCTGTTGTTAAAACAAGACTTCGCAATAGATTTAATGATGCTAACCTGTCTCATCTCATGAGAAGAGCAATTGAAGGTACAGTACTACCCTCGATCAACTTTGATGAAGATTTTGAAGCGTTAAAAAAAATAGTCTAATCAGTTCTAGTAGCATTATAGGACACAGTTAGTTGACATAACTCACTAGTGCCTGTTGATATATCAGTGTTGTTGATTTTGTTTCATGTTCAAGATTGTCAGTCAAATTAATTAATTAATCATCCTAAATTTTCAAGAGTTCTTGTGGTGGGGGGGAACTCTTGCTAGGGCCGGAAATTCCAGGCCCCCCTCTTTATAAAACACTGATGAACTACTCACTTAGCCAGTGAAGACTCGACCAACAGTGAAGTAGGGACTCTTAGAATAAAAGTTAATGCTTGGCATACATAGACCTGCCCATAACATCCATGCAGTGTTCATGCTTTACATGTTGTAAAGTAAATAGGGAATAGTAGGTTATAAACGCCATATTTTTTTAATACATGTACATGTTAAATATGTAATGGCTACATGCCAAGCATCCACTTTTATTCTAAGAGTCTCTACTTCACTGTTTGTTGAATCTTCCTTGGATAAGTGAGTATTTCACTTGTTAAATCAGTAGTGTCTCCTTTTATTATAGATGAGGTTCCGTCAGAATTTTTTTTTAATGAAAAACAAGCAAACACTAACTCACGCACTGTGTATAGCTACATCTACCCATTATTAATGATGCTGTTAGTTGTGATTAAAATGTGGACTATTAACCATCATGAATCATGAGCTCGAGTATGAGCAGCTTAAATATTAAGGACAGTGTTACTCAAGCTAATGTGTGCTAGTACAGACCTGATTTTTCTGTTCTTGAGTTTAGAGTTTAGACCAAATATCAATTCATTCTTCGAGTTAGATTGAACGAATCGTAAGCGTTTCATCCTCACAATCGCTCAAGGGATTAGTGGTGATTCAACTTCTAAATTTTTAATTCAGACACACTTGCTACTTCTGCTATTTCATCTCTTTCACCTCTGCTCTCAACTTCATTTTTTCCATTCTCTTTCTCTTCACATATTTAAAATTATTATTTTGTTTTTAATTATTAGCCCAGGCAATCTGGCAATCTCGAGTACAGGGTGTATAGGGAGAACACTGATAAGGACACCCATTTTACTATTGGTTGGAGCCTTACTTGTCGGCAGGCATACCACCTCGTACATGAGACAAACAAAAGTATGGAGAAAGGGGAGAGGAAAAATACATACTAGCCTTGTCTTTGTGAGAAGTTTGTAAAGGCTAATGCATCTGGGAAGTGTGTGCAGGTAAATGATTTTGAGTTTTCGCATTCACCTTGGAAGCAGTGGGTTCTCTCTAGGCTTGTGAAAGGAGAAAGGCACATAAGTATGTATATTTGACTGATAGTTTACTGTTTTTGTGTGGACATGCATAAATTCATTTGCTGTAGGATGGTGCTCTTGTGTAGAATCATTGGTGGTATTGGATTAGGGTAAGTCTGTAAGTACTGCTTATATATGCTGGTGAAAAATGATATTTAAAATGAGATAACTTGGTCTTCAGTCATGCACAAACATTGTGTGCTTCACAAACTTTTAATTAGATAATGAACTCCATCTTGACCTTGCCCTCTAATGATTTACCAATGGCATAAATGTGAAGATAACTATCTTTAAACTCGACCTTTAGCCAACTTTCAGAAGTGAAGAGTCCAGCTAGCTAGCATTCAAGGGTGGTGTTGCTAATTTCTGAGCCAAGCACAACTTTTAAGACTCCTACATTAGCTTTGGACAATGTGGTCGCTGTGCCAAACTTTTCCTTTACCTGTGATTGTTTCACCCACAAAGTTTTGTAGTGAACATGTCAGTGGAATCCAGGGACGGTCGTTTCGATTAGATAAATATCAAAATCCTTTCCATGACCAGTTTCCCATAACCAACGTAAAAAGAGGCTACTTTATCCCACTCACTTCTTGTTTGAGTTCAGCAGGAGGTTTGGACTTCCTTGACATACTTTAGAGCATCGTAGAAATACTGTGTTTTTTTACGGTAGTCAAAAAAAAATGCATGCGTGTTTGGACTCGTAACAAGTTAAAAAAGTCTCAATGAACGGTATGACCAATGACCTTATTTGTGGCTTGTTTATATTTGGAGACTTAACTTCCAATTTCAAACATCATTGAGAAAATAAAAATACATGTACTATTAATGTGCAGTTTGGTATAAGGATTAGCTCTACTGAGGTTAGCCAACTAAAACTGTGCATTGCTGCGACACTCTATGTCTACAAAAAAAGTTACAGCAAGGAAATCTATCTAGAAGCACTCGTTTCTCAAACGTAAAGGGATGCAGAAAAATTCACTGTAGGTATTAGATGCCTGTGTGAAAGACTTCTGGAAACAACTAGAAAGAAGGCAGTGATGATGACAGTTATAATCATCAGCTATTTATAATACGCTTTTCCCGTCAAAATGTTTCTTGACTTTTTATATTGATACAGCAGTCTGTAGGTAAAAGAATTAGTATCTACAGTTAATTTCTTAATCATTTGAATGTGAACACACAACTTCCCAATTTAAGTTAGACAGTCCAGAATTTTGGTGCAATGTCCTGAAGCCCCATTTTTATATACTCTTATCGTAGTTTAGTAGCCTTCCTAGTAGTTATTGGCTCTAAAGCTGGACCTTAGCTACATGTAGTTCAACAAACTGACCTAACACATCCAGTGTACAACTATTAAATATGGTCACACGATAACTCTTAAGGCTGGTTCACAACACGACGCTGGTGGTGCGTTGCATTGCATTGCGTTGCGTTTGCCGGTTCACAACATAAATAACGCAACGCTCCGCTCAGCCAGTGTCATGTGTCAATTGACCTTTGACCCTATTCATTTCGAACCGCGCTCAACAAAAGCGACAGCACTGACAGCAACAGCGAAGAAGAGTTTGATTTAATCTTGCTATTGGCTAGTAGGAGACGAAGAAAGCGGAAGAGAAGGATGTGGGTATGCCCTATATTCGCTCGCTGTACCCAGCATGGAGATTAGAACAATTTCAGATATTTGAGGATGTCTAGGGAGAGGTTTGACTCTCTTTTAGCTGAGGTCTGCTTTGTATGTGGTATGCTTTGTATGTGCCATAGTGTAAATAATAAAAGTTACCTAATTATTTATATATATAGGTCAGTCCATACCTGACCAATCACAGTCATGACAGCTCTGTCAGAGCCGATATCTCCCCAGGTGAAAGGTTGGCACTCGCTCTGAGATTTATTGCTACAGGCAACTCACAAGTATAGTCCTAAATAAATTAATTTGTTAGGTCTCTCTGTCATGAAGTATCCTCTTATGATTTTGCAGACCTCACTGTCCTTCAACTTTCTTACGGGACGATAAACAGTTTGTACCATCCGACGAGGAGCCATGTACTGTAATGGAGTCCCTATCACATGCTGGAAGCAGCAGGGTTTTTTCCCCATCCTTTGTACCTTGTTCATTATATAAAGTCCAATTGATCTTGAGGTATTCACAATCCGCTGCTTCCACGAGAGATGCCTTCAGGGACTACTTCTCAAGCACAGCTGGAGAAGCCCCCTAGCAATACAACTATGTTTTATCATACATAAACACGCAATGCTTGCTAATAATAAATTGTCTAGTAAATATTTTCAACATATCAGTACACAAAATTGGCTAAAAATACATATTCATGATAATTGATAGGTGGTGGGGAATAGGGTTCTTGGGGAATTTAATGTTCACAAATGATGTGTAAAAATGAACAGTGGCCAGCATGAAATAACCATGGACCTGCATCGCCCTCTTGGGCCTCTTCTTCTTCAGTTCCCTTACATACCGATCCCTCAGTATCTTCCACTTTTTGCAACAGTGTTCTGAGGTTGCTCCTTCTCCAACCTATCATATCAATATGTGGATAATTGTCGTCACTCGATAGAAACTAGTTGTATCTAGGCCATTCTTTCTATAGCTAGTTATAGCTAGGCCATTCTTTCTATAGCTAGACCATTCTTACCTGACTTGCCACTGACTTCCAGTCACCTACAAGCAGGAAGCTCCTGACAGCAACTTTTCTTCATCAATAGACACCTTTGATACTGGCTAAACTGCAGGTCAGCAGGTCAGCGGCACGTGATAGATTGATTGGTCCGACACTGCGTTTCAGACGTTGGATTAGAACTTTTTTCTAATCGAGAATACAGCTCCGTCGCGTTGCGCCCCGTTGCATTTGAGGTTCACAACACGACGCAACATCACGCTTGGACGCAACGCAATGCTCCGCTCGGCCAGTGTCATGTTGTGAACCAGCCTTTAATGCCATTGGCATGTATGTATATATATATATGTTCCATCCAATCTATGAATTCATAGATTGTGCTGCACAATCTATGAATGCCAATCTATTGCCTGCTAATCAATACACTTAAAACATGGTGACATATTAACACCCTTTGCAAGAGAAAGTGATGATTGCAACTGAGAGTGTAATGATGTGGAGTCTGATTCTCCTTTCAGCATTTTCACTATCTTTGCTCCTTTTGCCATTGTTATGGTCATGCTCTTGACACATCCATGAGAACTGTCACTGCCATAACCTCACTGTCATAAACTCAATAGCATTCCTTGCAGAATTCTTCAAATATCTTTTTTGGCTCTACACCTGCCATGTCACTTAGTTCTTTATCTGCCAAGTCCATGTGGAACTTTTTCTCAGTATCACTTTTTTCCACCACAATTTAGGCACTGAGAGGTTTTTAGCTCGTGTCACAATCATCACCTGGACTCAATGATCTGTCCCCCTTCAAGGAAGGAGGTTTGTGAATACTTTACTCTCGGTATAATGAGGAATCAAGTAGCATCAGGTATAATGAAGAATCAAGTAGCATCAAGAAGGAAATCTCAGATGGTTTGACCTCACTCTAGTGTGCTGCAAGTTGATAGAACTTATACAGTTACCTTTCTTCCACGTATGCTACTCTTCTCCATTTGGATAGAATTGTAGGATCATTTGGATTCTAAGTTAGAATGAAAATGGGGTTCTCGCATACAATATAACTTTCTTGTCCTATAAAGAAAAATAGTTATCAGGGGTTCATACAGGATTTACAGTTTGGGGGGGGGGGGGGGGAACTCAAAACGTTTGGCGTTTATGTGATGGGCATGCATAAGTAAGCCCCAAGTGGGGCATGCACCCCCCCCCCCCCAGATTTTTTTTTGCAAAATCGATGCTCTCAGATTGATTCTGAGACATTTTGAGGGTACTTTCCTATAGTTAAAGTACTGGCACATGGACAGAACATTCTAGATTATGATACAGTTGCATCTTGCCACATAATCTAATGACACAGTTGCATCTTGCCACGGACAGAATCTACACTATTATAATTAGGAAAGCTAACCACAGAATAATAGCACATGGACAGAACATTCTAGATTACAATTGCATCTTGCCACAGAATCTACACTATTATAATTAGGAAAGCTAACCACAGAATAATAGCACATGGACAGAACCTATCTGTGGCAAGATGCAATTGTGTCATAATCTAGTCCTAATTGTACTGTTCTGTGACACAGAATATTCTAGATTTATTCTGAATTTTGTAAAAGGCAAATGCTTCAGCTAGTAGCATTCTGTAACTAAATACGACCCAGAGAAATACAAACCTGCACAAATGGACCTCAGGAACTTTTTTACCAGAAAGCGAGTGCATGCTGGGTCTAGTGAGGACGACGAAGATATAGTCCCAACTACGTCGACTAGTGATGCCTTTACTTCCACCAATTCCGAAGCATCAGTAGGTAGATCAGTGTGTTCCAAAGCGCAGAAGAGGAAACTCTACAAAACCAGGCTCAGCTACAAGAAGGAGTGGGAGCAGAAATATCCTTGTATGTACTGTGATGATCCTAAGCAGGGCATGTTCTGCAAGTTCTGCCAGAAGCGAGGAAATGCACATTCTACAGCAGGGGTGCATGGACCACTCGTGGAATTCAGGATTGGCATAACGCTATTGAACAACTCAAGGAACATAGCCCCAAAATGGCACAGAGATGCTTTATCCATGCTCGAATGGCAGAACAAGGAAAGGAGCAGAGTGTCCTACAACTGCAAAGTTCAGCAGCTGCTAAGAAGGCTGAAGAAAGGAGAGCAAAGAACAGAAACAGTGCTTAATTAAGCTTTTGAGATCGATATATTTTCTTGCCAAAAATCGCCTGCTCCTTACAACCACATTCGATCCCCTGGTCCAGTTGCAAATTGCAAATGGAGATGAACTTCTCCAGCAACGTGTCAAAGAGGGGCCACAAAATGCTCAGTACACATCTAAATTTTCTCCAGTGATCCTTTTAGAGGTCATCAATAGCTGGCTAGATAGGAAGCTAATTGAGAGCTTAAAATCAAGCCCATACTTCTCTGTGTTAGCTGATGAGTGTGTAGATGTTAGTACTACAGAAGAGCTGTCTATCTGTTGTCGGATTGTAAATGGAAAACCAGAGGAGCACTTCCTTACAGTGCTCCACATATGTGCCCAAGATGCTGCTACCATTTCAGATGCAATCAGCCTTCCTTGAGTCGAATAACCTGGACTATCGTAAACTAATAGGCCAAGGTTATGATGGAGCAGCCACCTTTGTCGGAGAACACAATGGAGTTAAAAAAAGGATGCGAACTCTAGCTGCACATTCCTTTTACCTCCACTGTGCCTGCCCACAGGCTTCAACTACAAGCATGCAAGCTGCTAACAGTGTTTCAGAGATCAAGAAGATGTTTGGAACTATGGGAAATATATGGAAGCTCTTCTTCTACTCACCCAAGAAAGCAGCATCTCTCAAAGCAGTCCAGTCTGTCCTCAAGCTACCTGAGCTTAAGATTGTGAAGCCTAGTGATACCAGATGGCTCTCACATGAACGCTGTGTATGGGCTATTTACCAAGAGCTTCCTGCCCTTATCGTCACCCTACAGCAGCTGTGTGCAACATCAGGTGATGCTGAAGCATACGGTATTGGTGCTCTCCTTGCTACTTACACTGGAGTTGCTAGTATCGTGTTCCTGTCAGAAGTTCTGGATATCCTGGCAAGGATGAATGTTTCAATGCAAAGAAAGCTACTCAATTTGAGCAGGTTACCGGTACTTCTGAAAATCACGACGGATCAACTCGAGCATCTAAAGGACGAAAGAAGTGAGTGGTTTGGTTCAGTCGAGTCTGATATATCTCTGTGTTGAAGGAAAAACATGATATAACACTCGGCACACATGAATCTGCACGAAGCCGTTGGTCTTCTATCACAACCACAGCCGAGTATCGAACTCTAGTTGCAATTCCATACATCGATTCCCTTCTTCTAAATATTAAGAGTCAATTTACTGATAAAGCCGTGAAGATTGTTACTGCCATGTCCATATTCAGTCCCTCCCTACAACCCGCTGAAGCACCCTTACCATCATACGGCAGCGAGCAAATCAAGATTCTTGCCGAGTTCTATGGAAAAGAAGCAGAGGCTGAGTATGTGGGGATGACTTACACCTCACCTCCATTGCCTAATGGCGATGAGCTTCTTTCAGAGTGGAAGATAATTAGACGGGCTTTGCTAGTGGAGAAAAAGGAACGTAAAGAAGAGTCGGTATCTCTTAGCATGCAAGAAATCCTGGACGAGATGAACAAGTCACATACGTACGGAGGAGTTTTCCCTGAGATGTGGAAGCTATTGAACATTACAATGGCACTTCCTGTTGGCACAGCAACAGTAGAGCGTTCCTTTAGTCAAATGAAGATGATTAAAACTCGCCTACGCAGTCATCTATCTGACTCGAACCTAGTATAGAGGGTCCTCCATTGACCGATGTGGACTTTCATGCAATTCTCGACATTTTTAAACAGAAAAATAGACGCATTTTACTTTAATTTAGTACTACTGAACTCACTGTATTGTAATTTACACCATACATTATTGTATATCTTCGCTTATATATTATAAATTGTTCATGCATGATGATTATAATTTTATTACTGCTATTGCTTCTACGTTCCCTTCTCTGTTCCCTTCTCTGCAGTGCTCTTTTTTTCCGTTACAGAAATTTTTAATGTGAAAATTCTTGGGGGTGGGGGGTTGAGAAATTGTTTTTTGGGGGGATATCCCAGGGCTTCCCCCCCTCCCCCCTGTATGAAACCCTGGTTATTGAGTGTAAAGTATTCATAAACCTCCTTCCTTGAAGGGAGACAGATCATTGAGTCCAAGTGATGATTGTGACACGAGCTGAAAACCTCTCTGTTGTATTCAGTGCCTAAATTGTGGTGAATCTGATTCTCTATGACTTCTTTTCAGTATTCTCACTATCTTTGCTGCTTTTGCCATTGTTATGGTCTTGCTCATGGCATATCCATGAGAACTGTCACTGCCATAACCTCCATAGCATTCCTTGCAGAATTCTTCAAATATCTTTTTTTGCTCTACACTTCCCATCTCACTTAGTTCTTTATCTGCCATGTCCATGTGGAACTTTTTCTCGGTACAGTAGAACCTCGCTAATCCGGACCCCGTTAATCCGAAACCTCGCTAATCCGAACTGCCAAAAAAAAGAAAAAGAAAAAAAAAACGATTCAAAATGCGTGCCATTATTGAACTTCGAACCTAACACGAGCCTGTCATACGATGCAGCTGCAGTGATATGGAGAAGAAAAGAGCACACAAGAGCCTTACCATCGAGGAGAAGGTCGAGATCCTGGACCAGCTCGGGAAGAAAAGCTACAAGTTACTATCTGAACAGTATGGAGTTGGAGTCTCAAGGCCTGTCCATACTATACAAAAATGGAAACGTTTCAAATCGTTTTCTGAGTCGTTTCCGTTGCAAAACGACTTAAGTCATTTTGCGCGCGTCCACACTACAGAAATGAACAGCGAAGTCACCTGCACGGGACCGCCCACGGTCGTCAAAAATGTCACGCATGCGCGAAACCTAACTGTTAGCTACGTATCGAGTTCTTCTTTTTTTCGTGTGGATGATGCCTATCTACGGCTGATGAAGTCTCATGCTGTTCAGAGAAGGAGAAGGAGAGTATTAATGGCAAGGAAGGACCATGCAAGATCAGTTTTATTTGAGATACACAGGCAGAGGCTACAAGGGTCAGTATCTAGCTATAGCTAGCTAGCTACTTGTACACCTTGCTAGCTAGCTATAGCTACCAAAAATATAAAAGCAGTAAAAGCTACATAGCTAGCTAGTTTAATAGCTGCATGCCATAGAGATTTTTCTACAGCTTGACTGGATATGAAGCTACCATTCAAAATATATAAAAAGGCAGGCTTACAAATAGCGACAGTAGCTAGATAGCCTTTCTATACTTGAAGGTTACATTCTTAATCTTCGACCGAAACTGCTGCCACATCCTTTCGATCCCAAGTACTGCCAACTGCTGAGCAACGTGCTCATATACCGTCCTATTACGTTTCGCCCCGTCCAATTCCTTCTGCACGCCCTCCTGCGCCCAGATACTGACCAGAGCCTTAGTTTGATCAACCTCCCAACCTCCAGCCATCTTACGAGCTCGAGCAATAAAAAGTGTTCTATATGATGCGCAATATTTATCAATTTCTACGTTTTTGAAAACGTTTACATCCGTCTCAAGTCACCTATTTCGTTGGCTCAAAACGTAGTCGTTTAAAGTCGACTCGAAGTTCAAGTCGACTTGTTTTTTGCAGTGTGGACGCGCAGAAACACTTATGAAATGACTTAAGTCGACTCCAGTGTGCAGTGTGGACAGGCCTTCAGACATAAAGAAAAAGGGCATCGAGTTGTGAGGATGCAATAGGAAGATGACTGAGATGGGATTCCGGAGATCTGCTAAAGAATGAGGATGGGAAGGGATCATAATGATTAAAAATAACTTGTACTCCCACCACCCATATTTAACCCACACCTGCAAAATATAAACAAATTCAGAGTTCAATAATTATAATGATATTCATAAATTTCACTAGTCCGAAAATTTCACTAATCCGAACTACTCAGATCCCCAGGCTATTCGGATTAGTGAGGGTCTACTGTATCACTTTTTTTCTACATCATTACACTCTCAGTTGCAATCATTCTCTGTTTCTCTGTTGCAAAGGGTGTTAATATGCTACCATGTTTTGAAGTGTTTTGATTGGCAGGCAATAGATTGGCATTAATAGATTGTGAGGCACAATCTATGAATTCACAGATTGGGCAGCTTCATAGATTGGATGGAACATATATTTACATTAGTAATTAGCATGCATCACACTTTAACACAGGTATTTGTAATACACACACACACACACACACACCAACACATATAATTATATGCACACACACACTCTCAAACAAACACACAAACAAACACACACACACACATGCTGCTTGGAGCCCCTTAGAAAGTGGCTAATTGTGGATGTTTTTCGCTGTGGATTTCCTTCTTTGGGCAGAGACATAGACCAATGCAGCTGCTATAATTACAGATGAAGTTTGCAACCGAAATGTTAAATGTGACTTGATATGGGAAACTGTCCATATAGTGATAATGATGTAATGAGTAACCGTGGTGTTTAAACTATAAACCCTGCAAGTTATATCGACCAATCTTACAGCCTTCATTTGTTTCACCCACTTGCTTTATCACTTATTACGTAACTGAGCAATAAAGGGAATAATCATTTAATCTCCATAAACTATCTAGTGTTAAGCATACATGTAATTATTTGTTTTGCTTTAAGGAAAAAGCGCGTGGATGCCTTTCTTGGATCTTTTTATGCCTTAGCTAAGTCAGTGCTAGTATTTGGTATT
The DNA here is from genome assembly GCA_028752905.1 of Cladorhizidae sp. MBARI D1340-BT2. Lineage (NCBI taxonomy): Eukaryota > Metazoa > Porifera > Demospongiae > Poecilosclerida > Cladorhizidae > Cladorhizidae sp. MBARI D1340-BT2. Next base: position 22,743,928 of record JAQNBH010000003.1, on the reverse strand, counting down.
ATCTATTCTTAATACACAAAGACAGAGAAGGCTAACAACACAGTAGATGCAAGATCTATTGAAGAACATCTGGAAAAACCATTCCTAGGCCCTTCGCATGGAGAAGCATCTCTTGGCAGAAGTCCTGATAAGTAGAGAGAACTACATAACCTCACAGTCTGGGCTTGTTTAGTTAGCTACCCCTGTGTTTATAAACTGCACAGTTGTTGAGAGGAGGTCTTCTGACTGTTGCTGCAATTGGGGTGGGGAGGGGTGGAATTGTATGTGTTAGCATGGTCGGTCTAGCTGAAGGCTTAGCTTAGTTGCTTGAGTCCTTGAAGTTAGATAAGTCTTTAAATTCACCTCACAAAATAAAATAGTTTGGAACAATCATTCAGCTTTTTATTAGCTCCCACTTGTAATCAATCAATCAACACCTTCGTTAACAACCTAATTACTCTATAATTAGTCTACACCTATTCTTATACACACACACAGTTAATTAGTTATGTCTATCATAGTTCTTAGTTTGCTGTTGTGGTTGTCTGCCTTAGGTCCACATCCTTTTATGGCTGGGCTTCCCAACAGTATGCAAATTTAAATCTGTGTAGGAATAATAATTTGGTTTTCGAAAATGCAATCACATTAAGTATTGTAAAATTGATCTTGGCACAGACTATCACACTGAAATGGAACAAAGCACTCTTGAGTATGCATACTGAACAGAAATAATGATTGTGTTGAACTGGACACCCTAAAGTAACTTTAAAATTAGCTAAAGGTGCTACAGTGCAGTACAAGAATGTACATAGTTCAAAACATAGTGTATTTTTCATGAATATTTCCTTGATGCCACACATTTTGGGTTCAAATTCCCCCATTTCAGCAGATTGTCTGCTGGTCCCTCTTTGATTTGGTTGATGCCTATATGTGAATGCTGTCAGTGTTTGCAGTTGTAGGCATTTATGGCAGTCACATTTTATAGATAATTCTGTGTGTTGATAGAACCACTCACAAGCACTTTGTTGTTCAGCTATACCTCATAAATTAGTACTCCCAAACCTCAAACTATTTTCTTCAAGCCACCTATATTGGGGTTAATATAGGGGGTGATTCATCATTTCCTTATAGAGCTCTTATATATTGTATTGAAATTATAAGCAAGGAATATAGTGAAAGAACATATTTATTATTTTTCCACAGAGTAACCTTTCAAGTGGTACCAATATATGTGGGAGAGATTGCCCCTGAACACGTTAGAGGAAGACTGTTATCTCTGCTTATTACCAATGTCACTGTGGGTATTTTGGTACGTTCTATAATGCAGCTGTCCTGTAACTTCTGGTTGATGTCAGCCATTGCGATGTCATACCTCTCGTTGTTAAATTTCATCTGGGAAACAGAATGTTCCAGGGAATTTCTAGGATACTAGCCCAGCAGTACCAAACTCACTTTTTATGTGCATACATTGCCAACCAGAATGTGTTTATATGCTGTGTACAAGTTTATTATAGCTAGCTATGTATATATAAAGGTTATAGTTGAGGGAGGACATCACTGTTATGGATAACTAGCTCGTTATATCGCTGGAGATAGCAACCGGGTGCAAATGATGAAGTGATGTGTCTTCACTGCTTTAACTTACAAGAGGCCTGCCCATGAGCTGTCTCCTTTAAGTAGGCTGCCAGCCATGAACCCAGGCCAGACTATATAAGGCAATATGCATACTAATGATCAGTTCTGTGTCTGTGCATGATCTATTCTATGGTTAACCAAGTTACATATTAGTGGTCCCTATGCCAGTTCTCAGTTATGACCTTATATGGTCTTGTGGGTTTGGTCTTGGTTTGATGTCAGGGGTTCCTTCGGTTGGGGGGTCCATGAGAATCACTTCACTTCTTGTGTTTTCTTTCTTTGTCTATGAATTTTTTTTACTGGTAGATTAGATTAAACAGCTGGCATAATTATTTCTTGCCATTTCATTCCGGTATTGGGTGTGGTTGGTTGGATGTCGTAGCATGTATGGAAGAAGTGAAGTGTGAACTCAACCATTGTTGCGATGTTATTTACTCCTAGAACACCTACTGTAGGTTATAAGAAAAATATGGCCCATCGATACACTTTACATTTAAAGAATTGTTTCCTTTGATGGGAAAGTTTCACACTGTTAACTGCTACAGATATCTATGCCTTTTCTTAATGTTTGCTGTAAATTCTTGTATTTCTAACACTCCTACTATAGTTATCTTGATATTACTTAATCATACAGATAGGGACCATTTTGAATATCTTTGTTAAAGACCTTTCATATGGATGGCGAATATCAGTGAGTATTGAATTCCTGGTAGGGACAGTCATTGCCCTCGGAATGATTCTGACTCCTAGATCTCCCAGGTATAAAATAATAATAATAACAAAAAATAAAACTGTCTCTTTTTCGTTTATTTAATATTTATTATTTCAGATGGTTGGTGAAAAAAAGGAAAGAGGATGAGGCACTTCAAGTGCTTCATCGCATATATAAAGATGACAGTGTAGCAGAAGAGCATCTCTTAGCAATACGATCAGCACTGTCCTCCAATGTGATGACTAGATCTGAAACAATCAAGTATATTCTTCAGTGGAACGTCTTACAAAGGTTTGGCTGAACAAGCTGGCTAACCATTCATTATATGCTTTATTTTCCTTTAATTTTAGGGTTTTATTCGGTTTTGTTGCGTTCTTGTTGGGCCGACTTGCTGGTGGGAATTTTTTAGGGTGAGTCTTTATTGTTAGAGTTCCATTTCCATTCCCCTCACTATATCATGTCTTGGATGAGTTAGTGGATGTGTTTTCATGTGCATGTGTTGTTGTACACAATAGCATGTATAGCAAGAAAGACAACAGCACTCAAATAACAATAACGAAACAAAAATGCCAAAATGGTCTGCCATGAGGAACAACATGTTTGTAAATACGTTAATTTAAGGTCTTTGATGAATGTATGTACCTCATGGATTAGTTTCAATTGGTATTGTGCTCCCTTTCCCTTCAAGCGATCTTGTTCTTTGATGAAACATCTCGTGTTTTTTATGGTTCTACAGCCCTAGCCCCAGACCTATATATGTGGTCTCTTCAGCGACTTACAGGCACACTCCAGGTCAATTATTCAGGAGCCATGAAAGTGTCTGTGTTCATAGGAACTATATGTGATGTTTTGTCTTCACAAAACTCACTCAAACCAATCTTGTCTTCTAGATAGATGTTGGTAGGCTATGTGGCTGAGTGAAAAACTAGAAACTGAAGTTCCAGGGCCTTGATTATTTGAAAGTGAATATTTGGCACTAGCTCCAAGCTTTTTGTTGTTATTTTTGTTTGTTTGTTTGTTTGTTTGTTTGTGCAAGTAAAAAGTGAGCCTTCCCTAATGGAGATCATGCATGCAACAACTACTGTTCCCATAGCTTTCGCTTCATCCACAGGTACATCTAATTGCGGGTTTGTTATAATTGAGAAGGAAATCCACTCTATTGCATGCATGTTTCACTTTAATGAACTAATATTGGTAGACAATGTTGTAGTTTGACCTCGATTCCACTGTCAGTGTGGACCTGCTTCAGCTGGGGGCCACTCATTTTTTTTCAGTTGTGGACAAGGAATCAACTTATGCTAGATAGCAGTCGCTACTATTTTCTAATTATGCAATAACTTTTCCAACGATCAAATTAAATTTGTATTTCAGCTAGGTGCTATCAGGAATAATGACTCGTGCATTTCATAGTATCTCATTATTCTGTTGAAAAAAAGGACGTACCAGTTTTATTACTGAGAAAGTCATTGCATTGTAAAATGGGGGAGTTCATTTAGACTTTATATCATATTTTAGATACTGCTCTAGCTACCACAGCTACCTAATGACTATAGTTTCATGCGTGACCTGAACTACTGGCTAGTTATACCAGCTACATGGCAAAGTACTAGCTATCTATAGAAAAACTTTTATGCTGACTTACATACCATCTACCTCCATTAGGGAATGCCTGACCATAAGCAGGAGAAGCTCCTCGAGGTTACAATGTGCTATAATGTGTACTAGTGTAATGACCCGAGCCTCCTGGCATTGGAGGGATGATAATAAAAGGCCAAGTTCTTATTGGTAAGGGAAACTCAAACTATCATAAGCATAAAATCACTGAACTGAACTTGCTAAGCAATGGCACATGCGTAATACAATTGTTCAAGTATGAATATCATGAATACTAATAAGAAATCTTCACATTTTCCCCACCAAAGCTTGTGATTGTTCTCGACATGTTCCACATGTAGATGCAGAAGAACCATAATACGAAAAATATATGAATGATAATATACAGTATTGCACAGTAAATGCATTGAATAGTCTCACATTCTGTATATACATGTAGATGGTTCAGTTTAAGCTTTGGACCTGGCCAAGGAAGGCAGGCATAATACTACTTTTAATTCAGAGAAATTCTGTCCATCTTGTTATGATGCTTTCCTGTCTGGCCAACTCTCATCAATAAGATTGGGTAACACCGATGGTCAGTGCGACAAAAATGGAGGTTAACTTTATCGATCCACTAAAACCACCTCCGCATTGCTTGGAGTCAGACCCAACACCCGATAGGACTCATCGAGTGGTCGTGCCAACTTGCAGATTGCCTTGTATTTTGCTGGACATGCTAATCACACCATGTCTCCCACTTGAAGCTGCGGCACATTAGCATGGCAATCATACCGAATCTTTTCAGCATGCTGAGTACACTAAATCTTCTCTTTTGCAATAGCCCAGACATGTTACAATCCTGTCATCAAGTCACATTTGTAATCTTCCACATCAACCAGGTTAGGTGACACCAGCTTGCTTAGTACTGCCTCAGTAGCCAAGCATAATCCTGGCATCTTGTAGTTTTCCACATCAACCAGGTAAGGGGAAACTGGCTTGCTTAAGTAAACAAGCGTGAATCCCTGCCATTTAGTACTAAAACGGCAACTCCTTAGTTGCTCCTGCAGTGATAATTTCCATGTACAAGTAAGCAAATAGTGGACACTAGAGATACTCAACTACATGTGCCCATCACAGTTGTGGTCCAGAGACCTCACAGCACTTTGTGAAATCATGTGATAATCATGGAATTAAAGTTTTCCACAAGTCCGTCAGTTTGCCATTGATAACCTAACATGTTAATATTTCTTACTCCTAGTAAGTAACACACACTATGCATCAAGTCAGGAAGAAGTCTGATCATTTGTTGAGAGTAACTCTTCTAGGATTCCATGCCAGCAAATTACATTGTCAACAAAGAATGGAGCAATCGTTTCTGCATGCTGAATATACATTACAAAGCCCTCATCCCATTTGTTAAGGTAATCTATAGAGCATACTGTACATAGAGAGTACCATTCCTGGTCCGTGGAAGCTGTAACATGTCAACTACCATCCTAAGGAATGGACCATCCATCACTATGGGTGACAACGGTGGTCGAAGAGATTGGCATTTACCTCCACAACTCTTACACATCAAACAACTTCTACAAAATTTGTACATACTACATACATTGTCTTCTACCTATAATTATGGCATACCCAATCATATACTTTCTTGGAAAGAGAGTGTCCAGCTAAACTCCCAACAAGAGCTTCTTCAGAGATGAATAACCAGAGGCCTGCCAGATCCACGGTACACAAAGTGTAGTGAAGCACTCCCCCCTAGAGCACTTCACAATGGTGACATTCAAGCACCAACTTCTTGTCTGTGTCCTGGTCACAGGGAAGAGCTGAATGCTCGAAATACTTGCACATTGCCAACAAGGAAGGATCCTCTTCCTGAGCTGCTTGTATTTCACTAAGCATCTCTGCATTCAGAGCAGAAAGAGTCTAAATCAGCAGCAGGCAGCTCTGACACCTCTGCAGCACACATAGTTACAGTTCGAGAATGAGTATCAACATTGACGTTCTTTTTACCCACTCAATGTTCGATTACCCAAGTTCACTGCTAACATGCTAGTGGAGTACTCTCAATTTGATAGGGAAATACATGCAGCTTATTAGTGTCACAGAGATCTCAAAATGGATGGCCGACAGATACTTCTCATCCCACACAATCACAAATGTCTCAAGTTCCGTTATCCCACAGTTTCATTCATGGGAGTCTAAGAGTGTGGTCCATATGCAATGAGGTGAACTTGACCATCATGCTCTTGGATAAGTATGGCTCCCAAACCAATGACACTTACTAACATCGTATCTAAGCTGGCCAGTGTCAAAAGTTAGGTAAGGCAGTACAATGGCTGTCACTTGAGAGTCCTTCAACTGGTCAAAGACTTTTCCACACGCTTCCAGTGATAGATGGCATTTTTCTTTGTCAGAGCATGAGTGGGATGTGCAATCTTACAAATCTTGTATAATAAGTAGCAAGGCCTGGAAACTGGCAGACTTTCGTTGCATTCACAGGAACAGTATAGCAGCAAACCCCTCAATTTTGCTGGGTTCAGGACAAATTTCAGCAACAGAAACCATATGCTCTACATGGTACCTCTAGTAAAAAGCAATTCTTTATAAAAGGGCTTTAGCAACCATTAAAAAAATTCACGTAGGTGTTCGAAGTGCTCCTGGTTGGTCATGGACACAATCAAAATGTCGTCAAATACACACTCACGACCAGCCAATGTCACTTGCATTAACCAATCTGCAGGGGCATTACACAAGCCAAAAGTTATTCTCGCCAATTTATATATGCCACGGTGAGTGGTGAATCCAGGCCTGGCATGAGCTTTCCTCTAACTCTACCTGCCTGTGGCCAGAATTAAGAGATGTAAAGTGTTGGGCCTTCCCCTTGTATCTAGGGTATAATTTATTTGGGGTAGTGGGTGAACACCTCTTTGGTCACTGTATTCAATTGTCTGTAATGAATACAAAAGCTGAACTGGCCTTTTTTCCTTTGGCGCTAACACTACAGGATTCGCCTGTGGGCTGATAGGAAGACAGTTATCACAGATTCATGAGTGCTAAGTGTTTCAAACATATCAACTTGAGGCTAAAATATTAGTTACTTGGGATTTATATTATCCCAAGAAATCACCATCAGCTTGCACTTTCTGGAATTGGCCATTGCAACTATGGATAGTACTAAGCTGCAACAATTCTACTTGAGTGTACTGTGATACAGCTGGTCTTGGGCTGTTTTCCTCACTCTTTTCTTCTGGAGGAATGTTGATGGTCTCATGGTTCTTGGATGATACCCGGTACCACTACAAGATCTCTGTTTCAGTGTTTGGTCACCACTTTTGGCTACATCTCCATTGGAGACAGTAGCAGCAAAGAGTCATTTCTCATGTTACATAGCTAGTCTGGCTTGGTTGTATAGCTCCTGAAATCCCTCCTTTGCCTTTGGTGTCCCTAATTCCTCTGCCACTAGACATCATAGCAACTGAAAGAATCTTACTTTGAACAACCTGTCAAAATCCTGGGCAGGAGTAGATGAAAAAGCTTTGCTAGCCAATGTCTGCAACTCCAGACCCAGCTCCTCGATGGACTCTGTCTCGTGCATCTCATGTTGAAACTTCAATCCACACAACTCCTCGATCTTCATTGACTTAAAAACCTATTTTTCGTTCTCAGTCATAGTCAGTTTCAGGGAATATCTGAGGGTTGTTTTATCTATTATAGCAGCTTCAACTGATGCAGCTGCTGAACAGAGTTTTAACCAGCAACTTGGCCTTGTGCTCATTATATTCAAGCCACCTCTCAAATGTATCTGCATCTGCCAGCTTACTTTCCCAAGAAAAGTCCTCTAAAGGAGGCAAATGTTGTGCTTCACAGCCTGTATCTCTACAGAACAGCTTCTGTCTGGGCCCTCAATAGCTTAGCTATTGTTGCTGCTAGTTGCTCAGAAATACCCACAGCTGGAAGGTGTCTGCTTGCCACTCATGATAGGCAGCCTTTCTCGGTTGGTTGGAAAGCTAGAATTTCTCAGTATTGCAACCTTGACCTGACTTGTTTGGTCATAGAAGATCTCCAGTTGAAAGGACCAAGGTCTCCTGGCATTGAAGGGATGACAAAAATTCTTATTGAAAAGAGGAACAATGGAAACTTAAACCATCATGAGCACAAAAATCACAACAAGGCACGCATAGTAAGTACAATAATAGATGAAGTTTGAGTGCCATGAATACTAATAAGAAATCATCACATACCGTAATTCTGGAAATTATTGCACTTTATCTTGCATTGGGAGTATTTTTGCTTCTCAAGAAGATATAATCTTACTTAACTCTTTACGGCTGATGGTGGATATATCTGCATGCAGGCACTTCATGATGACAGCGGATGTATCTGCACAAAAGATCGCAACTAAGGGGACCATTACCAAAAACCTTTGCTAGAGCTCGCATAGTGAAATCTAAGTCAGGCTGTATCTAATCCTAAAATTACACTGCAGTTGTTGAAATAGTGATGTTTATAGCGGAAAATGTTAATGACAAAACTTACAGATGTAAGCATTGTCATCTTCAACAAATACAAATGACTATAAAAAAAAGTCAGTACCTATATATTTCAGTATTGGCTAGGATCCCCGGAGAAGTTTTCATGTGTGATACACAGAACAAGAGAAGTTCTCAGGTGTAATACTCGGAACAGGTATCCAATAGTTACACAAAGGAAACGAACCTGAAGATTTGTAAGTGGAAACCCGTCTCCCCACTAGGAAACCGCTTGGCATGAAGTCGAAGGCATCGGCATATAACTACCTTCGAAATAATTATTTTTGGTGTCTTCCTAGACGCAGGTATTGTTGAAGCTCTAGAAGAAGAGAAAGATGCAACCCCCAGATCACCCTTTTGAAGATAATTAACTAACATTTCCATACATGTCAGCAATTACAATCGTTATACCACCAGTTAGCAGGAGCTTGAGCTCCACAGCTCATGTTGCTCTGTATACTACCAGGAGCTTGTATAAGAAATGGTGCATCCATGTCCATAGCCAAAGCATGTTGATCAATCGAGTAGCTCTTCCATAATGACACTCCACCATCCCTCCCCTGACATATACCACTCTCAACTCTTGCAGAGGCAAGACGATCTTGAATCTCCTTTCCAGTTCTCTTCATCATAATTCAGTAAGATGAACTATTTCCTTGATAACGTCAACCTGTTCTATTCATGACATATGACATGTTTATACGTTTTTATCGGATAAGAACGTATGGCAGATACAAACATAGAGAGTTAAGACAATGTTTTATTTAACCATACTTAAAGGTTCTACCATATATCTTAGCAAACCTACTTTTTCTCGAACATTTGAGACTTCAAGCAAACTTAGGATCTGACCTGCTTCAATTGGAAATCTCTTGGGCAAAGAACTCCAACACCAGAGAGACTCCAAATAAACTTAGCATCTCTACATGAAGGATTCGATTGGAAATGTCCTGGGTGGAGTTAGGGGTATGACCAAACAGAGTGATCTCTAGGTCCAGTTTATAGCCACTGTCCACTGCTAAGCAAGCACCAAGATCCGGATTTCACCTCTGCTACATCTCGAGTTAGAAACCCTTATAGGATAAAGGACTAGATATTGTCAAGCTCCTAACCAAAGCTAGCTTTACCTTAGCTACTCTGATGAACCAGACACTTTCTATTGTAACATGCTTATCATAGCCAAGTACGAACATAACTTCAAGACCATACAAATGCTCTACTGTCTGTCATGGACATCTGCATGCTGCTGCTTACATTACTACTACTACTACTACTACTACTACTACTACTACTACTACTACTACTACTACTAATAATAATAATAATAATAATAATAACAATAACAATAACAATAACAATAACAACAACAACAATAATAATAATACAGTGGCTAGATTGTAGCCAACTATGTTTATTTGCAAGATAACCTTTACCTATATATCCCTTTTGTCCCCTTTATCATGAAACTAATTAGCAATGAAGTTGGAAGTTTTGGAGCTACTATAATTATTGTAATAAGTAGACTTATGTTACTCTAGGTATGTGAATAAAAGTGTTATATAACAGATAGATACTTGAAGACTATATTTTAGGACTGCCAATTTATTATATACCTAAGGATTTGAGGCATGCTGGAAGAATTTTTGAAGTAATAATGGCCCCAAACTACCGATTAGGCTGCTTCTGAAATGAATTTTAGCTGAAGTATGAGCTTTCACTTCCCTTCTTTAAAAAAACAACATTTTTGGTCCGCGATTTTGAAATGTGGTTAAATCAATATGGTGAGTGCTGCTGCACTGTCTTATTGACATACTAGTTACATGGTATAACATAATTATATGGCCCGCACTGTCTTAATAACATGGCAACAAGTTACATGGAATAATATAGCCGGCATTGTCTTAATAACATGGCAACTAGTTACATGTTGGTATCTAAGGTTCAATGAGAAAAATGATGTGATAATTTAAATATTTCCATAATCCTTGTAGGTATTTTGCTGTGTCAATATTCTGCAAGATTGGTTTGCCAGGATTTGTTGCTTCTCTAGCAATAGGTGGAGCAGTCTCGATGTCTTTGCTGGTATCTCTAAGTTTCATAGATAAGGTTGGTCTTTCAGATGTTTTAACCTTTTTGGTTTCAATTATAGGCAATTCAAGTATGATTGTATATTTTTTTGTATATTTTCATATTTGATATGAAGAAAGAAGCTCTCTGGTAACTTATCTTCATTAAATTTTTTTATTTTAAATCCACTTTAAAAAGTGCAACCATGCTTTAGAATTTTGCAGGAATATTACTAATCTATGTATATATATATACAAATCAAATCTAAATTGGGGAGTTGACTTTACCGAATGCCAGTACAGTACATTGATAATACACCAATACATTTATAATGCACATCTATAATTTCTTCAAGGAGTTTCCCCCCCCCCCTCTCAATCTGCTTGCCAGCCCCGAAGATGCCTCTAATTGTATATTAATGCTAAAAGTGGGCTCTTTTATTAGATTAACTATGACTTACCATTATCTTCAGAGTGTTTTTCCCCCTGGTACCGATGTAGACAGAACGTCGAGCTCTTCACAGTTACTTGATCACTTACTCTGGATAGTAGTCAAGTGGCACCTTATTTTCAAAGTAAATGAACTTGTGCCTTTTTGGCATTGCGGGTTGGGATTACTTTATTTTAGATTATGTAACTGGCATAATCTTCATCATCACAATCTTGCACAATCATTTTTTAAGATTGAGCATACGATTGAGCATACAAGTGCATTTTCCCCATCTATGATGCCATCACAACTAGTCAAAGGGTGTGCTAATTATAATTTGAGGTTTTTATTAAATCTGACAGCAGAGTGCTTTTCTGTCTTATCAACACACTGTGCAGAAGTGCATACATATTTTACCTCAACTGTTATAGGAATTTGCTAAGTTATAAGCTCTGTTTGATTCTGTTCCTTTCTTTTGCATAATTCAGATTGGACGGAAGTCCCTTTTCTTGACAGGAATCATGGTGATGTTTGGCACACTGGTTTTATCTTCTCTACTTATCAAGATGTTTGGTTTGGATAATCTTGACTCAATGGAGTTTGAGGAACCTCCAAAGGCTGTAGGATATGTCGTACTTCTCCTTATATCTATATACGCTGGATTCTTTGCTTTGACTTGTGGGTGAGTTGAAGACATGTCACGATATTGGTACATTTGACTAAGCCATTGTGTGAGTGTATATATATATTTTTATTACAGAAACGTTACCTTTATTATTATGGGAGAGCTTTTCCCCCTACCAGCCAAAGGTAAAAAACACTAGAGAACTTTAGTCTATAAGCCTAGAGGCAGGTCATACTATGGAACAGGTACTTCTGTGTAGCAAAAATGATGTAATGCGGCTTTGTGAATAGGCCACAAGTTAGATAAGTTAATAGAGGCTAGAGACAAATTAATAGAGGCTGGAGACAAGTCTAGACATTTTCTGTTAATGTCTTATGAAATAGTTAACTAGCCTTTAAATAATGAAGCGAAGATTAATCACTCATATTGATATGGCCTCATCAACATGCTTTGGCTATGGACATGGATGCACCATTTCTTATACAAGCTCCTGGTAGTACATAGCAACATGAGCTGTGGAGCTCAAGCTCCTGCTAACTGGTGGTATACATGGTAATTTCCCAGCCTGAAACTCAAACTCCTGCTAACTGGTAGTATACATAACTATGGAATTCTACTCCTGCTAACTAATAGTATACATAGCAAAATGCCAACCTTGATCTCAAGCTCCTTCTAACTGGTAGTATACATCCAACCTGGACTCAAGCTCCTGGTAGTATACATAGCAATGTGACCTGTGGAATTATACTCCTGCTGATTGGTAGTGTACATGACAAATGTGCTAGCCTGGAACTCAAGCTCCTGCTGTGGCAGATCTTCTCGACAGTGCTCTCAACAATTGCATTGACATTTATCGCCTGAGATGCAATTAAATTGTGCATAACAATTAACATAACTAAATATGACGAAAGGTTTGTAGAATCTCCCCTCCCCCATCCACAATAGAAATTCCCCTCCTCCCACTCACCCTCTTCTCCAGAACCTCCAACCTCCAAAATTACTTCATTGGAGCATAACTCATTTCTGATCCTTCCGTGTGAACCAAAGCAATATTTCCAGCACACCAAACACCCCCAACAAAAGAAGGAGGAGTTGGGATTGCTGCTCACAATAAGAGAAACTGTGCGATAAACAGTATTTTTATACTGCAAATTTATGGTGGACCTCTTTTGAAAATGGCCTTTTTAAAATTTTATGTATATTATACTTCCTGAGGAGAATTCATGGCAATTTTGGTACTTAAAAATCACAATTTGAAGCACTGTTTCACTTTAATTACCCCTACCTCTTTTTCTCCCACTCCCATAACTTGAGTTCCTACGTCTATTCATCAGAAGATTCCAAATATTCCAATGGATTGCGATGACAATATAATCTGTTTCTTAATTCAGTAAAACATTGAAGATTGTTGTCATAGAAATGTGCACAAGGAAGAATTATATGCCAGGCATTTCTACTCACTGGTAAAATGAAAGGCTTGATCTGTCTGAATGATAGAGTGAATAAGACTGAAGCATTCGGTTGAAATGAGAGAAAAAAGGTGATTTAGAGAGAGGAATCTACATGTTTTAATATTAAAAGGAAAAGCATTATAAAAGAGTGTTCATTATTTTAAAACCTAAAGGGTTCTAGTAAATATCTACACTGCTAAATTCCTTATTTCGCTTGTTTTTTGACATTTCGATCCAATTGTTTAATAAAGTTGGTATTCAATGGTCATACAGTTGTTCTTAGTTGACATCTCCAATTGAAGTCTGCTATGAGAGGACATCAAGGTGCCTGAGCAGTGATGAATAAAGACTGGTTCAAAATGCGATTCATGCACCAGCATTGCAACACATTCAGCTTGTGTATTGTGAACACCACAATGCATTGCAACACATTCAGCTTGTGTATTGTGAACACCGCAATGCATTGCAACACATTCAGCTTGTGTATTGTAAACACCACAATGCACTGCAACACTTATTACCTAATACCTTGAATAGACTCATGAGTTGTACTCTTGCATTGGTTGCAACATGTCCACGACAGATCAGTGTGCTGTATACTTAAGCTAAAGAATGGATAATGGAAGTCAAATATCCATATGTTTGTCTTCTTCATCACTGGAGAAGCCACTGTCATTTTTACTTCTATTGGTGGGGAGGATACTTGGTTTGGAATACCAGGGTTGAAATTCATAAATCAATGCATAGAGATCATAATTCTGGGTATTAATATGTGTCGACATGAATATTGTGATAAGCTTGAAATAATGCAAAGCAATGTGAAAACTTCACCATTCGACCTGATGAGATATTTTAGTTTGCACTGCACTGTCCTCTACCTAGTACATCATTATGCATAGTATGGCAGCAATCATACTCCCCTGGGAAGGCCAATCCTAGCTCTTCTGAAGATAGTTGTCAATGAAAAATGAAAACTGTTTTCTTCCAAGAAGTGACTTGAATTTCTGTGATGCTGCTGCTGGAGTTGGCTCTTAGTTTGTTGACTTGAGGATGCTTTTAGCTACAGGAGGCCTAAAGAAAAGTGAGGAGGAACTTATCTATTACTTTTGTGTGAGTAGTTTGCATCGATGGCTACTCTCTCTGTGCAATGCAGACAATTCTTCACCAGATTAATTTCGTGGGAGGGGCAACCAAAGAGGGGCGAGGGGTAACCAAACAGAAAAAATTCTTTGGGGAATTTTGGAATTCCACACTATGTGTGGGGGCAGTGTCATACATGTCAAGAATGGGCCATGGGATGAGTTAGTGGCAAACGCTGGTCTGAATGATGCAAAGACGACTAATCCTTCCAGTTGTTATCTATGGCAATGACCAACTCTTGCCCTTGCAGGTTGAAGAAACATGTACTACTCTTAATCTATCAGGGACCTAATCTGCACAACCCCATCAGGGACCTAATCTACACAGCCCATCAGGGACCTAATCTACACAACCCCAACAGGGAACTAATCTACATAACCCCAACAGGGAACTAATCTACATAACCTCATCAGGGACCTAATCTACATAACCCCATCAGGGACCTAATCTACACAACCCCATCAGGGACCTAATCTACACAACCCCATCGGGGAACTAATCTACACAACCCTAAGGGAACTAATCTACATAACCCCATCAGGGACCTAATCTACACAACCCCATCAGGGACCTAATCTACACAACCCCATCGGGGAACTAATCTACATAACCCCACAACTCCATCAAATCTATACAACCCCATCAGGGACCTAATCTACACAACCCCATCAGGGACATAATCTACACAACCCTAAGGGAACTAATCTACATAACCCCATCAGGGACCTAATCTACATAACCCCATCAGGGACCTATCTGCACAACCCCATCAGGGACCTAATCTACACAACCCCATCAGGGACCTAATCTGCACAACCCCATCAGGGAACTAATCTGCATAACCCCACCAGGGATCTAATCTACACAACCCCATCAAATCTACACAATCCCATCAGGGACCTAATCTACACAACCCACCTAATCTACACAACCCCATCAGGGACCTAATCTACACAACCCCATCAGGGACCTAATCTACACAGCCCATCAGGGACCTAATCTACACAACCCCAACAGGGAACTAATCTACATAACCCCATCATGGACCTAATCTACATAACCCCATCAGGGACCTAATCTACACAACCCCATCAGGGACCTAATCTACACAACCCCATCAGGGACCTAATCTGCACAACCCCATCAGGGAACTAATCTGCATAACCCCACCAGGGATCTAATCTACACAACCCCATCAAATCTACACAATCCCATCAGGGACCTAATCTACACAACCCCATCAGGGATGCTCCACTATGGACAACTAAGATCTTATGGAGAAAAAATCCTACAATCAGCTGAACCATTATGACATCCGTGTCTTCAAAGAGGTTCAGGATTGCTTCCCATGCCACAACACTATTAAGCAGAGCTACACTGAGTTACAACTTTAACTGGTAGACAAGGAATGTCTCTCTGATAGGCTGACATTATCCACTAGCATTTATGCTGTGTGTAATTATTGGTTTGGCATTGTGGTTAAGTATCAGTAATGCTGCAATATTGGGAACATCCTAGCAACTTAAAAGTCTCAACGAACACTCAGTTGACATAATTAAATTACAGTGACCTTCTCAATATGTCAGATTACATGAGTCTTAGCATCTCTGATGAAGGCTAGGTCATCTAGTCAAAACATCGAGAGAGTACAATTGTAGTTGATTATTGAGAAGGTTATTGTAAACTTAAAAGGTTATCATTGAATTCCAGAACTTGATATATAGTGACTTGGACATTATTGTAACTGTCATACAAGAAATATAACTAACTCTGCCTATCAAAGTGACTTTTCCTTCCTAGTTCAACAATTGCTCACTCAGCCACTCAAGAATTAATTATAATCACTAGGCATCTTGTCAAACTGAAAGGCTAGCTAATGCTACAGAGAAAAGATACCAAGGGAAACTGTATTGGCTGTATTAACTATTTCTACAGTCAAACAGCTGTATGCTACCATTGAACACTCGATTGACATTTTTAGTTTTGCCTGATTGAACACTGGCTAAGGTTGTGGCTTTTATAGCTCATTACCTTTTATTTTCCCTTCTTCTTCCAGCAAACTTTTGATGTTATATTATAAAGCAAATACAAAAGGCGTCAGTTTGGCATAAGAATCAGCCAAGCAAACGAAAGCCACATGGTTGGTCTACATCTATAACAAAACTATAGCAAGCAAATCTTAAGAAGTATCTCATATCTAAAGTGGCAAAGGGAGTCCGAGTGGTTTTTCATAGGCATATATTAGTGCAGACTTCCTCAGCAAACAAGCTTCTACAAACAACAGGATTGGCTTGGAGGAGTCAACCCAGATGGCAGTTGCAAAGTCGGCCATTAAGAAATTATATATACACTTTAAAAAATGGGAGGGAAGGGGGGGGGGGGGGGAGTGGGGATGGAATCAAACATATGAATTTTCACTTCTATATTATGATTCACTTGTCCATTAAACATGTGTAGGTGAATAATAAAGTATCACAATTTTTAGTTTCCTTATTTTATATTCCATACATGGTAATATTCATTTGTCTGTCTTAAATGTCCATCTGTCTTAAATGTCCTTAATTTTCAGAGCTTACTTCAGGACAAATCTTTGCACTTTGGAATACAAGTGATTTTTGGACACTATCTGTGAATTGCACAACACTTTTAAATTTTTATCCTGATCAAGAGAAGGTATATTTTTCAGATGCTTCGTTTTCACATGGGCCTTCTATAGAAAGAATGTGTACCTGATTTTACCTGATTCGATTTTATGAACCATTATAATTTTTTGTGTTATATGCCAATGGATAACTTGAGGTTTGTTCACTCAGAGTAATCAACCTCTGACCAATCCTGCCATTGTAAACTGTCCTGTCTTTATTCCAAGGAAGGACCTTTAATACCAACCAACATATCTAGCTTGCGTTTACCTTACTAAATTTATTTTTCTCCTGACATTTACAACAGAAGAGGATGCTATTAGTTCAGTCAGTTGCAGCAGGTGCCATTTTACACTCAGTCTGGCTATGTAGCAGTGGTTTATATGATGTAACTGCATGTGATCTATGTGATCATCAGACAATTTTATACCTTGTGTGCAAGCATTGTGTTTTGCTTTCCTCCATAGGGTTCATGATAGCCATATGCAACACTGGGTACTGGATAGGGTTTATTGTAACCAATGCAGTGGGACCAATCCTCATCAGCTCTTCTTTACATGTGTCGGGGACATTACTACTGTTCTCTGCCAATACTGTGCTCCTATTTCTAGTTGTCCTCTTCTCTATGCCAGAAACTAAAGTAAGTGAAGCTGTTGTTAGTATGTGCATATTGCTGTTCATTTTGGTCGACCCATAATAACATTAAATTTCTTTGAAAGGGAGTGACATTGGAGGATGTTGAGAAGCTTTACTCTAAGCCATGGAAGGACCGAGTCGATGTTTTCTATTACTTGACATGCTGCTGCTTTATGGGATCTTGTAAACGAAGAACAGTTCAACGAGATGCTCTTCAAAAACTTGAAGTTATTGAAGATGAAAAAAAGTCATCGTCCAATGCTGATCCTGACACCAAATCGGTGACGACATCACTATAAATGATATTGTCATCATTAATTATTGGCCGACATTTAGTGAAAGTAAAAAAAGAAAAACAAGTAAATAAAATTGATGAATAACTGTATGCTAGTGTTATGTATTAACCCCCCTTGGTTATTATAAGTGTTTCAGCATGGTCCTTGATTGCTACCACACGTGTATATATGTTTGATAATATTTCTATAATAAAACTGAAAGACTTAGGAAGCTCCATTCAGGAATAAAAAGTGTTGATTCACGTATAATTTTAGGAAAAGCTTACACAAAATTACTCTGCTTCACACATGCAGGTGACGGATTAGCTAGGTTACACACATAGACACAAACTAGTATATGTATGTGGCTGTGGATCTGTCAAATGTGTGTACTTTAATACACGGGATGAGGAGCAATTGAAGTCAACACAGCCAGTTGCTATACTGTAAATACTGGTGTGCTATGCACACACACACACACACACACAAACATGAATGCAGAACTGGTGTGAGTGTCACCAAATTACCACCATAGGTGTGCTACTGTAATTAGTTGTGCTACACATTACCTACTGCAGAAATTATTGTGTATAGCTCATCTACTTGCTAAGTGCTGTCTAAAGCAATTTGTATCAATCCTTATTAGATAAGAGTGTGTAGAGCACACTTTAGAATGATGTAATCATGCCTACTCATTTACACCATGGTTTATGGCTTGAATCATGCAGTGTTGCCATAATTTATTTTTGTAATTTCCAAATTACTCGCCTGTGTTTATTTTTGGCAACAAAAAATCCAAACAACAATTTCATGAGAAATAATATACTAAAGTGTGTTCATAGCATTTACACATGTCTTTAATAGTTCAGTGTTCAGTTTAAATTCATAGTATTTTTGAGGAACATTGAATTGCACTGTTATAAGTGAATTTAATGTTCTTCTGTGCTTCATTTTGTTGAGACCAATGTGGCTGAATAAACGTTTGGTATCAGCATTGCCATTGGGTATAACTAGAATGGCTTTTGCGAGTTTTGCCAATGTGGAGTAGCGAGACTCAGTTTCCAAGCAGTCTTTGATTTAGCTGATAGCATGTCAATACTTATCCACCTCTGTGATGGCCGTGACTTTAGAAGGTAATGGCGATGTGCAGAAATCCTTAAATTCCTCTTGAAGGCTGGGTTTGTCACCAACTTGAACTACCTGAGGAACACACTCTGGAGCTGCAGCAAGCACCTGACCAGCCATACTGTATTGTTGTAAGCCTGGTTGAAGCCATTTGATATGACTCATAGGTAATCGTTTGACAGCTCCCTTGGCTACAGCAATCCACCAAGCTTGGATAGTCTCCTTAAATTTTCTCACATCTTCGGATGATAATCAATCCTCTTCTTCAAGGTATGATAGTGTGTTGTCACCTACGAAAACTTCGTGTAAAGGGAGATACTCTTCTGAGTTATCAATACACACTTTTGATACATGTTCAGCAGCACACACGTACACAGAATTCATGAACCGCAACAGAAATTTTCGTATTAAGCCATCGACACTTGGTATATAGAGAACTTGAAGAATTGGAGATTGCTGCTGCATGTACCTGTTGAAATTATTAACAATTGGTAATGTAGAACATAGAAAGAGCAAGTAAGCTTTGGTAGGCTTTTCAAGTACAATTTTTACTCTTCTCACTACTGCCTGCTTATCCTCAGTACTTTAAAAGTATGAGAGTAAGTCTTCATATTGCTCGATAAGACAATTTACACAAGCTTCAAGGCTGAGCCATCATGTTTGGCATGCTTTTAACAACTTGTGTGGCTTGCATTCCACAAAACTGAAATTCTTCAAACTGTCGCAGCCTCCTTGGGCTCTTCTGGAAATAATACCATACATCAGTTGTCAGATCTTCCAATTCATCAGGCAAGACTTTGCAGGCCTCATTTGCTATTAGTGCTGCTATGTGACAATGACAATGAAAAGCAACTAAAGCTGGCTGCTTACATCGTAACCGTGACATCAGTGAATTTCGTGCTCCCAACATTACATTGGCCCCATCTGTACCTAATCCGACAAGATTATGGTAGTGGATTCTTGAAAATGCTTATCGATTGCGTTAAATAGCAGCTCTGCAGTTTCCCTCTCTATACTTTCTAGGGCAAAGAAGACACATCTCACCTGTCCTTGGGTGTTATCGAAGAATCGAAGCATAATAGTAGCAGCTTGTTGTGTAACGGTAATATCAGTAGTTTGGAGGCTGAAGTAATTAGTCTCTCTAACTGCTGCGGAAATGGTTTTCCAACAATCCTGGGCAATAACTTTCAACACAGCTGTTGCTTTACTACGACTGCCTTTAGCAATAGAAGAATCAGGAAACATCAACTTGAATAGTTTGGTACAATGATCTCCCAATTGAAAGGCAAGATGGTGCTCTCCAAGGAAATATGCGAAGAGTATTTCTGAGACTCCTCTCTTATTGGCCCAAAGTAGGACTGTAGAGGGAGTTAATTATAGAGATTTGACTGTCAATGTCAATTTGTGAAACCTCATTATCAGAGTCAGAATCAATATCTGAAGAATCTTCTTCTGGTAACCTTGAAGTACTGGGTTCTGAATATGCCATAGCTAACTCTCTCTGACACTCACTGTGAAAGATTCTAACTCTCACAAATCAGGCTTTAAATACCCAACCAGATAGCTCATGCATGACCATGCACATAGATCAAAGGGTTCTGGCTCTGCAGGCATATTCCTGCACAGACCTGGGTGAACACAGGGAAAATTCCTGCACAGACCAGGTGACCACAAAATGACCACACTCAGCTAATACCACAGAGAGTGGTTTTGAAATAGGTTGCACATGGTATGATATGCATGAAATGTCAAACAATTTTCTAATAATGAAAAATCCAAACATTTATTGATAAAATCCAAACAGAAAATTTAAGGGTCAAAAATCCAAACAGTTTGGATAAAATCCAACACTATGGCAACACTGTGCATGTCACATGATGTTTCTAGGGCCTGTTGTAATGATGTCCAAGATGCAGCCGCAGGAACTCTCTGAGCCCTGCATTCTCTTGGATATAGATTAAGATGCATGGATGTGTACTTATGAGTAACAATGAGAGAGGGAAAGACGACATTCGGTGGGGAGTGTGATGAAGATAGCTAGGCACCAGGGGAGGAGACACATCAAGACAAAGAGTGGAAATTGACTTGAATGGTACTGCACATATTGTGCCAAAAAGGATTCAACAGAAGCCATGGACTAAAAAGAAAGTGTTGTGCTATTCATTCCAAATGGACACACCGAAACACTCATTTAGCACATCATATGCTTTGGAATGTTCTTATAGCACTTCACCATGTGAACTAAGTCCTTACAATAATCACGTTTTTCCTTCCATGTAAACCAGAAACATGTATGTTAGCTGTCAAAATATGCATAAACACAGAACTATAGCAATTGCACTTTTTATGCACTTAAGGTAATGAAGCCATTCGGATAATGGAGCAAGTGGATACCAATCCTCCACCCAGGCAGAGACAGCTTCCTCAACATTCACAGAATAATATTGCCACTACTATTACTACTGCCTCATATTTCCACTGCTATTACTGCTGCATGATATTGTCACTTCTATTACTACTGCATCATATTGCTACTACTATTATTACTGCATCATATTACCACTGCTATTACAACTGCATCATATTGCCACTGCTATTACGACTGCATGATATTGTCACTTCTATTATTACTGCATCATAATTATTGCCACTACTATTATTACTGCATCATATTGCCACTGCTATTACAACTGCATCATATTGCCACTGCTATTACTGCTGCCACTGCTATTACTGCTGCATCATAATTATTGTCACTGCTATTACTACTGCATCATATTGCCACTGTTATTACTGCTGCAACATATTGCCACTGCTATTACTGCTGCATCATATTGCCTCTGCTATTTCATATTGCCACTGCTATTAGTGCTCTGTATATTGCCACTGCTATTATTGCTGCGGCATCATATTGCCACTCTTCTTACTGCTGCAGCATATTGTCACTGCTATTACTACTTCATCATATTGCCACTGCTATTACTACAGCATAATATTGCCACAACTATTACTACTGCATAAGTATTGCCACTGCTGTTACTATTGCATCATATAGCCACTGCTATTACTGCTCATCATAATTATTGCCAATGATATTACTACTGCATCATATTGCCACTGTTATTACTATTGCATCTTATTGCTACTGCTATTACTACTGCATCATATTGCCACTTCCATTACAACTGCTGTAATGTTTAGTTATTATATACATCACATCATCATACGTCATATGTTGTTACGTTACGATGGATTGTATTAATATGTGATATGTACGTGATTGGTATATATCTTGTATCTTGGTTCACAAGTTATCTCTGCCTCCTAATACCATAGCCACCTAAATACCACAAATGGTGACGAGGATCAAAGATAGTTCTATTGTAGCTAGCTATGGCAAGCCAGGATCGAGTTGTCACCGTTACCCAAATTTGACCCGATACGTGAACCTAGTTCACTAAGTCAGAGGTGGAAGAGATGGACAAAGCGTTTCGAGACATACCTGGTAGCCTTGAATGTCACAGATGACAAACAGAAGCGTGCACTCCTCCTGTATCAAGCTGGACAAACAACACAAGAAATATTAGATGCCATCCCTGATACTGGAGATAACTATGGCACAGCCATAACTAAGCTAACTGAATATTTCTCACCAAAGAAGAATGTGGACTTTGAAATTTTCAATTTTCACAGGCAGCTCAAGAGAAGCGTGAAACTGTAGCTCAATTTGCCACACAACTGAGAAGGTTGGCAGCTAACTGTGAGTTTAAAGATCTGGACAAAGAATTGAAATCGACAATAACTCAGAACTGCGAGTCAAGGCGTCTCAGAAGGTTTGCTCTACATGAAGAAAGACTCACTCTTGCTAATATTTTGTCCAGAGCATATTCCCTAGAAAATAGTGAATCACAAGCAGCTGGAATAGAGAAATCATTGTCTCAAGGTTCAGTTGAATCAGTAAATTATGTTCGCAAAGGAAAGCAATTTCGTAGTAGTAAGCCACTATCAACGAAGAACACCCAATACCGAAACACTGTGGATTGACATGGCCGCACACAAACAATCCCTGCCCTGCCAAAGGTCAAACTTGCCAGAAGTGTGGCAAACAAAATCATTTCGCTAAGGTGTGTCTATCCAAATAGACTAATGACAATAGTCATAGCAACTCACATCAATGCCCATCACCACACCCTCCAAAATCACATTTGCATCGTGTGTCGACAGAAGTGTCTCAGCAGCAGATTGAGGATAGTAGCACTGATGATGAGTACTTATACACCTTGTACAAAGATTCATGTGATTCCAAAGCACCTGAAGTACAGATTAACATAAACGGTGCTCCCATCAAGATGATTGTTGACACTGGTGCATCGACAGATATCATCGATGAGAGCACATTTGCAAAAATCAATGAATCCAAGGAAATTAAGCTCGAGAATCCAACCAAGCGTCTTTTTGCCTATGGTTCCAAATCACAGCTTGTCGTAGTTGGGAAGTTTGAAGCGGTTCTTGAATTCAAGCAGAAACACATCACATCTACAATCCATGTGTTACAAGGAAACCATGGATCTCTTCTCAGCTACAAGACAGCCACAAAATTTGGTCTCATTGATATCAAGATAAATCAAATTCAGGATCTATCAACTGGGAGTGATGTGTTAGTTCAGCAACACCCAGACCTTTTTAAAGGGATTGGAAATTTGAAAAACACCAATATCAAGCTCCACATCGACCGTACTATAACCCCAGTTGCTCAACGTGCTCGTCGAATTCCTCAAGAGCTACTAGAATGCTCAGAGAATCAAGGAATTATTGAGAAAGTGGAAGGAGCTACTCCATGGGTGTCAGGGAAATACTCTCACCTGACAGTGGCAGGTGGTGTTGACAGCAGAACATCACTATCTGTGGGATTAACAAAGGGACATATACATGTGAAAGAACAAGCCACTCATGGAACAAACAGGCCACAACCACACCACAGACAACAAGCAAGAACACTCACCTGGCTGAGGACAATGGTTGACCCAAGTGAAGTTGATTGGTCCAATCCGGCAAGGAGACCAGTGACCTCAAACTGAAGAGTATAAAAGGAGACTATGGATAAGATATAAACACGCTACGGCCTATGCCCAAAATAACTGATACCTGATTATGTTGAACTTTAAGAACTGTTGTAAGAACTTTGATGGAGATTGTTGATAGTGTTGATTGATACTGTGTATGTATGATTCTCTATCTGTATTTAATATATAGTTTCAAGTGGGTAGCCAGTATCTCGGGGAGAGATACTGAGTTTGGTTTGGGATAGCAGGTGGCTAGGAATAGGTCCCAGGCATCGGACGAAAGTGTGGATCTGACTGAACAGTTAAAGTGTCTGTTTCAGCAGAAGGACGACTTTCCGTTGACTTACCGTCACAATGGTGGGTCTCCCCTGGTTTTCATCCCCCCCAAAAATGGAGATGTTCGAATCTGTGTGGACATGAGGATGGCAAACAAAGCTATCAGTCGTGAAGGACACCCAAGTCCTACAGTTGATGACTTGATACACATTCCAAATGGAGCCACAGTGTTTTCCAAATTGGATCTAAGAGCTGGTTATCATCAATTGTCACTAGCATCGGAGAGCCGATATATCACTACATTTGCCACACACAAAGGATTGCGCAGGTATGCCAGATTGAACTTTAGTACGAATTTTGCCAGTGAGATGTTTCAGAAAGTTGTCAATGAGCAAATTCGTGATATTCCTGGGTCGTTGAATATCAGTGATGATGTTATTGTGTTTGGTGTTACACAAGCTGATCATGACCGAGCTTTACAGTCTGTATTTCAGAAGTTTGCGGACGTTGGCTTGACTTTAAACCAAGGAAAGTGTAAGTTGAATAAAAGGTCACTGAAATTTTTTGGTTTTGTGTTTTCAGCTAAAGGAGTATCTCCTGACCCAAAGAAGGTCAAATCCATGCATAATGCAAGCCCACCAAATTCCACTATATAGTGGTGTCAGAAGTTTTCTGGGAATGGCTGCATATTGTGCCAAGTTCATCTCCAAGTTTAGCGAGGTATCTCAGCCACTTCGAGACCTGATCAAGAAAGACACTCCATTTCAATAGAAGCAGAAACACAACCAATCATTCAACATTGACCAGTGATACTGTCATTGCTTATTTTGATTAGGCCAAGAAAACTGAGATTATCACTGATGCATCAATATATTATGGACTGTCTGCTATCCTGTCACAGAAGACTCCAGGTCAGGAAGACAGGGGAATTGTTGCATATGCCAGCAGATCACTATCAGATGTTGAGAGACGATACTCACAAACTGAGAAAGAGGCACTAGCCATTGTTTGGGCCATTGAGTGACTGCATCTTTACTGGTATGGTGATCATTTTACGTTGTACACAGATTGCAAACCTGTTCAACTAATCTTTGATAATGCCAAGTCAAAGCCACCAGCAAGAATTGAATGATGTAATTTACGTCTTCAGGGATATGATTTCACGGTTGTTCACATGAAGGGAACTGAGAATCTGTCCGATTTTCTCTCTCATCATCCAAGTCCACATGACATTGCAGAGAAACCAAATGTACTAGCAGAGGGCTACATCAACTTCATTGTCAGCCATGCAGTGCCGAAAGCTATGTCTCTGACAGATATACAACAGGCAACTGAAGATGACAACATACTACAGTGTCTCGCTGAAGTCATCAAAGTAGACAAATGGGAATCTGTAGACAGAAAAGAACTACATGTTGAAGGAGTTGACCACGATAAACTCCGACTGTTCAGTAGAGTCAAGGACAAGCTAACAGTGAACAGTGAAAAAAATGTTATCCTTCGGGAGAGTTGTATTATCATGCCTACCTCACTCCGGCAGAGAGCCATTGCATTGGCTCATGAAAGCCATCAAGGATTGGTAAAGACAAAGAAACTTTTGCGTAAGAAGGTATGGAATTGATGAACAAGTGAAGCAGGCAATTGACAAGTTTATTTCATGTCAAGCAAACGGTCCAGAGAACAAACCAGATCCTTTACAAATGTCTCCTCTACCTCCAGAACCATGGCACACAGTCCATGTTGATTTCTGTGGTCCATTTCCCACTGGAGAATATTTGTTTGTTGTTATCGATGCATACTCTCATTATCCTGAAGTGGAAATTATACACTCAACCCCTCAGTCAAAGCCATAATACCAAAGATGAATAGAATCTTTGCCACACATGGAATTCCCAGAGTAGTACGAAGTGACAATAGTCCACCATTTTCTGTTGAATAAATCAGACAATTCATGCAAGACAATGGTATTGAGCATAAGAGAATCACACCATTGTGGCCTCAAGCAAACTCTGAAGCCGAGAATTTAATGAAACCAGTCACGAAAACCATTTGCTCTGCTCAAGCTGAAGGAAGAGATTGGAAAAAAGATCTATACAGATTTTTACTGGCAACTCCTCACAGCACTACAGGGTTCACGCCATCAGAACTGTTGTTTAACAGGAAAATCAGGACTAATCTCCCTCAGATGGTGATTAAATCCAGTATATCTGAAGTTGGATCCTAGTACAAGCTAATGATGACAGGGAGAAGAAAAGAATGAAAGATCATGCTGACAAGAAGTCGAGAGCAAAGCAATCCATTATTGAAGTTGGTGATACTGTTCTGATCAAACAGAGGAAAGAGAATAATTGGTCAACGAGGTTTGATCCATCACCATTTACGGTGGTAAGATGAAAAGGAACTATGATAACAGCTGTCAGAAATGGAAAGTATGTATCTCGAAATATATCTAGATAAGTGCTTCACAGCAAAGTTTGATACTTATGTTGATGACGATGAAGAAGATGATGATGACCTACTTCAAAAGAAATGTCCTGAAGCTCCACAGGAAAATGCTGCTGACTTAGATCGTGGAGGTTATAGACAAGATCGGAGACCTGTTAGACATTACGGACAGAATATAATATATGAATCCTAGATCATGTACATGATTAACTGAGTTTATGTTTAGTCCTGTACTTTTCATTTAAAGAAAGGTGGATATGTAATGTTTAGTTATTATATACATCACATTATGTCATATGTTGTTACGTTACGATGGATTGTATTAGTTTGTGATATGTATGTGATTGGAATATTATCTTGTCTCTTGATTCACAAGTTATCTCTGCCTCCTAATACCATGGCCACCTAAACACCACAACTGCATCATATTTTAACTGTACTACTCCATAATATTGCCACTGCTATTACTACTGCATCATATTATCACTACTAATACTGCTGTATCATATTGTCACTGTACTGTACTTCATAATATTATTGCCATTACTATTACTACTGCATCATAATTATTGTCACTGCTATAGCCACTCCATCAGATTGTCACTGTACTACTGCATAATATTGCCACTACTATTACAACTGCATCATATTTGCAACTGCTATTACTACTGCATAATATTGCCACTGCTATTACTTCTGCATCATATTGTCACTTCATAATATTGCCACTACTATTAATACTGCTTCATATTGTCACTGCTATAGCCACTCCATCATATTGTCACTGTACTACTGCCACTACTATTACTACTGCATCATATTGTCACTCCTATTACTACTGCATCATATTGTCACTCCTATTACTACTGCATCATATTGTCACTGCTATTACTACTGTATCATATTGTCACTTCTATTACTACTGTCACTGCTATTACTGCCATATCATATTGCTACTGCTATTACTACTGCATAATATTGTCACTGCTATCACTGCTGCATCATAGTGTCTACTAAAGCCACGCAGTAGTGGGTTCTGTTATGGAGGCATGAATATCATTATAAACACTTTTTCAGACATTTATGGTCCTTTTATCAGGTACTTCCACATAGTATATTTTAAAGCTTGAAGCTACCAAAACACCATAAAAGACTTCAACTCGTTGACTTTCATCTAATATATGTTTGTTGTTAGATATTTAAATAAATCCTGGATTTATATTAATTTTTTTTAAATTATACTTCATAACCCGAAATAAATTCACCTGTGAATGGGTTAAGCAGTGCATTTTATCTTGCTGTGATTGATAATCATATTCTACATGTCAATACCTTTGCAATGATACAAAACATTATTTGCCACTAAATTGATACCGATAAATTTAACAGATGGTAATTTTAATGCCCAGATAGGATTAGGGTCAGAGCAGTTGCCTAACAGGAATGGTAAGAGATTGTTGGATCTGATTGAGGGGTACAATTTGCATATCGGGAATAAGGTATCACAGTGTAGTGGACGTGGGAGATGGGATAAAGTAAGCCAGTGACATGTTATCAAAGGGGTTAGTTATAGATAAGATGGTGATCTAGAACAGTGGAGTAATTGATCTAGGTTCAGATCACATAATCTAATATGGTGTGTCCTGAAATAGGTAGACTGGAGGAAAGAGCAAGTACTCCATGGTTTAAATTGAAGGTAGATGTTGAGATGGATTGGGAAGAATATCGAGCAAGGGTTTCAGAGGTTGGGAGGAATATGTGGCAGGGCTAGGGATGGGAAAGGACAGAGAAGGTGTACAACAAATTTGGGAACTGTGGAGACGCATTGTGCTTTGGTGGCTGAGTTGGGTATAGGGAGGAAAAAAACTAACTAAGGGCTGGTGGTCTCGTGACATTGAAGTAACCATCCAATCATGACAAATGACCTGTAGGAAGCTTAGAGAGTCTAGGGGTGACAATATAGGTAAAGAAAGATCATTACAGCAATGGGAAGAATATATATAAGAGTACAAGAAGATGTGTGAAGAGGTTGATTAGATTGGAATGGCAATGAGAGGAATACAAGAGTGCAAGAAGATGTGTGAAAAGTGTGATTAGATTGGAAAAGAAGAGACTGTGAAGGCTAGAATATTAAAGAGCAAGAAGGGACTAGCTGTAAGTTATTCTGGACGGACTTGAAGGAAAAGAAGAAGTAATATCAAATTCGGAAAGTGAGACAGGAAAATATGGATGTAGTGGAGAAGAGGAAGGATATACTGGAGGTTTTAGCCAAGCATTGGGAATGATTAGGGAGTGTGTCCAGGTCCGGAAAGGACATTCCAATTGACAACCTAGAGTCTAAAGCAAAATAAATTAACTGGATGGTGCAGCGGGTAGGATTCCAGGAGATGCACAATATTGTGAAGGGGTTGAAAAGGGGGGAGGCTCCTGGTCCTGATGGCATAATTAACGAGATGTTGAGGTATGGTGGCAAGGATGGTGGAAGTGTTATGTTCTCTAGTTAATTTGGTGATGGAGTTGAAGTTTTCGCCAGATGATTGGAGACAGAGTAGTATTGTGCCACTCCTTAAAGCTGGAGTAGAAGAGGTGGCAAGTAATTACAGAGGGATAGCTCTGGATAGTTGTGTGGCAAAAGTGATGGCAAGAATGTTGGCAGGTAGGCTCAGTAGGTTTGCAGAGAAATATATATTAACAGAGGGTCAGGGTGGATTTAGGCCAGAAAGCGGATGTGCTGACCAGTTCCTAGTGTTGAGGCGCGTGTGTGGCATAATGAGATGACAGGGGTGACAGACATTTATGGCTTTTTTGAATGTAAACAAGGTATATGATACTGTGTGGAGAGAAGAATTGTGGAAGATGAGAGGGTATGGAGTTCTGGCAGAAATTGTCAATGTGTACAAATGCTTGTTGAAGGAATTCAGTCAAGTGTGTTGTTAGGTAGAGATGGGTCTAGGTAGTTTGAAGTGGAGGCAGGACGCAAGACTGAGACAGGGTTTATCCTTTGTCACCAGTTCTCTATAGTGTGTATGTCATGGGATTGTTGAAGGATTTGGAGGGGAAAAGGATAGGGATGGAAGTGGAAATGGTGTGGTGGGTTGCTGTATACAGATGATATTGTACTGTTAGTGAGAGATCAGGTGGAGTTACAAGTGATGCTGGGGAGTATGCAATGAAATGAAGATTTAGGTTTAATAGCAAGCAGGCAAGTCAATGACATTTGGTGGAAAGTGAAGTGGAGGAGAGTGGAAGATTAATGGGGAGAGAATGGAGAATGTGGAAGTCTTCAATACCTTGGTGTGTTATTTGACAGGGGGATGAGAGGTAATGTTCATTTGGAGAAGATGAAGGAAAAGGCAGAGAAATGGAGGGCAAGAATTGGTTATATGAGCAGGGTAAATGTAGAAATGGAGATGGACAGAGGTAAACTAATATGGGAGTTGCTAGCCAGGCCATGTCTAGAACATGCATCTGAAGTACGGTGGACAGGACGGAAGACAGCCTGCAAGAATTTGGAAAGACTTCATTCAAGAGAGCATTGGGAGGAAACTGTTTGGAGGGAGTAATACCATTGCAGGGGTGGCAGTAAGAGGGGACCTTGGCTGGAGGAGGCTGGAGCAGGGAAGGGAAGAAAAGAAAGTGTTATTTGGATGGAGGTTGCAGAGAATGAGTGAAGATAGGCCAGTGAAAAAAGTTGTGTGATTGTCCAGGTTGGTGGGCAGAGTTTTGTGAGCTGAAAAGGAAGTTTGGTGGGAAGGAGCGTTGGAGATAGTAGGCTCAAGTGCGACGGAGGAATTGTGTAATGGATGTTCGTAAGGAAGAGTGGCATGGAAGAAGTAGGAGGGAAATCATGTTTCAAGTTGCATAAGGCAGCTAAAGAAGAGTTTGGACAAGAAAGATATTAAGAGGATTCAGTAACACAGGGAGAGTGAGGCTGAGATTTAGGTTGAGGACGGCATCAGCAGGACTCTTGGGTGACAATGTGAGGGTGGTATGTGCCAGGATGGTAGATGTGAGCTATGTGATGAATGTGTTGTGGAAGATGTTGTGCATTTCTAGTTGTACTGTGAGTAGTTTGTTGTTGATCGAGATTACAGGATATGGTTTAAGGCATTGAAGAGTCTGAAGTTTGGGTGATAAAATGGAAAAATGAAGATGAAGAAGGGATAGTAGGCCTAATATTGGGTACATTCGTAGCAGGGGTGAAGGAAGAGGTGTTGGATAGGTAGATAGAATTGTAATGGGAAATGTGCTCAAATGGTGGGAGAAGAGAGAATACTTAATGTTTGGCACCTAGGTTCCTATGTCTTTGGCACCTCTCCCTCCTCATCGTCATTCCCAAACCAACTCTCATTATTTTGCTGTAATAATCATTAAAATAGTTAATTCATGCTGTTGTTTTCTAGTAGTCATTGTCGTTTATTGTTTGTACGTAATTAGTGGTCTATCTCAAGGCTCAACAGAACAATTAAATTATAATTAATTATTGAAGACCTTGAGCAGCAATGGAATAATTCACAACAGAATTTCAAAGCTGAGGAATATACTGGGGCTTGGTCTAGAACTTATTCATAGATATCCTCCCTCTATGCCTTGCCATTGTATTTGGAATTATATTGTAGCAATTTATTCCTGCATGATTGTAGTGTAAAGTTCATGACAAGGCGAGTGCCCTCACAAGTACTCCTTCTGAAGTTTCAAGTGTTTTATTGTGATGAAATGCCATAATGTGATTTGAGGGATTCTGTTTTCGAGCGGCCAGTAAGCCGAGGGTTGAGATGACAGCAAGAGACACTCTAGTTGAGCTGTTCACCATCTATAGCATTTTCAAAAGCTGGTTCAATTGGGGCAAGTCAGCAGAGGCAATAATTTAATGTTTGTTCGGCTGTGCTGCCGAGAGTGACTCGGAGAGATACACTGGGCAATCTTTTGGTGAGCTGTTTTGATATCAACAGCTGCTCCAATGGATCCTCAGATACTTTGATGTTGAGGACTACTTCACTACATCTCTGCTGAATGACACATACAAAGACAGAAAGGAAGAGTCTTGGGGGATGCTGAAGCTGGCCACATTATGCCTGGCATCCATTACCCAATCAGATTTATGCAGAGGTGCTAGTTTTAGGGGGAGAGTTATTTTGTTATGACATGTCAAGTTGTTCAGTAAATGGGTATACGCTTATGACCTTGCAGGATGTATCAGAATAATTGCAGTGTCATGCTTGTGCTATAGTAAGCAGAAGGAAGATCCTGATATGATGTCATACATATGAATGGTGGATTACACCTTATTCCACTTAGTAAGGTTCAGAGGTAGGCAGGGGGTTACCTGTGAAAGAACAAAATTAGGTGAGTCAACATGACAGTATACTGACACCAGTCAGGTGTAGTGGTTGTAATCATGACAACATGCTGACACCAGTCAGGTGTAGTGGTTGTAGTCATAACAACATGCTGACACCAGTTGTGTGCAGTGGTTGTAGTCATGACAACATGCCGACACCAGTCAGTAGTTGTAGTCATGACAATGTGCCGGCACCAGTCGGGTGCAGTGATTGTAGTCATGACAATGTGCCGGCACCAGTCGGGTGTAGTGGTTGTAGTCATGATAAAAGTGCCACCAGCCGTGTGTAGTGGTTGTAGACATGACAATGTGCCGACCAACCAGGTGTAATGGTCATAGTCATGACAATGTGCCAACACCTGCCGGGTGTAGTGGTCGTAGTCATGACAACATGCTGACACCAGCCGGGTGTAGTGGTCTTAGTCAAGACAACGTGCCGACAATAGCTGGTGTAGTGGCCATAGTCATGATAACGTGCCGACACCAGGCACGTGTAGTGGTCATAGTCATGACAACGTGCCGACACCAGCCGGGTGTAGTGGTAGTAGTCATGACAATGTGCCGACACCAGCCGGGTGTAGTGGTCATAGTCATGACAATGTGCAGACTCCAGCCGGGTGTAGTGGTCATAGTCAAGACAAAGTGCCGACACTAGCTGGTATAGTGGCCATAGTCATGATAACATGCCGACACCAGGCGGGTTTATTGGCCATAGTCATGACAACGTGCCGACACCAGCCGGGTGTAGTGGTGGTAGTCATGACAATGTGCCGACACCAGCTGGGTGTAGTGGTCGTAGTCATGACAACATGCCAACCAGTCGTGGGTAGTGGTCATAGTCATGACAATGTGCTGACCAGTCGGGCGTAGTGGTCATAGTCATGACAACATGCTGACACCAGCTGGGTGTTGTGGTCATAGTCATGACAATGTGCAGACACCAGCCGGGTGTAGTGGTCGTAGTCATGAAAATGTGCTGACCAGTCAGGTGTAGTGGTCATAGTCATGACAACATGCCAACACCAGTCTGGTTTAGTGGTCATAGTCATGACAACATGCCAACACCAGTCTGGTTTAGTGGTCATAGTCATGACAACATGATGACACCAGTTGGGTATAATGGTCGTAGTTATGAGAACATGCCGACACCAGTCAGGTGTAGTGGTCGTAGTCATGACAACTTGCCGACACCAGTCGGGTGTGCTGGTCTCATAGTCATGATAACAAGCTGATACCTGTCTGTCTGAGGTCGCAGTTGTACTTGTGACAACAGTTGACACTGATCATAGCAGTTGTAGTCATGACAACAAGCTGACACCAGTATGCAGTGTACTCACTCTGGCCATCCTTCTTGCAATTTTAAGGGAAAAAAGAAAAAAGTGTTTGGAAAAATGCACCTGGACTTGCCCATTGTTGTATGCCACACCAGCTAATGTGACAGAACTAATTGAAGTGACATGAGCTAGCTGTGGTAGCCATCAGCAATCAGCCATTGGAGATGGATCTTTTCATAGGTGGATGCTACCATGAATGCTTAGATATCTAGGTGTTGTTGTATGTGGCAACTGATGATATCCTGGCTGTTACTGAAATGATTTGAAATTTTCCTTCTGTGTAATAATATAACTACAATAAATGTAGGTATTATAGCCAGCACACATGAACACTTAAGGCCGGTTCACAACACGACGCTGGGTGAGCATTGCAGTGTATTGCATTACGTTTGCCAGGTTCACAACATAAATGATGTAACGTTCCGTTCGGCCAGTGTCGTGTTGTTAATTGACCTATTCATTTCAAACAGCACTCAACAAAGATGGACAACACTGACAGCTGCAGCGAAGAAAATATGGATTTAAATCTTTCCATTGGCTTATAGTAGGAGGCAAAGAAAGCGGAAGAGATGAATGTGGGTACACCCAATATTCACTCACCATAGGCAGCATGGAGATTATAATAATCTCAGATGAGGCTGTCTGACCCAGAAAGTTATTGAGGATGTCTAGCGAGAGGTTAGACTCTCTTTTAGCTGATGTATGCTTTCTATATGCTGTAACCAAAAATCCCCTTCCTCTCAATGATACGCTTTGATCTGAGAGGATCTGAATCTTTAGCCCGACGCCTGACCCTGGTTTAAACTCCACTGCTTAAACCCTCTTGTCAGACCGGAATCAACAACCACCCCGTTGTTGTTTATCCTCGAGAAGGAATACGTAAAATAATTATATACAAAAGAGTTGCCTAGCCAATCGGCACAGACAATAGTCCAGCATACAATATTGCAATATACAATTAATATAACCCTAAGTTCTTTCTACTAGAGTTCTTTCTCAGTTCTTAATTCAGTTCCTTCTCTAACTCTCTCTCTTTTATCTATCTACTACAGTTCCTTTAATAATGTTCAGGTCGGATCATTTGATTGATCTGCACTGACCAATCAGATGGTCGTGCTCTGTCCCTGCCACATCTGCATTCTGTGTGTTGTCTGGTGTGTCTTCATGTTTTCCACATACGTTTCCATGGTTTACATATAGGTGTTGATTTGTTTTGTTATCCCGGTAAACAACATCTGTGGCTTCAGTCAGAGAGGTAGGATTCTCTGACATATGCCATAGTATAAGTAATAAAAGTTACCATAATTATAATTATAATAATATAGGTCAGTCCATACCTGACCCATCAGAGTCATGACAACTCTGTCAGAGCTGATATCTCCCCAGGCAGAGCTGATATCTCCCCAGGTGAAATGTTGGCACTCGTTCTGAGGTTTCTTGCTGTAGGCAACTCACAAGTATAGTGCTTATTTGTTAAGTCTACCTGTCACTAAGTATATCTCGATGATTTTACTAGACCTCTCTGTTGCTCAACTTTCATATGGGACGATCAACAGTCGGTACCATCCTGAAGGAGACTTGTGAGGTGATCTGGGATGTCTTAAATTTTTTTATGTGAAGGCACCTTCAAGTGCTGCTGAGTGGTGGGATCAGCAAATATTTTGAGCAGATATGGAACTTCCCAAACTATGTATACTAGATATATTTTTATTTTGCAATGTATGAACATGAACATGTATTTACATATAGGGGCAGTCAATCGGAATCACATAGTATTCCAAGCACCCTTCAATGGCGGCTCACTCTACTTTAACTACAACGACACACACTCAATTGTGCTTCTTGCAGTGTGCGATGCCCACTACAGGCGTTTGATGATATCATTTATTATTTAATCCCCCAAAAATTAAATTCGCATTAGTGGACATAGGTAATGTGGGCCGCCATTGGGGGAGTGCTTTCAAATTCCGACTTTGGATAGGCATTGAAAAGTGGCCCCCTCTCTACCTCTGATCCCGTCCTCTCCCTGGCTACACACAGCCAGACCTCCCATATGCCATTATTGCTGATGAGGCATTCCCTGTATGGTGCAACATGATGCGGCCATACCCCGGGAAGAAACCTGCCTGGGTGTGTTAATTTTTTGGTTTTTGTATTTTTTTGAGACATAAATGCCTTATTTTATGGGTTACCGGTACAAATTTTGCAGAGAATATAATGCCATCTTCAACTGCAGGCAGAGCAGGGCTCACTAGATTATGAAAAGAGGTTCGGTATCCTAGCAGCTAGGTCGCATGTCTTCCGGAGACCAGTCCTAGTAGAGCCTGAATGGGTTGTGTGTTTCACCAAGGCTGCAATAGTTTACATAATTATTTACAAACTACCGAGTCAGCAGTGTACTGCCCACCTGGTTACATTGATGCGGAAGACGGGGCTGGCAACATCATCAATTGGAGGGTGGAGGACAGACGAGCAACCATCTACCAGCATGGAGTCCCTATCATATGCTGGAAGTAACAGGGTTTTTTTCTTTGTTTTGTTCATTATTAAAGTACAATTTGTTATTCATGATCCACTGCTTCCACGAGAGATGCCTTCAGGGACAACTTCTCTAGCACAGCTGGATAAATCCCCTGGCAATACAACTATGTTTGGCATCAACACACAATACTAATAATAAATTATCTAGTAGGCTATAGTAAATATTTTAAACATGTCAGTACTCAAAATAGGCTTTACATAAATTCATGTTAATAATAATTGGTAGGTGGTTGGGAATAGGTTTCTCAGGGGTATTCAATGTTCACAAGACCCTGCAGGTTAGCCATGGGATTCTGCCTCCTGTCAAGTCTATGCAGGTTTACTGCCAGCTGCAACGTGTAATAGTACACCCTGTCCTTGACATTGTCCTCCTTTTGAGCCCACATTTCACGTTTGTCCTGAATTCTCTGGAGGATAGCCTCATCCATCTCATTAACCCTAGCAGGTGGCTGCTGCATCACAGAGATCCCACCAGCTGGACAAGCACAGGATGCCACAGTTGAACTGGAGCACTGGAAGCTACCGATAAATGGGGCTGTACCAACTGGGATGCTGCTGAGACACCATCAGACTCATCCAGACTACATAAAATTGTGTGATTAAAAGCACATGATTATTTAACCACCGCATATTCGTATAGGTATACCTGGACCTCTCCAATAGAGAGAGCTCATCAATAACTGGTGTTGCAGTATACTCCATTGGGGTAGACCCAGAGGAAATATTTGAGCATGTTCTATATTATTATATATATATATATATATGTAGAGAGAGAACATACTCAAATACATACTACATATTTTTTTATACAACATGAAATAAACATTTCACGACTACAAGTCAAGATCTATGCCTTACAGTGTTCTGCAGCAAATGGTGGCCAGCATGAAATAGCCATGGGTCCTGCAGCACCACTCTTGGGCCTCTTCTTCTTTTGTTCTCTTACATACCGATCCCTCAGCATCTTCCACTTTTTGGAACAGTGTTCTGCGGTTGCTCCTTCTCCAACCTATCATACCAATATGTGGATAATTGTTATAGTCACTCTAGAAACTAGATATAGCTAGGCCATTCTTTCTATCTGGTTCTAGCTAGGCTCCCGGTTACCAACCTTTTTCTGGTGGCAAGGCCATTCCAGAACTCAGCATCAGAGCATGACCCGGTAAAGAACATATTCACACATGTTAGAAAAAATATTAAGAATTAATTGCTCTTTTAAAATAATGTGATCAACGTGATGGTTGAGCTTGTTTTTCAGCCACCAGTATTCCAATGCATGGCTCGGTGCCACTAAATGTGACAATCATATCCTTTACTATTTTGAGCTAATTCCTGTACTTTGTTTTCATCACAACCATTGTGGAAACCGACTGTATATGTATGCTAAGCACTGAGTGGCTGATGACTAGTATGCTAGGCACTGAATGGCTGGTGACTAGTAATATATGTATGCTAGGCACTGAGTGGCTGGTGACTAGTGATATATGTATGCTAGGCACTGAGAGGCCGACAACTAGTAATAAATATATGTATGCTAGGCACTGAGTGGCTTATAGCCAGGCCCCCAGTTCCCAACCTTTTTCAGGTGGTATCCCCATTCCAGAACCCAGCATCAGAGCATGACCCATCAAAGAACAAATTCACACGTGTTATAAAAAATCTTAAGAATTAATTGCTAACTTTAAATAATGTAATCAACGTGATGGTTGAGCCTTTTTTTCAGCCACCAGTTTTCTAATTCGTGGGCCGGTGCCACTCAATGTGACAATCATGTCCTTTTCTATTTTTAGCCAATTCCTGTACTTTGTTTTCATCAGAAGTGGAAAACGACTATTCAAATACGTATGACGAAGGGTACGGCATATTGCTTTCTTGGATAGACATTGATAGATTTGGAGCATATTTCACCGGTAACTGGGCAAAGACACAGACTTGAATAATGATATCTTTCCGGAATCCTGCTGCACCCTCATGAGCTCCTCTTGGTGATATCATCGTCAGTGATGGCAACTAATGTTGCACTAAATGGGTCTCGTACCACAGTCAATGACTGGATGTCAAGCTCAGGGAAGTAGTGTTTGAACTGATCGATCAGTGACTGAAGATGTTCAGTAATTTTGTCAGACATATGCTCGACTTTGATCTCTTCAGATTCTTCCAGGTGGGCAGAGAGGCAGGACTAATATGAAATGGTGCTGACTCACTTTATCCTTCAACAAAGCCAGTATGGCAAGAAACCTTGTCATGGAGAGCATCAGGTTCATGTCTTTGCCTTGAAGTGTACGATTCAGCACATTGATACGTTCAAAATGTCCTCAAATAGCACAATTTAGCAAGCCAGTTACTAAACTCCAGCAGTGCCACCCATTCATGCTTGTTTTGTGAACGTAAGAACTCTTCACGTAACTCGTGAACACACAAATAATGTTTCCTCATGACAGCCATCATACCTGAGTATAGAACAATAAGTTCATGTGATCAGCGCCCATTTCATGACAGAACCGTCTAAATAACCTCATTTTTAGTGTACTCGATTGGTGTGATTCACGATTTTGACCACCTGTAACAATACGTTCATCATTCGGGCATTGTGAGAAGCCAGCGCTTCCCTGTGGATCATCATAAATGCATTAGGGGGCCACTCACAGTAATTTAGCTTTAAAGCCAGAATGCCTCCCAACATTGCAGAAGCTCCATCTGTTGTTCATTTATTGAAGTCCAGGCCTTCTTGATTGTCAAAGGCTTCGATGTTTGGGAAAATGTCCTCTCCTTTAGTTGTCATTTCCAATGAGTTGCACATCAAAGGCTCGTTGATAAAATCACCATCTTTGATTAACCTGACCCAAACCATCAATTCTGCTAATGATGGAATGTCCATTGACTCATCGAGCTGTGTGGCATGCCAAGGTGACTGCTTGATAACCATAAC
Source organism: Cladorhizidae sp. MBARI D1340-BT2 (assembly GCA_028752905.1). Lineage (NCBI taxonomy): Eukaryota > Metazoa > Porifera > Demospongiae > Poecilosclerida > Cladorhizidae > Cladorhizidae sp. MBARI D1340-BT2. The sequence goes on along the minus strand of JAQNBH010000003.1, from coordinate 22,705,149 downwards.
ATTCTGTGCGGTGATGTCTTCACTCATGTCACAAATTCTATGATGAACAGTGCTATTCCAGAACAGTATGATCAAGAGTTTACTAACCATGTCTTCTCTGATCATGAGAGAAACCATTTGTTTGGCACATGGCATTATCAGTTCCTCACCGATAGTATGTGGCTTTTTAGCTTTTGCGATGCAAACGAAACACGATAGGAAGCTTCAAGACTCTAGAGCATGTTCATTGGTCTGATGACATTTACCCAAGTGGTTATTTCTAATGGCAGTCAACTTCCGTTCGAAAAATGAACAATCTCTATCTTGGTACGCTGCATGTTTTGATGATAGATGCCATTGTAACTTGTTCTGTTTCATGGATTCACTCGAAAGTATTTGTAACAAATGATGCACTGAGGCTTCTGGACTCCACGATCTGTTACATAATAGAAACCGAGCTCAATGAATTTGTCATGGTAATGTCATTCATGCGAGGTGTTGGCCATCCCCCTTCACAAAACATAGCTATTTTTAAAGTCTTCAGACTAGTCCACGACTCCCTGAAATGTGCTTCGCTTGGGAACCCGGGAGCTAGGCCATTCCTTCTATAGCTAGATAGAATTAGGCGATTCTTACTACCTAGTTTGCCACTGCCTTCCAGGCATTCTCTTTGGCATGAATATCCCTGTAGGCCTTTGTAGTCACCTACCACAAACGGGAAGCTCATGACAGATTCAACCAACTTCTCTTATACTGGCTAAAATCTAGATGGTCCGACGCTGGATTAGCGAATACCGCTCCATCGCATTGCACCCAATTACATTTGCAGATGACACAAGACCACGGAAGAACACAACGCTCAGCCAGCTCAGCTTACTTCTTTGGGCAGAGACATAGACCAGACGAAGTTTGTAACAGAAATATTATCTGTGATCTGATTTGGGAAACTGACCATATAGCTGAATTTGAGTAATGATGTAATGAGTAACCATGGTGTTTAAACTATATATCATGCAAGTTCTAGATCAACCAGTCTTACAGCCTTCAAGATATTAGCATTTGTTTCACACACTTGCTTTACCACTTCATTGCATATTACTGAGAAATCTTGCAAAGAAGGCGTTGCTCATTAAATCTATCTAGGCTCTGTGTTACGCATACATGTAATTATTTGTTTTGCTTCAAGGAAAATGCTGTGTGATGCCTTTCTTAGATCTCTTTATGCCTTAGCTAAGTTAGTGCTAATAATTATTTGGTATTATCTATTCTTAATACACAAAGACAGAGAAGGCTAACAACAAAGTTTATGCAAGATCTATGAAAGAACAGCTTGTAAAACAATTCCTAGCCCCTTCTCGAGGAGGAGCATCTCTTGGCTTAAGTCCTGAAAGTAGAGAGAACTACGTAACCACACTGTTTGGGCTTGTTTAGTTAGCTACCCCTGTGTTTATAAGCTGCGCAGTTGTTGAGAGAAGGTCTTCTGTCTGTTGCTGCAATGGAGGGAGGAATTGTATGCAAATTTGAATCTGTGTAGAAATAATAATTGAATCTTGTTATTGGTCAGTTTTCACAAATCCAGTCACTAAGTATTGTAAAAATGATGATGCAGTATAAAATCAGTGGCAGTATGATACAGTAGTAATAGTAGTGGCAATATGATGCAGAAGTAAAAGCAGTGGCAATATGATGCAGTAGTTATAGCAGTTGCATTAGTATTAGCAGTGGCAATATGATGCAGTAGTAATAGCGGTGGCAATATGATGCAGCAGTAATAGCAGTGGCAATTTGATGCAGTAGTAATAGCAGTGGCAATATGATGCAGTAGTAATAGCAGTGGCAATATGATGCAGTAGTAATAGCAGTGGCAATTTGATGCAGTAGTAATAGCAGTGGCAATATGATGCAGTAGTAATAGCAGCAATATGATGCTATAGTCATAGCAGTGGCAATATGATGCATTAGTAATAGCAGTGGCAATATGATGCAGTAGTAATAGCAGTGGCAATATGATGCAGTAGTAATAGCGGTGGCAATATTATGCAGTAGTAATAGCAGTGGCAATATGATGCAGAAGTAATAGCAGTGGCAATATGATGCAGTAGTAATAGCAGTGGCAATATGATGCAGTAGTAATAGCAGTGGCAATATGATGCAGTACTAATAGCAGTGGCAGTAGTAATAGCAGTGGCAATATGATGCAGTACTAATAGCAGTGACAGTAGTAATAGCGGAGGCAATATGATGCAGTAGTAATAGCAGCGGCAATTTGATGCAGTAGTAATAGCAGTGGCAATATGATGCAGTAGTAATAGCAGTTGCAATATGATGCAGTAGTATTAGCAGTAGCAATATGATGCAGTAGTAAGAGCAGTTGAAATATGATGCAGTAGTAATAGTAGTGGAAATATGATGCATAGTTATAACAGTGGCAATATGATGCAGTAGTTATATCAGTGGCAGTAGTATTAGCAGTGGCAATATGATGCAGTAGTAATAGCAGTGGCAATATGATTCAGAAGTAATAGCAGTGGCAATGTGATTCAGTAGTAATAGCAGTGGCAATATGATGCAGTAGTAATAGCAGTTGCAATATGATGCAGTATAAAAGCATTGGCAATATAATGCAGTAGTAATAGCAGTGGCAATATGATTTCAGCAGTAATAGCAGTGGCAATATGATGTAGTAGTAATAGCAGTGGCAATATGATGCAGTAGTAATAGCAGTTACAATATGATGCAGTAGTAATAGCAGTAGCAATATGATGCAGTAGTGAGAGCAGTTGAAATATGATGCAGTAGTAATCGTAGTGGAAATATGATGCATAGTTATAACAGTGGCAATATAATGCAGTTGTAATAGCAGCAATATGATGTAGTAGGGGCAATGTGATGCAGTAGTAATAGCAGTGGCAATATGATGCAGTAGTAATAGCAGTAGCAATATGATGCAGTAATAAGAGCAGTTGAAATATGATACAGTAGTAATGGTAGTGGGAATATGATGCATAATTATAACAGTGGCAATATGATGCAATAGTAATAGCAGTGGCAATATGATGCAGTAGTTATAGCAGTGGCAATAATAAGATGAAGTAGCAATAGCAGTGGCAATATGAGAGTAGTAATAGCAGTTCGCAGTAGTAATAGCAGTGCCAGTAGTAATAGCAGTGGCAATATGATGCAGTAGCAGTGGCAATATGATGCACTAGTATTAGCAATGGCTAAAATTATGATGCAGTAATAATAGCATGATGCAGTAGTAATAGCAGTGGCAATATGAAGCAGTAGTAATAGCAGTGGCAAAATGATGCAGTAGTAATAGCAGTGGCAGTAGAAATATCAGTGGCAATATGATGCAGTAGTTATAGAAGTGGCAATATGATGCAGTAGTAATAGTAGTGGCAATATTATTCTGTGAATGTTGAGGAAGCTGTCTCTGCCTGGGTGGAGGATTGGTATCCACTTGCTCCATTATCTGAATGGCCCCATTAGCAATTGCAATATTTAACTCTAGTTCTGTGTTTATGTATATTTGGACAGTTTATATACATGTTTCTGGTATACATGGTAGGAAAAATGTGATTATTGTAAGGACTTAGTTCACAGGGTGAAATGCTATAAGAACATTCCAGAGTATATGATGTGCTAAATGAGTGTTTGGGTGCATCCATTTGGCATGAACACCACAACACTTTGTTAAAGTCCATGGCTGCTGTTGAATCTTTTTTGGCACAATATGTGCAGTACCATTCTAGTCAATTTCCACTCTTTGTCTTGATGTGACTCCTCCTCCGGTGCCTATCTATCTTCACCACTCTCCCCACCTTCTGGCACTGAATATCATCTTTCCCTCTCCCATTGTTGCTCATAAGTACACATCCATGCATCTTCATCTATATCCAAGAGAATACAGGGCTCAGAGAGTAAGAATCTTGGACAGCATTGCAACAGGCCCTAGAAACATCATGTGACATGCAAGCCATAGTGATTTATAACCATGGTGTAAATGAGTAGGCATGATTACATCATTCTAAAGTGTGCTCTACACATTCATTATCTAATAAGTGGTTGACACAAATTGCTTTAGAAAGCACTTAGCAAGTAGGTGAGCTATACACAATAATTTCTGCAGTAGGTTATGTGTAGCACAACTAATTACAGCAGCACACCTATGGTGGTAATTTGATGTCACTTAACACCGGTTCTGTGTGTGTGTGTGTATAGCACACAGTATTTACAGTAGAGCAACTGGCTGTCTTCACTTAACTAAATTGCTCCTCATCCCGTGTATTAAAGTACACATATATACTAGTTTGTGTCTATGTGTGTAACCTAGCTAATCCGTCACCTGCATATGTGAAGGGTAATTTTGTGTAAAATTATACGTGAATCAAGACTTTTTATTCCTGAATGGAGCTTCCTCAGTATTATTATAGAAATATTATCAAACATAGACGTGTGGTAGCAATCAAGGACCATGCTGAAACACTTATAATAAACCAAGTGGGTAATACATAACACTAGCATACAGTTATTCATCAATTCATAATTTTGTTTACTTGTTTTTCTATTTTTACTTTCACTATACAATAAATGTCAGCCAATAATTAATGATGACAATATCATCTATAGTGATGTCGTCACCGATTATATGTCAGGATCAGCAGAAGAAGCATCGGACGATGACGTTTTTATATTTTCAATAACTTCAAGTGTTTTAATAGCATCTCGTTGAACTGTTCTTCGTTTACAAGATCCCATAAAGCGGCAGCATGTCAAGTAATAGAAAATATCGACTCGGTCCTTCCATGGCTTACAGTAGAGCTTCTCAACATCCTCCAATGTCACTCCCTTTCAAAGAAATTTAATGTTATTATGGGTCGAACAAACTGAGCAGCAATATGTACATACTAACAACAGCTTCACTTACATTAGTTTCTGGCATAGAGAAGAGGACAACTAGAAATAGGAGCACAGTACTGGCAGAGAACAGTAGTAATGTCCCCCACACATGTAAAGAAGAGCTGATGAGGATTGGTCCCACTGTATTGGTTACAATAAACCCTATCCAGAACCCAGTGTTGCTTATAGCTATCATGAACCCTATGGAGGAAAGCAAAACACAATGCTTGCACACAAGGTATAAAATTGTCTGATGATCACATAGATCACATGCAGTTACATCATATAAACCACTGCTACATAGCCAGACTGAGTGTAAAATGGCACCTGCTATGACTGACTGAACTAGTAGCATCCTCTTCTGTTGTAACTGCCAGGAGAAAAATAAGTTAAAAAAGGTAAAGGGAAGCTAGATATGTCGGTGGGTATTAAAAGTGCTTCCTTGGAATAAAGACAGGACAGTTTAGAATGGCAGGATTGGTCAGAGGTTGATTACTCTGAGTGAACAAATCTCGAGTTACCCATTGGCATATAACACAAAAAATTATAATGGCTCATAAAATCGAATCAGGTAAAATCAGGTTTATATTCTTTCTATAGAAGGACCATGTGAAAACGAAGCATCTGCAAAAGATACCTTCTCTTGATCAGGATAAAAAATTAAAAGTGTTGTGCAATTCATAGATAGTGTCCAAAAATCACTTGTATTCAACAAAAGTGCAAAGATTTGTCCAGAAGTAAGAAAGTTGCTCTGAAAAGGACTTTAAGACAGACAAATGAATATTACCATGTATGGAGTATAAAATAAGGAAACTAAAAAGGTGATACTTTATTATCACCTACACATGTTTAATGGACAAGTCAATCATAATATAGTGAAAATTCATATGTTTGATTCTATCCCCACTCCCCCCCCCCCTCCCATTTTTAAAAAGTTTATATATAATTTCTTAATGGCCGACCTTGCAACTGCCGTCTGGGTTGACTCCTCCGAGGCAATTCTGTTGTTTGTAGAAGCTTTTTTGCTGAGGAAGGCTGCACTAATATATAGACAATACTATACAATGTTAGATACACACGCTATAAACGATCCTTATCATAAACGATCCTTACCTTGTATGATCAGTCTGTCTGTCATTGTTATTCTACTAATACTGTTTCTATCGAGTTTCTATCGTAGATCAAATAGGCTTGCGCCTTATTCTTTATGACAGACAGACTCGTGCAGGACACCTGACCTAAGGATCTGACCCTGTCGCAACCCCTGGGAATGAGCAGCCGATCGAAACAGCAAGCTGCTCCAACTAAAGCGCACCACTACGTGGTCCAAAGATGTCGGGGGCCAGGTGTCCATTCGATGGCTGCCAGTACTAAATACCTGATGTTGATCCAGTCCTGGCCGCTGCATTCCTCACGGCCCACGCCATGACCCATCAAAATCAAGGTCCTACAGCACCAGCCAGGATCGAGAAAGTGCGACGACCGGATGTGACATCAGCCGGAACTACCGAAGATTGGGTTTACTTAAAATCCCGCTGGAGCGACTATGTCCGGGCCACCAAGCTGACTGGACAGGACAAGGTCATCCAGCTGCTTGAGTGTTGTGACGAGCAATTGAGGAGAGATCTCACCCGCAACGCTGGAGGTACACTTGCCAACAAAACTGAAGACGAGGTGTTCACCGCTATGAAAACCCTAGCTGTGAGGGAGGAGAACCCAATGGTAGCCCAGGTGTCGCTGCACAACATGCGCCAGGACAGGGGCGAGCCCATCAGGGCATTTAGAGCAAGGCTCAGGGGGCAGGCCAGCGTCTGCAAGTTTACGAAGAGGTGTGCTGGATGTGGAGGAACCGTCGACTATTCGGAGGAAAACGTAGTGGATGTACTCTACAGGGGCCTGGCAGATCCCGAAATTCAAATGGACCTGCTGGGAGAACCAAACCAGGACAAGACGGTCGAACAAGCACTCAAGTACATCGAGGCCAAGGAAGCGGGAAAAAGATCAGCCACCCACCTGTCACTCCCACACGCCACTGAAGCAATCGGGAGCTCATACAAGAGATCAAAGAGGCCAGCGCCCACCCCTCAAAAGGACCAGACATCAAGAGAGGAGCCCTGCGACTACTGCGGGGCCCGTGGCCAAGGGAAGCATGCCACATTGAAGACCAGACGGAGTGAGTGCCCAGCTTACAACACGAGATGCCGCCACTGTGACCGAGAGCATCATTTTGAGAAGGTCTGCCGATCCAAACGTAGCGCCCAGACAGCAGGTACAGATCTGGATAGCGCAGTATTTGACACGGTATGTGATCTCACCTCAGCGATTAACACCAACGTTGTCACCTTGGACCACCACATATTTGATCAGACCACCAGGAAGTGGTCTATGAGGCAATCAAATCCCCAGCCCTTTATCCGCTTGCAAGCTGAGGTCAGTCAAGAGGATTACACCCACTTCGGGTTTCCCCTCAAGCCACCCCAAAAGAAGACGTTCATCAATGCCCTGGCGGACACTGGATGCCAGAGCTGCCTAGCCGGTTCGACTACCGTAAGGAAGCTGGGGCTGTCCACCAGAGACCTCATCCCAGTTCAGCTCAGGATGCACGCAGCCAATTACAACAAGATCCACATCTTGGGCGCAGCCATCGTCCGATTCTCGAGCAAGAACATCAAGGGAGAGACAAAAACAACACGACAAATCGTCTATGTCACAGACAACACTGACAAGCTCTTCTTGAGCAGGGAGGCATGTGCAGACCTGGGGATCATCTCGGACCAGTTCCCAATACCTGGCTGCAATGCAGTCAAGGACAAGGAGGCCCGCCAACCACAGATATTGTCACCACTGCCAGAACCGACCCCAGCAAACACGCAGCTCAGCCATGCCCGTGCCCTAGGAAGACCAAACCACCTCCCATGCCAACCACTCTCCCCTACCCGGCCACCGACGCCAACAGGGAAAGGCTTCAAGCACACCTCCTGGAAAGGTACAGCTCCAGCACCTTCAACACCTGCGAGCACCAGTCACTCCCCATGATGGATGGCCCCCCGATGAGTCTGATGATAGATCCTGACGCTAAACCATCAGCCCACCACTCCCCGATCCCAGTTCGACTTCACTGGCAGGACGAAGTAAAAGCAGGACTGGACAGAGACGTCCGTCTCGGCGTACTGGAGCCCGTCCCCATTGGGGACCCCGTTACCTGGTGCCATCACATGGTCATATGTGCCAAAAAGAACGGGACACTCAGGAGAGTCATCGACTTCCAACCGCTCAACCTTCACGCGACCAGGGAGACCCACCACACCCAGTCACCATTCCATCAGGCGAGATCGGTCCCACAGGGGATGAAGAAATCTGTATTCGACGCATGGAACGGCTATCATAGCGTTGCCCTACACCCCGAAGACCGGCACTTCACAACCTTCATTACCCCGTGGGGCAGATTCAGGTACCGAACAGCACCTCAAGGCTACATATCATCTGGCGATGGACACACCCGTCGCTACGATGAGATCGTCTCATCAATACCAAAGAAGACCAAGTGCGTGGACGATACCCTCCTATAGGCCGACTCGATTGAAGAAAGCTTTTTCCAAGCATGCCAATGGCTGGATGTCTGCGGCCACTATGGCATCACCCTCAACCGTGACAAATTCCAATTCGCTCAGGACCTGGTGGAATTCGCAGGATTCGAGATCTCCCCGAACATGGTGAGACCATGCCCAAAGTTCACCCGAGCCATCTCCGACTTCCCTACCCCGAAGAACCTCACCGACATCCGTTCCTGGTTCGGACTGGTGAACCAAGTATCATATACTTTCAGCATGACCGCCACCATGGCGCCATTCCGTGACCTGATGAAACCAACCAACACATTCCATTGGGACGAACATCTCCAGCATGCGTTCGAGAGCTCAAAGACCACCATCATAGACCATCAAGACCACCATCATAGACGAGATCCAGCACGGCGTCAGGATCTTTGACAAGTCCAAACCCACCTGCTTGGCGACTGACTGGTCGAAACAGGGCATAGGATTCTGGCTTTTTCAGAAGCACTGCAAGTGCCCCTCGAGCGATCTCTTCTGCTGCTGCAAACTGGGGTGGAAAATCACCTTAGTAGAAAGCCGATTCACCCACGCAGCAGAATTGAGATACGCCCCGATCGAGGGCGAAGCACTTGCCGTCGCTGATGCTCTGGACAAGGCCAGGCACTTTGTCTTAGGGTGCACCAACTTGGTCATAGCAGTGGACCACAAACCACTGCTGAAAATCTTCAGCGACCGCTCACTGGAAGACGTCCACAACACCAGGCTACGAAACCTAAAGGAAAAGACCCTTCGTTACCGCTTCTCCATGGTCCACATACCTGGGGTAAAGAACAGGGCCCCCGACTCGGTGTCACGCCACCCTACCGGCACTCTCAATCCGGACAAGATGCTTCTCACGGACGACGTCCATAGCATCACGGACAGCGTCACCACGCCGGCCTGCCACGTACCATCACAACTGATGGCTGGAATCTCCCCAAGCGACCAGAAGACCTCCTCACTCATGGAGGACAAGATGAAGGACTCGCTCATATGCAGTCTGCACACAACTACATCCATCACATGGGAACAGGTCAAGACCGCCACGACATCCGACACCACCATGTGTCTACTCCTATCCACCATAGAAGATGGCTTCCCGGACCTACTCAATCAATCACCACCCATCCTCAGAGAATTCCACCAACACAGGATGAACCTCTACAGCGTCGTGATTTATAAAGATAGGATAGTGATCCCGCCATCACTACGCCTACGCTGCCTCGCTGCCTTACACGCCGCCCACCAGGGCACATCCACCATGACCTCTAAGGCAGATGCCTCCATCTTCTGGCCCGGAATCAGCAGGGACATCGAGGCAACCAGAGCCACATGCCCTCAATGCAACCGGATGGCACCCTCCCAAGCGGCATTACCACCAACACCTCCCTCCCTATTGGAATATCCATTTCAATGTATCTGCGCTGATTTCTTCAGCCACCTAGGAAAAAACAACTTGGTAATCGTGGACCGCTATACTCAAACTGGCCCATTGTCGAGAGGGCCCAGGATGGTGCCAAAGGCCTAATCAACGTCCTAAGGCACACATGCGCCACATTTGGCTCACCTGACGAGCTCTCTTCAGACGGCGGACCCGAATTCACCAGCTCCACCACAGCAAAGTTCCTATCAGACTGGGGAGTTCACCACCGACTCAGCTCGGTCGCATTTCCCCATAGCAACTGCCGAGCAGAGATTGGGGTGAAAACTGTGAAGAGACTCCTCGTCGGCAACACAGGACATGATGGCGTGCTGAACGTCGACCCTTTCCAAAGGGCTATCCTTAACTACAGGAACACCCCGGACCCGTCCACCAAACTTTCCCCAGCTACGTGCATCTTCGGACGTCCCACGAAGGACTCCATACCCATACTCCCGGGAAAGTACCACCCACACCAAATGTGGAGTGAGTCTCTGGATCTCCGGGAAGCTGCACTGAGACATCGTCACCATGCCCACCAGGACAAATGGACTGAGCACACCAGACGACTCAGCCAGCTACGAGTAGGTGATCTGGTGAGAGTACAGAACCAGACCGGTAACCACCCCACCAAGTGGGACCGCACGGGCACCATCGTCGAGGTGTGCCAATTCCACCAGCTCGTACGCATGGATGGATCAGGCCGACTAAGGAAATACGTCCCCATCTACAGGCCACCCCCAAGACGTACAATATTTGAGGACATGGCCCTCACACCTGGACACTCCGCCACACCCAACCTGACCACCTCCACCACACCCACACCCGCCCTTACCAATTCCACCACACCTGCCCCTACCACCCAGACAATCTCGCCACCACTTCAGATAAACAGCCCATCGCGTGTGCACATGGACACACCAAGACGGCTACACATGGACACACCAAGACGGCTACACATGGACACATCAAGACGGCTACACATGAACACACCAAGACGGCTATCTGTGGGCGAACCCAATCTCAGACCTATCCTGGACATGGATGTGGACCACTCCACCAAGGCAGTGACCAATCCAACACCTACCATTTCGCCTCCTACGGTGAGCCCAATCCCACCTTCGCCTATACCCGTACGAAGGTCCACCAGGACAAGAAAGCCTCCGGACCGATTTTATTGTTAACACATTTCAGCCTTCACAATACCTACCGGATTCAAGACTTGGGGGAGATAGACAATACTATACAATGTTAGATACACACGCTATAAACGATCCTTATCATAAACGATCCTTACCTTGTATGATCAGTCTGTCTGTCATTGTTATTCTACTAATACTGTTTCTATCGAGTTTCTATCGTAGATCAAATAGGCTTGCGCCTTATTCTTTAATATATGCCTATGAAAAACCACTCGGACTCCCTTTGCCACTTTAGATATGAGATACTTCTTAATATTTGCTTGCTATAGTTTTGTTATAGACGTAGACCAACCACGTGGCTTTTGTTTGTTTGGCTCAATGAAGCTGATTCTTATGCCAAACTGATGCCTTTTGTATTTGCTTTATAATATAACATCAAAAGTTTGAATAATTATTCCTGGAAGAAGAAGGGAAAATAAAATGTAATGAGCTATAAAAGCCACAACCTTAGCCAGTGTTCAATCAGGCAAAACTAAAAATGTCAATTGAGTATTTAAACCAGGTGACTTTCTTTAAATGGTAGCATACAGCTGCTGCTCATCTGGCACTCACTAGGCATCTTGTCACACTGAAAGGCTAGCTAATGCTACAAAGAAAAATACCAGGGGAAACTGCATTGGCTGTATTAACTATTTCTACAGTCAAACAGGTCCCTAGAAGCTTATAACCAATTCTTGAGTGGCTGAGTGAGCAATAGTTGAACTAGGAAGGAAAAGTTATTTTGATAGTTATATTTCTTATACCTCTACTTTTGATAAAAGGTATGACAGTTATAATAATGTCCAAGTCACTATCAAGTTCTGGAATTCAATGATAACCTTTTAAGTTTACAATGACCTTCTCGATAATCAACTTGAATTGTACTCTCTCGATGTTTTGACTAGATGACCTAGCCTTCATCAGAGATGCTAAGACTCATGTAAGCTGACATATTGAGAAGGTCACTGTAAATTTATTATGTCAACTGAGTGTTCGTTGAGACTTTTAAGTTGATAGTGATGTTCACAATATTGGCTTTATGTGGATACTTAACCACAATGCCAAACCAATAATTACACACAGCAGAAATGCCAGTGGATAATGTCAGCCTATCAGAGAGACATTCCTTGTCTACCAGTTAAAGTTGTAACTCTGTGTAGCTCTGCTTAATAGTGTTGTGGTCACGGGAAGTATTCCTGGACCTCTTTGAAGACATTGATGTCATAATGGTTCAGCTGATTGTAGGATTTTTTTCTCCATAAAATCTTAGTGGTCCATAGTGGAGCATCCCTGATAGGGTTGTGTAGATTAGGTCCCTGATGGGATTGTGTAGAATTGATGGGGTTGTGTAGATTAGGTCCCTGGTGGGGTTATGCAGATTAGTTCCCTGATGGGGTTGTGTAGATTAGGTCCCTGATGGGGTTGTGTAGATTAGGTCCCTGATGGGGTTATGTAGATTAGGTCCATGATGGGGTTATGTAGATTAGTTCCCTGTTGGGGTTGTGTAGATTAGGTCCCTGATGGGTTGTTTAGATTAGGTCCCTGATGGGGTTGTGTAGATTAGGTCCCTGATGAGGTTATGTAGATTAGGTCCCTGATGGGGTTGTGTAGATTAGGTCCCTGATGGGATTATGTAGATTAGTTCCCTGATAGGGTTGTGTAGATTAGGTGGGGTTGTGTAGATTAGGTCCCTGATGGGGTTGTGCAGATAGGTCCCTGATGGGGTTATGTAGATATGTCCCAGATTGTGTTGTGTAGATTAGGTCCCTGATGCGGATATGTAGATTAGTTTCCTGATGGGGTTGTGTAGATTAGATGGGGTTATGTAGATTAGGTCCCTGATGGGGTTATGTAGATTAGTTCCCTGATAGGGTTGTGTAGATTAGATGGGTTGTGTAGATTATGTCCCTGATGGGGTTGTGTAGATTAGGTCCCTGAAGGGGTTGTGTAGATTAGGTCCCTGATGGGGTTGTGTAAATTAGATCCCTGATGGGGTTGTGTAGATTAGTTCCCTGATAGGGTTGTGTAGATTAGATGGGTTGTGTAGATTATGTCCCTGATGGGGTTGTGTAGATTAGGTCCCTGATGGGGTTGTGTAGATTAGGTCCCTGATGGGGTTGTGTAAATTAGGTCCCTGATGGGGTTGTGTAGATTAAGAGTAGTACATGTTTCTTCACCATGCAAGGGCAAGAGTTTGTTGCCATAGGAAGGATTAGTCGTCTTTGCATCATTCAGACAAGCGTTTACCACTAACTCATCCCATGGCCCATGCTTGACATGTATGACACTGCTCCGCACATAGTGTGGAATTCCAAAATTCCCCAAAGAATTTTGGTTGCCCCTTTTTGGTTGCCCCTCCCACGAAACTAATCTGGTGAAGAATTGTCTGCAATGAATTGTCTGCATTGCACAGAGAGAGCTAATCATGTAGCCCTCGATGCAAACTACTCACACAAAAGTAATAGAATCCTCACTTTTCTTTAGGCCCCCTGTAGCTAAAAGCATCCTGAAGTCAACAAACTAAGAGCCAACTCCAGCAGCAGCATCACAGAAATTCAAGTCACTTCTTGGAAGAATTGACAACTATCTTCAAAAGAGCTAGGATTGGCCTTCCCAGGGGAGTATGATTGCTGCCATACTATGCATAATGATGTACTAGGTAGAGGACAGTGCAGTGCAAACTAAAATATCTCATCAGGTCGAATGGTGAAGTCTTCACATTGCTTTGCATTATTTCAAGCTTATCACAATATCCACGTCGACACATATTAATACCCAAAATTATGACCTTTATGCATTGATTTATGAATTTCAACCCTGGTATTCTAAACCAAGTATCCTCCCCACCAATAGAAGTAAAAATGACAGTAGCTTCTCCAGTGATGAAGAAGACAAACATATGGATATTTGACTTCCATTATCCATTCTTTAGCTTAAGTACAGCACACCGATCTGTCATGGACATGTTGCAACCAATGCAAGAGTAGAACTCGTGAGTCTATTCAAGGTATTAGGTAATAAGTGTTGCAATGCATTGTGGTGTTCACAATACAGAAGCTGAATGTGTTGCAATGCATAGTGGTGTTCACAATACACAAGCTGAATGTGTTGCAATGCATTGTCGTATTCACAATACACAAGCTGAATGTGTTGCAATGCTGGTGCAAGCATCGTATTGTGAACCAGTATTTATTCATCACTGCTCAGGCACCTTGATGTATCCTCTCATAGCAGACTTCAATTGGAGATGTCAACTAAGAACAACTGTAGACCATTGAATGCCAACTTTATTAAACAATTGGATCGACAAGTGCGACATAAGGAATTTAGCAGTGTAGACATTTACTAGAACCCTTTAGGTTTTAAAATAATGAACACACTATTATAATGCTTTTCCTTTTAATATTAAAACATGTAGATTCCTCTCTTTAAATCACCTTTTTTCTCTCATTTCAACCGAATGCTTCAGTCTTATTCACTTTATCATTCAGACAGATCAAGCCTTCCATTTTACTAGCGAGTAGAAATGCCTGGAATATAATACTTCCTAATGAAGACCGAAATTCGGTTTGTGCACATTTACTATGACAACAATCTTTCAATGTTTTACTGAATTAAGAAACAGATTATATTGTCATCGCAATGCATTGGAATATTTGGAGTCTTCTGATGAATAGATGTATTCAAGTTATGGGAATGGGAGAAAAGAGGTAGGGGTAATTAAAGTGAAACAGTGCATCAAATTGTGATTTTTAAGTACCAAAATTGCCATGAATTCTCTTCAGGAAGTATAATAATATATTGATAGTTACATAAAATTTTAAAAAGGCCATTTTCAAAAAGAGGTCCACCATTTGCAGTATAAAAATACTGTTTATCGCACAGTTTCTCATATTGTGAGCATCAATCCCAACCTCTGCTTCTTTTGTTGGGGGTGTTTGGTGTGCTAGAAATATTGCTTTGGTTCACACGGAAGGATCAGAAATGAGTTATGCTCCCATGAAGTAATTTTGGAGGTTGGAGGTTCTGGAGAAGAGGGTGAGTGGGAGGAGGGGAATTTCTATTGTGGATGGGGGGAGGATATTCTACAAACCTTTGGTCATATTTAGTTATGTTATGCACAATTTAATTGCATCTCAGGCGATAAATGTCAATGCAATTGTTGGGAGCACTGTCGAGAAGATCTGCCATAGCAGGAGTTTGAGTTCCAGGCTAGCACATTTGTCATGTACACTACCAATCAGCAGGAGTAGAATTCCACAGGTCACATTGCTATGTATACTACCAGGAGCTTGAGTCCAGGTTGGATGTATACTACCAGTTAGAAGGAGCTTGAGATCAAGGTTGGCATTTTGCTATGTATACTATTAAGTAGAATTCTACAGATTACATTGCTATGTATACTACTAGTTAGCAGGAGCTTGAGTTTCACAGGTCACATTGCTATGTATACTACCAGTTAGCAGGAGTTTGAGTTTCAGGCTGGGAAATTACCATGTATACCACCAGTTAGCAGGAGCTTGAGCTCCACAGCTCATGTTGCTATGTATACTACCAGGAGATGGTGCATCCATGTCCATAGCCAAAGCATGTTGATGAATCGAGTAGCTCTGCCATAATGACACTCCACCATCCCTCCACTGACATATACCACTTTCAACTCTTGCAGAGCCAAGACGATCTTGAATTTCCTTCCCAGTTCTCTTCATTATTATTCAGTAAGATGACTATTTTCTTGACAACGTCAACCTGTTCTATTTATGGTGTATGACATGTTCATACGTTTGTATGGGAGAAGAACGTATGGCAGATACAAACATAGAGAGTTAAGACAATGTTTTATTTAACCCTTTAGGGATGAAAATTAAAATAACGTGATGCACGCGTCTGCTTGACTTTTATTTCAAGAATGTGACATATATAGTAATGGCTAGAGACAAGGTTCCTTCTTCATGGCTTGATGGGTCTATCAGGTAAGCACTGCTGATATGCTAGCTAGCCCAGCGACACTAAAAGTAAATAAAACACTTGTAATGCTATTTCGCTCCTGTACCTCACTAGAGTTTAAGTCCAATGACAATAGCAATCATCATAACTAACTAGCATCTCAGTCTACAAGGCAGGCAATGATTCTCACTTACACTTTATACACCTTCTCAATAATCAGTATTCACTCAACATTTTGACCATATGCTCTAGCCTTCATCAGGAATAATGCTTGTATGAAATCATTTCTTGCTTTCAGTTAGAGTTAGCCATACAGTGTAATACTTATTATATCAGCCTTTTGCTTTTTGTTGAAAATGAAGACGCTTGTCTGTGTAAATCTCGTCATTTCAACGATAACATTTACAGTTATAAACCTCTGATTTAAAGCAATTGTGTTGTTATTCTAGTCGAGTTAGATATAGCCTTGCTAGCCATCAACCTGATTTAGATATCACCAAGTGAGCTCTAGCATTTTTGTAGTGTCTTGCAAGTATTGTGGAAATACCCACTTGTTGGAAAGTGACACAAACTGGCATAAATATATCTGCTATAGGCCCTTAAGAGTTAAAAACAAATATAATTATATTTTCAATGAACTCTCATTTGACATAATAGCATTACAATAACCTTTTCAATAATCAACTTGAAATTGTATTATCTCGATGTTTCGACTAGATGCTCTAGGCATTATTGCTGATGAAAGATAGAGCATATAGTCCAAACATTGAGTGAATTTGAAGTTGATTATTGAGAAGGTTATTGTAATGTTATTATATTGGATTGATGTGTCAAAAATGAAATGAAACAAGAATTAACCAATGTATACCACAAACATATAATTATAAGCTCCTTTACTAAAAACTTTACTAAAAAAAAAATAATAATAAAAATATAAATGGGAAAAAAAAAATTATAATAAAAAAATATAATATATAAAAAAATATATACAAAATAAAAAATAAAAATAAATTAATTTTTTTTTAAAACACTGAAAAAACTATGCTCTGATTCATTCAAGATTCATTCAACATCATTCCAATTACCACTTCCTCCTCTTCATGATAACAAGACTTCAACTAACACTAAGTCCATCGTCATGAAAATCGACACAGTTCTGTCAGATTGTCCAAATAATAATGATGACACAATTGACAACATAAATCCAGCATAAAATTTGGATGGATGTATAGGATTCCCACCTGAGGGTATCAAGAGCTTCTGAAGACCAAATCACTTGGATATCTGTGAGATTTGCTTTAATCACTAGAACTTATTACCATCTGCTGTTGTATATTGGCATGCACAAGAATTTATGTCCTCTTTTTTTCAAGGTCACAAGGATTAATTTGTCCAGATGCACCATTTGGTTGCCCCCTGCAGCTTCTTCCATGGTCGTGATCATCGTGTTTGATGTGCATATTTATTGTATACATCTTGCCACCAGAAAGTTTAAGAGCTCATTGTTATCTCTCAAGAAGCTTCGGTTACATTTTGCCTGTGCCCAAAATTCGGGCGGTTTCTTGCCAGATTACATATACATCCAAAATATTATCCACACAATGTCTGTTATTTACTTCGAAGAATATATGTGAACTGTAGGAAGCATGTCTGGTGAAGCATAATCCTCATTTATCTTCGAGATTTTCAGGAGGCTCAATGTTCACCAAAGCCAAATTATCCATGATGATGTATCAGTCCCTGGTGATGTCTCGCTTGTAGCACCAGCCTAAACAAGATGTGCCTGCTGCAAAATCTCTTTATAATTAACTACATTTTGGCTATAGCTAAGGTCATGAAGGCTAGCATCTAGCCAAAACATCAAGTGAGCAAAATTTTAAGTTGATTATTCGAGAAAGTCATTGTAAATATTATTCTTGGTCTTCTGAGAGGTCTTCTGAGACTATTATATTCCATAGTAATCAAAGAATTTGGTCCCCTTTTCAGGTACGATATCTCTCCCACATGGAAGCAGTGAGACAGATCTTGGACTTCATGTGCAGAGAAAGCAACACCAATATTAAAACAAAAACATCAAATTTCTGATATTACTTTCTGTACTATTATTAGCATTTCAATATTCTCATCACAGATACCTGGTTATCGGTCCCTTCTATTTGGTACTTGGCCCTGTCCAATTCAATTAGAAATTGTTCCCTAGTCCTAAATCACTAGCTACTAGCTACTTATATAGTAAATTTTATTGTAGCGATGTATTTCATGAATGGCAGCATTTTTTAATTTTAGGATGGTAAGAGGAGTTTTCTTAGATTATACATGCAAATTTTGATGTTTGTGTATATCACAGCTTAAGCGATTATGGTTCAGCTGATTTGAGCTCCAAAAACAATTTACCATGTCTTGAAAAATAAAACAACTGGCATATGGGGTGCAGTTCAGATGTTATGATCCCTTGAATGCAGACACTTTTTACCCCTTCTTTTTTACTGGTTTAGTTGTCCTGAAATATGGACTCATTTGCTCCACTTTGATGTCAGGCTTTTAAATTTTTTTTGGTTTTGTTCTTTATAGTTTACTATCTCCTGCATAAAAGATAGCTATCCCTTAGAGCTTTAAAACAACATAAAAATATTGAGGTTAGATAGGGTTAGGTAAGGCATACAGTCAGTAGTAGGCTCAAGTACCCATTTTTGTAGGGCTGCTCTTGGCATATGTAACTCCACAAAGTGGTTGTGGTTGTTCAGTAGGCTTCAATGGGTGCAATAAAACTTTGATAATTGGCCAGCTAAGTGGCATTACATTTTTATGAGAGTTTGTAGAGTAGTGGTCAGAATTTTTTATGAGGTACACCCATTCTGTATTATAACTTTACCATTTATTTTTTAAAGTTAGAGTTTTATTGACAGAAGATGGAAAGGGTTCTCACATGATATATACAAAAAGTTTGAGAGAAAAAGAAAAAATGACAGAGGTAGGCATGCCAAGAGAAATAAAAGCACAAAGAATAAAGATTCAGTACTCTCAAGTGAGGTTTGTTTTACAACTTTATTACAAGTGCCCAGACAAATTCCTGACTGATTTTTTCTTTTCTTTTTCTCTTTAGGTCCTTGACATCCGGGTTCACGTCCCGTAATCTGTGCAAGTTAGCAGTGGCAGACAAACAACCCTTTTCAGAACACTTGCCCAGTATGTTCTGGTCCTGAAAGCTCAGTGTACAGATAGAGACAGATGCAAGCCCACCAGCACTTTGAACGCTTGAAGAAGGTCGCTTCCCATGCCACAAACCTTTGAAGCAATGACGCTCATGGCATTCATAGACCTAGATTCATCTATGCCAGACAAATAATCAGTCTTGTCACAATTGTCATAAGACACAACTAAATTCTCACATAAACCTCTAAGGTTCTTCAGGTTTGTCTTGACAGCCATAGCACACCCACAACAACACTGTCACATCCTCACAGCCTCCACGAGATTGTGGTTCTTAATCAAGCTGAAGTCTACTTGAAGTCAGCTCTCTCAGAACCAGACCCATGGAACTGCTAAGTGTGCGCTGAAGTTTATGAGGACATCCCAGAAGTTGATGGCATGGAAAGCATTCTAGCTTCCACCCACTAGCTGTCGACATAGGACTTGGTGTCTCCCAATCCGAGAGCCCTCCTTCAGAAGCAGGCGCTTGGTCTGGTTTGCTTGCTGTAGTACTTGACAACTCTTTCTGGGACCCCCAACAGGTATGTTTCTTATACCTAGCTTGTCTGAACTTCGTCTAAGTGCCAGCTGAGCTCGAACTTAGCTCGCGAGACATTTGAATTTTTGTCAAGAGAATTGGTCGTCCGAATGAAAAGCGGCTGAGACCTCGTGCGTACTGCACAACTATAGCCCAGAAGTATGAGCAATGACATGGAAAACATAGCCAGAAGAATGTGCTTCATTTCAAAGGTTGTTTAAAGTCCAGGAAGGGTATGGTCACGAAGCTATGCCTGCTTGAATTCAACCTTGGATCGGGCCGTTCTCCATGAGCAATGTTTGACAAAAATCATTGGAGTGGTGTGTATAAAAATGATGATAACTTCATAATGACATCCAAATGCTCTGAAACTTTACAAAGTGAAAGTTTGTGTTTAACTATAGTAGGAGTAATTTTTTTTAAATAAAATGGTTTAGGTCCCCCTTATAGGATGCCGATAGGCTGAGATTTGAGTGTCATTTTTTTTTTTGGTATTTTTGTGTCAGTTTTTGGAGGGGCCATATCAATATGAGTGATTAAACTTCGCTTCATTATTTAAAGGCTAGTTCACTATTTCATAAGACATTAACAGAAAATGTCTAGACTTGTCTCCAGCCTCTATTAATTTGTCTCTAGTCTCTATTAACTTATCTAACTTGTGGTCTATTCACAAAGCCGCATTACATCATGTTGTTTTTGCTACACAGAAGTACCTGTTCCATAGTATGCCTGCCTCTAGGCTTAAGTTCTCTAGTGTTTTTTACCTATGGCTGGTAGGTGGAAAAGCTCTCCCATAATAATAAAAGTAACGTTTCTGTAATAAAAAAAACAATATACTCTCACACAATGGCTTAGTCAAATATACCAATAGCATGGCATGTCTTCAACTCACCCACAAGTCAAAGCAAAGAATCCAGCGTATATAGATATAAGGAGAAGTACGACATATCCTACAGCCTTTGGAGGTTCCTCAAACTCCATTGAGTCAAGATTATCCAAACAAAACATCTTGATAAGTAGAGAAGATAAAACCAGTGTGCCAAACATCACCATGATTCCTGTCAAGAAAAGCGACTTCATTCCAATCTGAATTATGCAAAAGAAAGGAACAGAATCAAACAGAGCTTATAACTTAGCAAATTCCTATAACAGTTGAGGTAAAATATGTATGCACTTCTACACAGTGTGTTGATAAGACAGAAAAGCACTCTGCTGTCAGATTTAATAAAAACCTCAAATTATAATGAGCACACCCTTTGACTAGTTGTGATGGCATCATAGATGGAAAAAATGCACTCGTATGCTCGACCTTAAAAAATGATTGTGCAAGATTGTGATGATGAAGATTATGCCAGTTACATAATCTAAAATAAAGTCATTCATGACAATCCCAACCCGCAATGCCAAAAAGGCACAAGTTCATGTACTTTGAAAATAAGGTGCCACTAGACTACTATCCAGAGTAAGTGACCAAGTAACTGAAGAGCTCGACGTTCTCTCTATATCCGTACCAGGAAAAAAACACTTTGAAGATAATGGTAAGTCATAGTTAATCTAATAAAATAGCCCACTTTTAGCATTAATATACAACTTAGAGGCATCTTGGGGGCTGGCAAGCAGATTGAGAGGGGGGGGAAACTCCTTGAAGAAATTATGGATGTGCATTATAAATGTACTGGTGCATAGGCATTCGGTAAAGTCAACCCCTCAATTTAGATTTGATTTGTATATTATATACATAGATTAGTAATATTCCTGCAAAACTCTGAAGCATGGTTGCACTTTTTAAAGTGATTTATTTTTATTTTTATGAAGGTAAGTTGCCAGGTAGCTTCTTTCTTCATATCAAATATGAAAAAATAGACCAAAAAATATACAATCATACTTGAATTGCCTATAATTGAAACCAAAAGGTTAAAACATTTGAAAGACCAACCATATCTATGGAAGTTAGAGATACCAGCAAAGACATCGAGACTGCTCCACCTATTGCTAGAGAAGCAACAAATCCTGGCAAACCAATCTTGCAGAATATTGACACAGCAAAATACTTACAAGAATTATGGAAAAATTATGAAACTGGGTAAATTATCACATTTCATCATTTTTCTCATTGAACCTTAGATACCAACATGTTATACCATGTAACTAGTTGCTATGTTATTAAGACAATGCCGGCTATATTATTCCATGTAACTTGTTGCCATGTTATTAAGACAGTGCGGGCTATATATGTTATACCATGTAACTAGTATGTCAATAAGACATAGCAATAGCACTCACCATATTGGTTTAACCACATTTCAAAATCGCGGACCAAAAAATTTTTTTTTTAAAGGAGGGAAGAGAAATCTCTAAAATTCATTTCAGAAGCAGCCTAATCGGTAGTTTGGGGCCATTATTACTTAAAAAATTCTTCCAGATAACTCAAATCCTTCGCTTAGGTATATAATAAATTGGCAGTCTTAAAAGATAGTCTTCAAGTATATATCTATCTGTTATATAACACTTTTATTCACATACCATGAGTAACATAAGTCTACTCATTCAATTATAGTAACAAAAGACTCCAAAACTTCCGACTTCATTGCTAATTCATTTCATGATAAAGGGATAGGTAAAGGTATCTTGTAAATAAACATAGTTGGCTACAATCTAGCTAGCCTACCCACTATTATTATTATTGTTGTTGTTGTTATTGTTATTGTTATTGTTATTGTTTATTATTATTATTATTATTATTATTATTATTATTATTATTATTATTATTATTATTATTATTATTATTATTATTATTATTATTATTATTATTATTATTATTATTATTATTATTATTATTATTATTATTATTATTATTATTATTATTATTATTATTATTATTATTATTATTATTATTATTATTACTATTATTACTATTATTATTATTATTATTATTATTATTATTATTATTATTATTATTATTATTATTATTATTATTATTATTATTATTATTATTATTATTATTATTATTATTATTATTATTATTATTATTATTATTATTATTATTATTATTATTATTATTATTATTATTATTATTATTATTATTATTATTATTATTATTATTATTATTATTATTATTATTATTATTATTATTATTATTATTATTATTATTATTATTATTATTATTATTATTATTATTATTATTATTATTATTATTATTATTATTATTATTATTATTATTATTATTATTATTATTATTATTATTATTATTATTATTATTATTATTATTATTATTATTATTATTATTATTATTATTATTATTATTATTATTATTATTATTATTATTATTATTATTATTATTATTATTATTATTATTATTATTATTATTATTATTATTATTATTATTATTATTATTATTATTGTAATTATTATAATCATTATTATCATCGTCATTATTATTATTATTATTATTATTATTATTATTATTATTATTATTATTATTATTATTATTATTATTATTATTATTATTATTATTATTATTATTATTATTATTATTATTATTATTATTATTATTATTATTATTATTATTATTATTATTATTATTATTATTATTATTATTATTATTATTATTATTATTATTATTATTATTATTATTATTATTATTATTATTATTATTATTATTATTATTATTATTATTATTATTATTATTATTATTATTATTATTATTATTATTATTATTATTATTATTATTATTATTATTATTATTATTATTATTATTATTATTATTATTATTATTATTATTATTATTATTATTATTATTATTATTATTATTATTATTATTATTATTATTATTATTATTATTATTATTATTATTATTATTATTATTATTATTATTATTATTATTATTATTATTATTATTATTATTATTATTATTATTATTATTATTATTATTATTATTATTATTATTATTATTATTATTATTATTATTATTATTATTATTATTATTATTATTATTATTATTATTATTATTATTATTATTATTATTATTATTATTATTATTATTATTATTATTATTATTATTATTATTATTATTATTATTATTACTATTACTATTATTACTATTATTATTACTATTATTATTGTAATTATTATTATCATTATTATTATCATTATTATTATTATTATTATTATTACTATTATTACTATTATTATTACTATTATTATTATTATTATTATTAATGGTTATTATTGTTTATAAACTGCGCAGTTGTTGAGAGAAGGTCTTCTGTCTGTTGCTGCAATGGGGGGAGGAAATGTATGCAAATTTGAATCTGTGTAGGAATAATAATTGAAAATCTTGTTATTGGTTGGTTTTCACAAATCCAGTCACATTAATATTGTAAAAATGATCTTGGCACAGACTATACACTGAAATTGAACAAAGCACTTTATGTGCTCTTGAGCATGCAAACTTAACAGTAATCACCATTGTGTTGAAGTAGACACTATATACTAAGGAACTTTAAAAGTAGCTAAAGGTGCTACAATGCAGTAGAGTAGTGCACATCGTTCAAAACATAGTCATTTTTAGTGTATTTCTCACGAATTTTACCTTGGCAACACACATTTTAGGTTCAAATTTCCTCACAAATTGGTACTCCCAAACCTCAAACTATTTTCTTCAAGCCACCTATATTGGGATTATATATAGGGAGAGTCATTGAACATTTCGTTATAGTGCATTTATATATTGTTAATTGGAATTATAAGCACGGAATATTGTGGAATAACATATTTGAAATTGATCTTTTTTTACACTGAGTAACCTTTCAAGTGGTACCAATATATGTGGGAGAGATTGCCCCTGAACACGTTAGAGGAAGACTGTTATCTCTGCTTATTACGAATACCACTGTGGGTATTTTGGTACGTTCTATGATGCAGTTGTCCTGTAACTTCTGGTTGATGTCAGCCATTGCAATGTCGTACTGCTCTTTGTTAAATTTCATCTGGGAAACAGAATGTTCCAGGGAGTTTCTAGCATACTAGCCCAGCAGTTCTCGACTCACTTTTTATATGTATACATTGCTAATCAGAATGTGCTTATATGCTCTGTATAAGTTTAAGGTTATAGTTGAGGGAGGACATCTCTGAAAAGGTCTTCACTTCTTTCGTTTTCTTTCTCTTCTTAGTGTATATTTTGTTACTTGAATTTTTTACTGCTTGATTACTAAACAGCTTCTTTCTGGCATATTTGTTTTTGCCATTTCATTCCAGTATTGGGTGTGGTTGGTTGGATGTCATAGCATGTATGGAAGAAGTGAAGTATGAACTCAACCATTGCTGCGAAGCGATTTACTCCTATATAGAACACCTACTGTGGGTTATAAGAAAAACATGGCCGGTTGATACACTTTACATTTAAAGAATTGTTTCCTTTGATGGGAAAAGTTTCACAGTGTTAATTGCTACAGATGTCTATGCATTTTCTTAATGTTTTCTAGTATTTCTACACTCCTACTGGTTATCTTGATATTACTTAATACTACAGATCGGGACCATTTTGAATATCTTTGTTAAAGACCTTTCATATGGATGGCGAATATCAGTGAGCATTGAATTCATGGTAGGGACAGCCATTGCCCTCAGAATGATTCTGACTCCTAGATCTCCCAGGTAAAACAATATTAATAACTAAAAGTAAAACTGTCTCTTTTTCATTTATTTAATATTTATTATTTCAGATGGTTGGTGAAAAAAAGGAAAGAGGATGAGGCACTTCAAGTACTTCATCGCATATATAAAGATGACAGTGTAGCAGAAGAGCATCTCTTAGCAATACGATCAGCACTGTCCTCCAATGTGATGACTAGATCTGAAACAATCAAGTATATTCTTCAGTGGAAGGTCTTACAAAGGTTTGGCTGAACAAGCTGACTAACCATTCATAATATGCTTTATTTTCCTTTAATTTTAGGGTTTTATTCGGTTTTGTTGCATTCTTGTTGGGACGATTTGCTGGTGGGAGATTTATAGGGCGAGTCTTTATTGTTAGAGTTCCATTTCCATTCCCCTCACTATATCATGTCTTGGATGAGTCAGTGGATGTGTTTGTTTTTGTTTCCAATGCAAATAAGAAATGTCTGGTCTAGAAGGGGTAAGGATCGTCACGTTTTGACCGTCACTGCGAAGTGAACTTCCAGGTACAAGTTAGTAGTCCTAACGAAAGCTGATCTACGGTCCAGGAGAAATTGGCTGACTCTCAATTGATACTAGGACCTTGCGAATGACATAAGAACTTGGGGAAAAGAAGATGAAAAAAATAGAGTGCACAAAACATTAGTAACCGCTGTTGAATTGGAACAAGCCGGAAATCTGTCTCTTCTAGAAGAGTTTTAACGCAGCGGTGAGAAAACATAGCTTGAAGAGAAAATGCATTTTATAAGTGATGAAATGTGGTGTCTGGATGCCTACGACCATACCACGTTGAGAACACCGGTTCTCGTCCGATCACCGAAGTTAAGCAGCGTTGGGCCTGCCCAGTACTTGGATGGGTGACCGCCTGGGAACAGCAGGTGTTGTAGGCTTTTTGCTGGCCTCTCTCTTTTTTTCCTTCTTCTTTTTCACCTCTTACTTTGTGCAATAGTAATTCTACTCGGCAAGCGTAGAACCATGAATTCAGTCAGACATTTAGCATTTGCACTTGGCTGAACAGTTTGATCAGGGAAAAACAACAGCATGTGCCAAGATTTTGTTTGCCATTGAACTTGGAGGGAAAAATTGGATATATCGTATTTTAAAAATCGACCCATGCTGCTTCGACTACCTTCTGCCACCATTTGGTGATATATATATAGAACTTGGAGGAAAACATGAAGGGAAAAATGAGCACCACTGTGGATTGGAACAAGCCTATCGATGTTTAGTTCTTTTACGCGTGGAGGGAATAAAGTTGGGCTGAAATGAAATAGTGCAGCTTGTACTTTCGAACATGCCTTCTCTTGTGTGTTCTTAATTGAACGAGTTTTTATTCGGGGTAAAAGATTGGTTAACAAATGCCTCCACTGGAATTGATTTCAGCCTTGTGTCATACTCCACTTCTAGTCCACTTTGAAGGACAGGATATCTGAAAGTGAGGTCAGCTTTGATAGCTATAAAAAAAAATGATTTAAAATTGTTAGAAATGGAAAAGAAAAAGGAAGAGTTGGAGCTTCACAGAGTCTTTTAAGATCTGTGACAAAGCCAAACTTATGATGTTATGTATATCACAAGTTCAAGTATTGAATGTACTCTCTGCTTCGACTAATACCAAGCTGATGTGTCATCTGATGGAGTTCTATATAGTGAAAATTGGGTACAGCATCATCATGTTTGCAGGGGATACCTGAAGATTGTGTCTCTAAAAACAACGAGGGCTGGTTTTGATCAGTGATAGTATCCTTAGTGTGAATGGTTACTATAGGGTTGATATTTCGTGGACTTTTTGCTCATTTTTGTTTCCAATGCAAATAGAAATGTCTGGTCTAGAAGGGGTAAGGATCGTCACGTTTTGACCGTCACTGCGAAGTGAACTTCCAGGTACAAGTTAGTAGTCCTAACGAAAGCTGATCTACGGTCCAGGAGAAATTGGCTGACTCTCAATTGATACTAGGACCTTGCGAATGACATAAGAACTTGGGGAAAAGAAGATGAAAAAAATAGAGTGCACAAAACATTAGTAACCGCTGTTGAATTGGAACAAGCCGGAAATCTGTCTCTTCTAGAAGAGTTTTAACGCAGCGGTGAGAAAACATAGCTTGAAGAGAAAATGCATTTTATAAGTGATGAAATGTGCTGTCTGGATGCCTACGACCATACCACGTTGAGAACACCGGTTCTTGTCCGATCACCGAAGTTAAGCAGCGTTGGGCCTGCCCAGTACTTGGATGGGTGACCGCCTGGGAACAGCAGGTGTTGTAGGCTTTTTGCTGGCCTCTCTCTTTTTTTCCTTCTTCTTTTTCACCTCTTACTTTGTGCAATAGTAATTCTACTCGGCAAGCGTAGAACCATGAATTCAGTCAGACATTTAGCATTTGCACTTGGCTGAACAGTTTGATCAGGGAAAAACAACAGCATGTGCCAAGATTTTGTTTGCCATTGAACTTGGAGGGAAAAATTGGATATATCGTATTTTAAAAATCGACCCATGCTGCTTCGACTACCTTCTGCCACCATTTGGTGATATATATATAGAACTTGGAGGAAAACATGAAGGGAAAAATGAGCACCACTGTGGATTGGAACAAGCCTATCGATGTTTAGTTCTTTTACGCGTGGAGGGAATAAAGTTGGGCTGAAATGAAATAGTGCAGCTTGTACTTTCGAACATGCCTTCTCTTGTGTGTTCTTAATTGAACGAGTTTTTATTCGGGGTAAAAGATTGGTTAACAAATGCCTCCACTGGAGTTGATTTCAGCCTTGTGTCATACTCCACTTCTAGTCCACTTTGAAGGATAGGATATCTGAAAGTGAGGTCAGCTTTGATAGCTATAAAAAAAAATGATTTAAAATTGTTAGAAATGGAAAAGAAAAAGGAAGAGTTGGAGCTTCACAGAGTCTTTTAAGATCTGTGACAAAGCCAAACTTATGATGTTATGTATATCACAAGTTCAAGTATTGAATGTACTCTCTGCTTCGACTAATACCAAGCTGATGTGTCATCTGATGGAGTTCTATATAGTGAAAATTGGGTACAGCATCATCATGTTTGCAGGGGATACCTGAAGATTGTGTCTCTAAAAACAACGAGGGCTGGTTTTGATCAGTGATAGTATCCTTAGTGTGAATGGTTACTATAGGGTTGATATTTCGTGGACTTTTTGCTCATTTTTGTTTCCAATGCAAATAGAAATGTCTGGTCTAGAAGGGGTAAGGATCGTCACGTTTTGACCGTCACTGCGAAGTGAACTTCCAGGTACAAGTTAGTAGTCCTAACGAAAGCTGATCTACGGTCCAGGAGAAATTGGCTGACTCTCAATTGATACTAGGACCTTGCGAATGACATAAGAACTTGGGGAAAAGAAGATGAAAAAAATAGAGTGCACAAAACATTAGTAACCGCTGTTGAATTGGAACAAGCCGGAAATCTGTCTCTTCTAGAAGAGTTTTAACGCAGCGGTGAGAAAACATAGCTTGAAGAGAAAATGCATTTTATAAGTGATGAAATGTGCTGTCTGGATGCCTACGACCATACCACGTTGAGAACACCGGTTCTCGTCCGATCACCGAAGTTAAGCAGCGTTGGGCCTGCCCAGTACTTGGATGGGTGACCGCCTGGGAACAGCAGGTGTTGTAGGCTTTTTGCTGGCCTCTCTCTTTTTTTCCTTCTTCTTTTTCACCTCTTACTTTGTGCAATAGTAATTCTACTCGGCAAGCGTAGAACCATGAATTCAGTCAGACATTTGGCATTTGCACTTGGCTGAACAGTTTGATCAGGGAAAAACAACAGCATGTGCCAAGATTTTGTTTGCCATTGAACTTGGAGGGAAAAATTGGATATATCGTATTTTAAAAATCGACCCATGCTGCTTCGACTACCTTCTGCCACCACTTGGTGATAATTATATAGAACTTGGAGGAAAACATGAAGGGAAAAATGAGCACCACTGTGGATTGGAACAAGCCTATCGATGTTTAGTTCTTTTACGCGTGGAGGGAATAAAGTTGGGCTGAAATGAAATAGTGCAGCTTGTACTTTCGAACATGCCTTCTCTTGTGTGTTCTTAATTGAACGAGTTTTTATTCGGGGTAAAAGATTGGTTAACAACTGCCTCCACTGGAGTTGATTTCAGCCTTGTGTCATACTCCACTTCTAGTCCACTTTGAAGGACAGGATATCTGAAAGTGAGGTCAGCTTTGATAGCTATAAAAAAAAATGATTTAAAATTGTTAAAAATGGAAAAGAAAAAGGAAGAGTTGGAGCTTCACAGAGTCTTTTAAGATCTGTGACAAAGCCAAACTTATGATGTTATGTATATCACAAGTTCAAGTATTGAATGTACTCTCTGCTTCGACTAATACCAAGCTGATGTGTCATCTGATGGAGTTCTATATAGTGAAAATTGGGTACAGCATCATCATGTTTGCAGGGGATGCCTGAAGATTGTGTCTCTAAAAACAACGAGGGCTGGTTTTGATCAGTGATAGTATCCTTAGTGTGAATGGTTACTATAGGGTTGATATTTCGTGGACTTTTTGCTCATTTTTGTTTCCAATGCAAATAGAAATGTCTGGTCTAGAAGGGGTAAGGATCGTCACGTTTTGACCGTCACTGCGAAGTGAACTTCCAGGTACAAGTTAGTAGTCCTAACGAAAGCTGATCTACGGTCCAGGAGAAATTGGCTGACTCTCAATTGATACTAGGACCTTGCGAATGACATAAGAACTTGGGGAAAAGAAGATGAAAAAAATAGAGTGCACAAAACATTAGTAACCGCTGTTGAATTGGAACAAGCCGGAAATCTGTCTCTTCTAGAAGAGTTTTAACGCAGCGGTGAGAAAACATAGCTTGAAGAGAAAATGCATTTTATAAGTGATGAAATGTGCTGTCTGGATGCCTACGACCATACCATGTTGAGAACACCGGTTCTTGTCCGATCACCGAAGTTAAGCAGCGTTGGGCCTGCCCAGTACTTGGATGGGTGACCGCCTGGGAACAGCAGGTGTTGTAGGCTTTTTGCTGGCCTCTCTCTTTTTTTCCTTCTTCTTTTTCACCTCTTACTTTGTGCAATAGTAATTCTACTCGGCAAGCGTAGAACCATGAATTCAGTCAGACATTTAGCATTTGCACTTGGCTGAACAGTTTGATCAAGGAAAAACAACAGCATGTGCCAAGATTTTGTTTGCCATTGAACTTGGAGGGAAAAATTGGATATATCGTATTTTAAAAATCGACCCATGCTGCTTCGACTACCTTCTGCCACCATTTGGTGATATATATATAGAACTTGGAGGAAAACATGAAGGGAAAAATGAGCACCACTGTGGATTGGAACAAGCCTATCGATGTTTAGTTCTTTTACGCGTGGAGGGAATAAAGTTGGGCTGAAATGAAATAGTGCAGCTTGTACTTTCGAACATGCCTTCTCTTGTGTGTTCTTAATTGAACGAGTTTTTATTCGGGGTAAAAGATTGGTTAACAAATGCCTCCACTGGAGTTGATTTCAGCCTTGTGTCATACTCCACTTCTAGTCCACTTTGAAGGATAGGATATCTGAAAGTGAGGTCAGCTTTGATAGCTATTAAAAAAAATGATTTAAAATTGTTAGAAATGGAAAAGAAAAAGGAAGAGTTGGAGCTTCACAGAGTCTTTTAAGATCTGTGACAAAGCCAAACTTATGATGTTATGTATATCACAAGTTCAAGTATTGAATGTACTCTCTGCTTCGACTAATACCAAGCTGATGTGTCATCTGATGGAGTTCTATATAGTGAAAATTGGGTACAGCATCATCATGTTTGCAGGGGATGCCTGAAGATTGTGTCTCTAAAAACAACGAGGGCTGGTTTTGATCAGTGATAGTATCCTTAGTGTGAATGGTTACTATAGGGTTGATATTTCGTGGACTTTTTGCTCATTTTTGTTTCCAATGCAAATAGAAATGTCTGGTCTAGAAGGGGTAAGGATCGTCACGTTTTGACCGTCACTGCGAAGTGAACTTCCAGGTACAAGTTAGTAGTCCTAACGAAAGCTGATCTACGGTCCAGGAGAAATTGGCTGACTCTCAATTGATACTAGGACCTTGCGAATGACATAAGAACTTGGGGAAAAGAAGATGAAAAAAATAGAGTGCACAAAACATTAGTAACCGCTGTTGAATTGGAACAAGCCGGAAATCTGTCTCTTCTAGAAGAGTTTTAACGCAGCGGTGAGAAAACATAGCTTGAAGAGAAAATGCATTTTATAAGTGATGAAATGTGCTGTCTGGATGCCTACGACCATACCACGTTGAGAACACCGGTTCTCGTCCGATCACCGAAGTTAAGCAGCGTTGGGCCTGCCCAGTACTTGGATGGGTGACCGCCTGGGAACAGCAGGTGTTGTAGGCTTTTTGCTGGCCTCTCTCTTTTTTTCCTTCTTCTTTTTCACCTCTTACTTTGTGCAATAGTAATTCTACTCGGCAAGCGTAGAACCATGAATTCAGTCAGACATTTGGCATTTGCACTTGGCTGAACAGTTTGATCAGGGAAAAACAACAGCATGTGCCAAGATTTTGTTTGCCATTGAACTTGGAGGGAAAAATTGGATATATCGTATTTTAAAAATCGACCCATGCTGCTTCGACTACCTTCTGCCACCACTTGGTGATAATTATATAGAACTTGGAGGAAAACATGAAGGGAAAAATGAGCACCACTGTGGATTGGAACAAGCCTATCGATGTTTAGTTCTTTTACGCGTGGAGGGAATAAAGTTGGGCTGAAATGAAATAGTGCAGCTTGTACTTTCGAACATGCCTTCTCTTGTGTGTTCTTAATTGAACGAGTTTTTATTCGGGGTAAAAGATTGGTTAACAAATGCCTCCACTGGAGTTGATTTCAGCCTTGTGTCATACTCCACTTCTAGTCCACTTTGAAGGATAGGATATCTGAAAGTGAGGTCAGCTTTGATAGCTATAAAAAAAAATGATTTAAAATTGTTAGAAATGGAAAAGAAAAAGGAAGAGTTGGAGCTTCACAGAGTCTTTTAAGATCTGTGACAAAGCCAAACTTATGATGTTATGTATATCACAAGTTCAAGTATTGAATGTACTCTCTGCTTCGACTAATACCAAGCTGATGTGTCATCTGATGGAGTTCTATATAGTGAAAATTGGGTACAGCATCATCATGTTTGCAGGGGATACCTGAAGATTGTGTCTCTAAAAACAACGAGGGCTGGTTTTGATCAGTGATAGTATCCTTAGTGTGAATGGTTACTATAGGGTTGATATTTCGTGGACTTTTTGCTCATTTTTGTTTCCAATGCAAATAGAAATGTCTGGTCTAGAAGGGGTAAGGATCGTCACGTTTTGACCGTCACTGCGAAGTGAACTTCCAGGTACAAGTTAGTAGTCCTAACGAAAGCTGATCTACGGTCCAGGAGAAATTGGCTGACTCTCAATTGATACTAGGACCTTGCGAATGACATAAGAACTTGGGGAAAAGAAGATGAAAAAAATAGAGTGCACAAAACATTAGTAACCGCTGTTGAATTGGAACAAGCCGGAAATCTGTCTCTTCTAGAAGAGTTTTAACGCAGCGGTGAGAAAACATAGCTTGAAGAGAAAATGCATTTTATAAGTGATGAAATGTGCTGTCTGGATGCCTACGACCATACCACGTTGAGAACACCGGTTCTCGTCCGATCACCGAAGTTAAGCAGCGTTGGGCCTGCCCAGTACTTGGATGGGTGACCGCCTGGGAACAGCAGGTGTTGTAGGCTTTTTGCTGGCCTCTCTCTTTTTTTCCTTCTTCTTTTTCACCTCTTACTTTGTGCAATAGTAATTCTACTCGGCAAGCGTAGAACCATGAATTCAGTCAGACATTTGGCATTTGCACTTGGCTGAACAGTTTGATCAGGGAAAAACAACAGCATGTGCCAAGATTTTGTTTGCCATTGAACTTGGAGGGAAAAATTGGATATATCGTATTTTAAAAATCGACCCATGCTGCTTCGACTACCTTCTGCCACCACTTGGTGATAATTATATAGAACTTGGAGGAAAACATGAAGGGAAAAATGAGCACCACTGTGGATTGGAACAAGCCTATCGATGTTTAGTTCTTTTACGCGTGGAGGGAATAAAGTTGGGCTGAAATGAAATAGTGCAGCTTGTACTTTCGAACATGCCTTCTCTTGTGTGTTCTTAATTGAACGAGTTTTTATTCGGGGTAAAAGATTGGTTAACAACTGCCTCCACTGGAGTTGATTTCAGCCTTGTGTCATACTCCACTTCTAGTCCACTTTGAAGGACAGGATATCTGAAAGTGAGGTCAGCTTTGATAGCTATAAAAAAAAAATGATTTAAAATTGTTAAAAATGGAAAAGAAAAAGGAAGAGTTGGAGCTTCACAGAGTCTTTTAAGATCTGTGACAAAGCCAAACTTATGATGTTATGTATATCACAAGTTCAAGTATTGAATGTACTCTCTGCTTCGACTAATACCAAGCTGATGTGTCATCTGATGGAGTTCTATATAGTGAAAATTGGGTACAGCATCATCATGTTTGCAGGGGATGCCTGAAGATTGTGTCTCTAAAAACAACGAGGGCTGGTTTTGATCAGTGATAGTATCCTTAGTGTGAATGGTTACTATAGGGTTGATATTTCGTGGACTTTTTGCTCATTTTTGTTTCCAATGCAAATTCTGGTCTAGAAGGGGTAAGGATCGTCACGTTTTGACCGTCACTGCGAAGTGAACTTCAAGGTACAAGTTAGTAGTCCTAACGAAAGCTGATCTACGGTCCAGGAGAAATTGGCTGACTCTCAATTGATACTAGGACCTTGCGAATGATATAAGAACTTGGGGAAAAGAAGATGAAAAAAATAGAGTGCACAAAACATTAGTAACCGCTGTTGAATTGGAACAAGCCGGAAATCTGTCTCTTCTAGAAGAGCTTTAACGCGGCGGTGAGAAAACATAGCTTGAAGAGAAAATGCATTTTATAAGTGATGAAATGTGCTGTCTGGATGCCTACGACCATACCACGTTGAGAACACCGGTTCTCGTCCGATCACCGAAGTTAAGCAGCGTTGGGCCTGCCCAGTACTTGGATGGGTGACCGCCTGGGAACAGCAGGTGTTGTAGGCTTTTTGCTGGCCTCTCTCTTTTTTTTCTTCTTCTTTTTCACCTCTTACTTTGTGCAATAGTAATTCTACTCGGCAAGCGTAGAACCATGAATTCAGTCAGACATTTAGCATTTGCACTTGGCTGAACAGTTTGATCAGGGAAAAACAACAGCATGTGCCAAGATTTTGTTTGCCATTGAACTTGGAGGGAAAAATTGGATATATCGTATTTTAAAAATCGACCCATGCTGCTTCGACTACCTTCTGCCACCATTTGGTGATATATATATAGAACTTGGAGGAAAACATGAAGGGAAAAATGAGCACCACTGTGGATTGGAACAAGCCTATCGATGTTTAGTTCTTTTACGCGTGGAGGGAATAAAGTTGGGCTGAAATGAAATAGTGCAGCTTGTACTTTCGAACATGCCTTCTCTTGTGTGTTCTTAATTGAACGAGTTTTTATTCGGGGTAAAAGATTGGTTAACAAATGCCTCCACTGGAGTTGATTTCAGCCTTGTGTCATACTCCACTTCTAGTCCACTTTGAAGGACAGGATATCTGAAAGTGAGGTCAGCTTTGATAGCTATAAAAAAAAATGATTTAAAATTGTTAGAAATGGAAAAGAAAAAGGAAGAGTTGGAGCTTCACAGAGTCTTTTAAGATCTGTGACAAAGCCAAACTTATGATGTTATGTATATCACAAGTTCAAGTATTGAATGTACTCTCTGCTTCGACTAATACCAAGCTGATGTGTCATCTGATGGAGTTCTAGTGAAAATTGGGTACAGCATCATCATGTTTGCAGGGGATACCTGAAGATTGTGTCTCTAAAAACAACGAGGGCTGGTTTTGATCAGTGATAGTATCCTTAGTGTGAATGGTTACTATAGGGTTGATATTTCGTGGACTTTTTGCTCATTTTTGTTTCCAATGCAAATAGAAATGTCTGGTCTAGAAGGGGTAAGGATCGTCACGTTTTGACCGTCACTGCGAAGTGAACTTCCAGGTACAAGTTAGTAGTCCTAACGAAAGCTGATCTACGGTCCAGGAGAAATTGGCTGACTCTCAATTGATACTAGGACCTTGCGAATGACATAAGAACTTGGGGAAAAGAAGATGAAAAAAATAGAGTGCACAAAACATTAGTAACCGCTGTTGAATTGGAACAAGCCGGAAATCTGTCTCTTCTAGAAGAGTTTTAACGCAGCGGTGAGAAAACATAGCTTGAAGAGAAAATGCATTTTATAAGTGATGAAATGTGCTGTCTGGATGCCTACGACCATACCACGTTGAGAACACCGGTTCTCGTCCGATCACCGAAGTTAAGCAGCGTTGGGCCTGCCCAGTACTTGGATGGGTGACCGCCTGGGAACAGCAGGTGTTGTAGGCTTTTTGCTGGCCTCTCTCTTTTTTTCCTTCTTCTTTTTCACCTCTTACTTTGTGCAATAGTAATTCTACTCGGCAAGCGTAGAACCATGAATTCAGTCAGACATTTGGCATTTGCACTTGGCTGAACAGTTTGATCAGGGAAAAACAACAGCATGTGCCAAGATTTTGTTTGCCATTGAACTTGGAGGGAAAAATTGGATATATCGTATTTTAAAAATCGACCCATGCTGCTTCGACTACCTTCTGCCACCACTTGGTGATAATTATATAGAACTTGGAGGAAAACATGAAGGGAAAAATGAGCACCACTGTGGATTGGAACAAGCCTATCGATGTTTAGTTCTTTTACGCGTGGAGGGAATAAAGTTGGGCTGAAATGAAATAGTGCAGCTTGTACTTTCGAACATGCCTTCTCTTGTGTGTTCTTAATTGAACGAGTTTTTATTCGGGGTAAAAGATTGGTTAACAACTGCCTCCACTGGAGTTGATTTCAGCCTTGTGTCATACTCCACTTCTAGTCCACTTTGAAGGACAGGATATCTGAAAGTGAGGTCAGCTTTGATAGCTATAAAAAAAAAATGATTTAAAATTGTTAAAAATGGAAAAGAAAAAGGAAGAGTTGGAGCTTCACAGAGTCTTTTAAGATCTGTGACAAAGCCAAACTTATGATGTTATGTATATCACAAGTTCAAGTATTGAATGTACTCTCTGCTTCGACTAATACCAAGCTGATGTGTCATCTGATGGAGTTCTATATAGTGAAAATTGGGTACAGCATCATCATGTTTGCAGGGGATGCCTGAAGATTGTGTCTCTAAAAACAACGAGGGCTGGTTTTGATCAGTGATAGTATCCTTAGTGTGAATGGTTACTATAGGGTTGATATTTCGTGGACTTTTTGCTCATTTTTGTTTCCAATGCAAATTCTGGTCTAGAAGGGGTAAGGATCGTCACGTTTTGACCGTCACTGCGAAGTGAACTTCAAGGTACAAGTTAGTAGTCCTAACGAAAGCTGATCTACGGTCCAGGAGAAATTGGCTGACTCTCAATTGATACTAGGACCTTGCGAATGATATAAGAACTTGGGGAAAAGAAGATGAAAAAAATAGAGTGCACAAAACATTAGTAACCGCTGTTGAATTGGAACAAGCCGGAAATCTGTCTCTTCTAGAAGAGCTTTAACGCGGCGGTGAGAAAACATAGCTTGAAGAGAAAATGCATTTTATAAGTGATGAAATGTGCTGTCTGGATGCCTACGACCATACCACGTTGAGAACACCGGTTCTCGTCCGATCACCGAAGTTAAGCAGCGTTGGGCCTGCCCAGTACTTGGATGGGTGACCGCCTGGGAACAGCAGGTGTTGTAGGCTTTTTGCTGGCCTCTCTCTTTTTTTTCTTCTTCTTTTTCACCTCTTACTTTGTGCAATAGTAATTCTACTCGGCAAGCGTAGAACCATGAATTCAGTCAGACATTTAGCATTTGCACTTGGCTGAACAGTTTGATCAGGGAAAAACAACAGCATGTGCCAAGATTTTGTTTGCCATTGAACTTGGAGGGAAAAATTGGATATATCGTATTTTAAAAATCGACCCATGCTGCTTCGACTACCTTCTGCCACCATTTGGTGATATATATATAGAACTTGGAGGAAAACATGAAGGGAAAAATGAGCACCACTGTGGATTGGAACAAGCCTATCGATGTTTAGTTCTTTTACGCGTGGAGGGAATAAAGTTGGGCTGAAATGAAATAGTGCAGCTTGTACTTTCGAACATGCCTTCTCTTGTGTGTTCTTAATTGAACGAGTTTTTATTCGGGGTAAAAGATTGGTTAACAAATGCCTCCACTGGAGTTGATTTCAGCCTTGTGTCATACTCCACTTCTAGTCCACTTTGAAGGACAGGATATCTGAAAGTGAGGTCAGCTTTGATAGCTATAAAAAAAAATGATTTAAAATTGTTAGAAATGGAAAAGAAAAAGGAAGAGTTGGAGCTTCACAGAGTCTTTTAAGATCTGTGACAAAGCCAAACTTATGATGTTATGTATATCACAAGTTCAAGTATTGAATGTACTCTCTGCTTCGACTAATACCAAGCTGATGTGTCATCTGATGGAGTTCTAGTGAAAA
Source organism: Cladorhizidae sp. MBARI D1340-BT2 (assembly GCA_028752905.1). Taxonomy (NCBI): domain Eukaryota; kingdom Metazoa; phylum Porifera; class Demospongiae; order Poecilosclerida; family Cladorhizidae; species Cladorhizidae sp. MBARI D1340-BT2. The sequence goes on along the minus strand of JAQNBH010000003.1, from coordinate 22,667,091 downwards.
TTGGGTACAGCATCATCATGTTTGCAGGGGATACCTGAAGATTGTGCTTGAATATTTGCTACTCCCACCAAGATCTGCACCAGGGGCTCTAAAAACAACGAGGGCTGGTTTTGATCAGTGATAGTATCCTTAGTGTGAATGGTTACTATAGGGTTGATATTTCGTGGACTTTTTGCTCATTTTTGTTTCCAATGCAAATAGAAATGTCTGGTCTAGAAGGGGTAAGGATCGTCACGTTTTGACCGTCACTGCGAAGTGAACTTCCAGGTACAAGTTAGTAGTCCTAACGAAAGCTGATCTACGGTCCAGGAGAAATTGGCTGACTCTCAATTGATACTAGGACCTTGCGAATGACATAAGAACTTGGGGAAAAGAAGATGAAAAAAATAGAGTGCACAAAACATTAGTAACCGCTGTTGAATTGGAACAAGCCGGAAATCTGTCTCTTCTAGAAGAGTTTTAACGCAGCGGTGAGAAAACATAGCTTGAAGAGAAAATGCATTTTATAAGTGATGAAATGTGCTGTCTGGATGCCTACGACCATACCACGTTGAGAACACCGGTTCTCGTCCGATCACCGAAGTTAAGCAGCGTTGGGCCTGCCCAGTACTTGGATGGGTGACCGCCTGGGAACAGCAGGTGTTGTAGGCTTTTTGCTGGCCTCTCTCTTTTTTTCCTTCTTCTTTTTCACCTCTTACTTTGTGCAATAGTAATTCTACTCGGCAAGCGTAGAACCATGAATTCAGTCAGACATTTGGCATTTGCACTTGGCTGAACAGTTTGATCAGGGAAAAAAAACAGCATGTGCCAAGATTTTGTTTGCCATTGAACTTGGAGGGAAAAATTGGATATATCGTATTTAAAAAATCGACCCATGCTGCTTCGACTACCTTCTGCCACCACTTGGTGATAATTATATAGAACTTGGAGGAAAACATGAAGGGAAAAATGAGCACCACTGTGGATTGGAACAAGCCTATCGATGTTTAGTTCTTTTACGCGTGGAGGGAATAAAGTTGGGCTGAAATGAAATAGTGCAGCTTGTACTTTCGAACATGCCTTCTCTTGTGTGTTCTTAATTGAACGAGTTTTTATTCGGGGTTAAAGATTGGTTAACAACTGCCTCCACTGGAGTTGATTTCAGCCTTGTGTCATACTCCACTTCTAGTCCACTTTGAAGGACAGGATATCTGAAAGTGAGGTCAGCTTTGATAGCTATAAAAAAAAATGATTTAAAATTGTTAAAAATGGAAAAGAAAAAGGAAGAGAGGAGCTTCACAGAGTCTTTTAAGATCTGTGACAAAGCCAAACTTATGATGTTATGTATATCACAAGTTCAAGTATTGAATGTACTCTCTGCTTCGACTAATACCAAGCTGATGTGTCATCTGATGGAGTTCTATATAGTGAAAATTGGGTACAGCATCATCATGTTTGCAGGGGATGCCTGAAGATTGTGTCTCTAAAAACAACGAGGGCTGGTTTTGATCAGTGATAGTATCCTTAGTGTGAATGGTTACTATAGGGTTGATATTTCGTGGACTTTTTGCTCATTTTTGTTTCCAATGCAAATTCTGGTCTAGAAGGGGTAAGGATCGTCACGTTTTGACCGTCACTGCGAAGTGAACTTCAAGGTACAAGTTAGTAGTCCTAACGAAAGCTGATCTATGGTCCAGGAGAAATTGGCTGACTCTCAATTGATACTAGGACCTTGCGAATGATATAAGAACTTGGGGAAAAGAAGATGAAAAAAATAGAGTGCACAAAACATTAGTAACCGCTGTTGAATTGGAACAAGCCGGAAATCTGTCTCTTCTAGAAGAGCTTTAACGCAGCGGTGTGAAAACATAGCTTGAAGAGTAAATGCATTATAAGTGATGAAATGTGCTGTCTGGATGCCTACGACCATACCACGTTGAGAACACCGGTTCTCGTCCGATCACCGAAGTTAAGCAGCGTTGGGCCTGCCCAGTACTTGGATGGGTGACCGCCTGGGAACAGCAGGTGTTGTAGGCTTTTTGCTGGCCTCTCTCTTTTTTTTCTTCTTCTTTTTCACTTCTTACTTTGTGCAATAGTAATTCTACTGGCAAGCGTAGAACCATGAATTCAGTCAGACATTTGGCATTTGCACTTGGCTGAACAGTTTGATCAGGAAAAAACAACAGCATGTGCCAAGATTTTGTTTGCCATTGAACTTGGAGGGAAAAATTGGATATATCGTATTTAAAAAATCGACCCATGCTGCTTCGACTACCTTCTGCCACCACTTGGTGATAATATATAGAACTTGGAGGAAAACATGAAGGGAAAAATGAGCACCACTGTGGATTGGAACAAGCCTATCGATGTTTAGTTCTTTTACGCGTGGAGGGAGTAAAGTTGGGCTGAAATGAAATAGTGCAGCTTGTACTTTCGAACATGCCTTCTCTTGTGTGTTCTTAATTGAACGAGTTTTTATTCGGGGTAAAAGATTGGTTAACAACTGCCTCCACTGGAGTTGATTTCAGCCTTGTGTCATACTCCACTTCTAGTCCACTTTGAAGGACAGGATATCTGAAAGTGAGGTCAGCTTTGATAGCTATAAAAAAAAATGATTTAAAATTGTTAAAAATGGAAAAGAAAAAGGAAGAGAGGAGCTTCACAGAGTCTTTTAAGATCTGTGACAAAGCCAAACTTATGATGTTATGTATATCACAAGTTCAAGTATTGAATGTACTCTCTGCTTCGACTAATACCAAGCTGATGTGTCATCTGATGGAGTTCTATATAGTGAAAATTGGGTACAGCATCATCATGTTTGCAGGGGATGCCTGAAGATTGTGTCTCTAAAAACAACGAGGGCTGGTTTTGATCAGTGATAGTATCCTTAGTGTGAATGGTTACTATAGGGTTGATATTTCGTGGACTTTTTGCTCATTTTTGTTTCCAATGCAAATTCTGGTCTAGAAGGGGTAAGGATCGTCACGTTTTGACCGTCACTGCGAAGTGAACTTCAAGGTACAAGTTAGTAGTCCTAACGAAAGCTGATCTATGGTCCAGGAGAAATTGGCTGACTCTCAATTGATACTAGGACCTTGCGAATGATATAAGAACTTGGGGAAAAGAAGATGAAAAAAATAGAGTGCACAAAACATTAGTAACCGCTGTTGAATTGGAACAAGCCGGAAATCTGTCTCTTCTAGAAGAGCTTTAACGCAGCGGTGTGAAAACATAGCTTGAAGAGTAAATGCATTATAAGTGATGAAATGTGCTGTCTGGATGCCTACGACCATACCACGTTGAGAACACCGGTTCTCGTCCGATCACCGAAGTTAAGCAGCGTTGGGCCTGCCCAGTACTTGGATGGGTGACCGCCTGGGAACAGCAGGTGTTGTAGGCTTTTTGCTGGCCTCTCTCTTTTTTTTCTTCTTCTTTTTCACTTCTTACTTTGTGCAATAGTAATTCTACTGGCAAGCGTAGAACCATGAATTCAGTCAGACATTTGGCATTTGCACTTGGCTGAACAGTTTGATCAGGGAAAAACAACAGCATGTGCCAAGATTTTGTTTGCCATTGAACTTGGAGGGAAAAATTGGATATATCGTATTTAAAAAATCGACCCATGCTGCTTCGACTACCTTCTGCCACCACTTGGTGATAATATATAGAACTTGGAGGAAAACATGAAGGGAAAAATGAGCACCACTGTGGATTGGAACAAGCCTATCGATGTTTAGTTCTTTTACGCGTGGAGGGAATAAAGTTGGGCTGAAATGAAATAGTGCAGCTTGTACTTTCGAACATGCCTTCTCTTGTGTGTTCTTAATTGAACGAGTTTTTATTTGGGGTAAAAGATTGGTTAACAAATGCCTCCACTGTCGAGGATAACACACTGTGCATTTGCCCATAGATGTAACTGGATATAGAATCATTATCATCATAAAGCAATGCATGCACAAGTGAAGGATGTATAGGAAGCATGCGCAAGGTAAGGGGTCGTTAAGTAGGTAAAGTCCATACATAGCATTGGGATACATATATATGAGTCTGTAGTTAGTTAGGTTAGCTCTGTATTCTCTATCTCCCCCCAAGCAGAGGCTCGGGTTCTGCTGAGGAGTGATTAGTAACCCAGACGGTCTACGGGCTTTGGGCCTCTCTTGCTTCTTCTGGGTGACTTCGGTGTGGGCGTGGCTTTCCGAGGAGGTGTGGGCAGGGGGGTCAGGTGGCGCTGCAGCATGTGGGCAGATCTTACAGGTGTTTTGGCCACCGAAGCTTAGCTTGGTCCTGTTGGGTTATCCGATGTTGGCAGGGGGGGCGACGCCGGTGGGTTCTGGGTTGGTTGGCTTATGGTGGCCGGTGGCGTGTGAGGATGTACTGCCGGTTGAGCCTGAAGGTTTGGGTTGGCAGGGGTTGGAGTGGTCGCGCTGTTTGGAGGCGGTTGCGTAGTCCTTGCCACCGGGGCGGATGAGGGCTGAGGGGGGATAGCTGGGCGGTCGGGTGTAGGTGTTGCCTTGGCCGGCACAGGTGATGGTTGGGGTATGATAGTGTGCGGGTTGGCTGAGGTGGTTAAGGGGTCGAATTTCCGAAGGTATCGTCGGTTTCGAGTTGTGAGCCTCCCAGAGCCGTCGGTCCGTACTGCATATTGGTGATACTGCAGTACTTCCACGACCGTGCCAGACTTGTCCCACTTCGTTGGGTGACGTCCAGTCTGATTTTGAATCATGACTGTGTCACCGCAACGGAGTGGGGACAGGCCTTGGGAGTGTTCATCCCATCTGGCACGGCTGGTGACCTGGCGTCTGGACAGCGCACGTTGTCGTAGGTCGAGCCGTGTCGTCCAGTCCTGATGTGGGAGGTATGATGCAGGGAGTCCAGGGAGGAGGTCTCTGGTGGCCCGCCCGAACAGGCATTGTGCCGGGGACATGTTGGTGTCGGCACTTGGCCCGTTCCGATATTGGAGCAATGCGATGTGGAAACTGTCGGATAGTGAGCCGCCTGGGTCTGTGTAACCGTCGATCAGCCTTTTGGTAGTCTTCACGGCTGTTTCTGCCCGGCAGTTAGCGTGCGGGTTGTATGCTGAGGATATGCGATGCAGGACGCTCCAGGCTGCAAGGAAGTCCCTGGTGGTGTGGGATGCAAATTCCGGGCCGCCGTCTGATGTGAGTGTCTCTGGAATGCCATAAGTGGAGAATGTGTCGCATAGTACTTGACATAGGCCGTCTGCTCCATTGGTGGCTCTTGTGACGACCGGCCAGTTGGAGTATCGGTCCACCAGCACGAGATACGCGAACCCTTCGTGATGGAAGTAGTCCGCGCACAAGTGCTGGAATGGGAACTCCGGGTCGGCTGGTGTCGTTGATGGCATGGCTGGTTGGGAAGGGGCATTCCCATTGCATGTGGCGCATTGTTGCCGTGTTGCTGTGATGTCCTTGGACATGCCGGGCCAATATAGGGAGGTCTGATGGCGGTCATGCTGCTTGTGCCTTGGTGGGCAGCGTGGAGAGCGTTGAGGCATCTTTGACGGAGGGCCAGGGGAATTACAATCCGTTCCCCATTGCATACGACGCCGTCTACTGTGGAGAGGATGTCTATGATGGGGAAGTAGTCCCGGATCAGTGCGGGTAGGTGGTGTCTCGCTTCGGGTGGTCCATCTTCAATGACATCCGTCAGCTGTTGGAGTGCTGGGTCGGATGCTGTGGCAATCTGGAGGGTTTCCCAGGTAATAGGGATGTCGTGGATGGCGGCGCACATGGCGGTGGCCAGTCCATCGGCGTTCACTGGTAAGGATGAGATGTGGCATGTTGGGATGGCTGATGGGTCCACCAGGGATGTCTCGGAGTGGTGGTCATCCTGGAGGTGCAGCTTGGCCGGTGAGCGGTTGCCTGAAGGGTGGCGGGACAGAGCATCACTGGTATGGTTTCGGATCCCCGGGATGTAGACCATCCGGAACTTGTACGGTAGTGTCTTCTCTTTCAGGTTCCGGAGGCGGGTGTTATGGATGTCCTCGAGTGAGCGATCTCCGAAGATTTTGAGCAGTGGCTTGTGGTCCACTGCAATCTGGAGGTCACTGCACCCGAGGACAAAGTGGCGTGCTTTTTCTAGGGCGTCAGCGACGGCGATGGCCTCTCCTTCTATGGGGGCATATCTGGACTCGGCGGAGTGGGTGAATCTCGAGCCGACCAGTACTACTTTCCATCCCTCTTGGCAACAGAGGATTTCGCGGGATGGGCACTGGCAATGTTTTTGAAACAGCCAGTACCCGATCCCGTCCTTACTCCAGTCCGTCGCCAGGCAGGTGGGTCGGCTCTTGTCGTAGATGGTGACGCCTTCAGCAATCTGCTGGCAGATGGTGGACTTGGATAGGTCGAAAGCACGTTGTATCTGGTCATTCCAAAGGAATTTGTTTGTTGGCTTCAGAAGGTCCCGGAATGGCTGCATGGTAGGTGCCATGGAGAAGGCGTACGCGACCTGGTTGACTAAGCCAAACCATGCGCGTACGTCTGTGATGTTCTTGGGGGTCGGGAATCCCGTGATAGCCTCGAGGTACTTCTTTGATGGCCTGACTTCTGATGGGGTAATAGTGAATCCGGCAAATTCCACCTCGTCCTGTGCAAAGTGGAACTTGCGCGGGTTCAGTGTGATCCCGTTGAGGGCGCAGATGTCCAGCCATTCAGTGGCTTGATGGAAGGCCTCTTCGATTGAGTCGCTCCATAGCAGGGCGTCATCAATACATTTGGTCTTTCGACCGATGTGTGAGATGATGGCATCATACCTCGCAGTATATGCGTCCCCGGAGGCGATGTAGCCTTGTGGGGCGGAGCAGTATCGATATCTGCCCCAGGGGGTAATAAAGGTGGTGTAGTGTCGATCTTCTGGCGAGAGGGCAACTGAATGGTAGCCGTTCCAGGCGTCAAAGATAGTTTTCTTGGTGTTGCCTGGAACGGCTCGTGCCTGGTGGAAGGGGGAGGCGCAGTGGTGTGTCTCTCTTGTGGCGTGATGGTTCAACTCCTGAAAGTTGATGGTCCGCCTCAGGGACCCGTTATTCTTGGTGCATATCACCATGCGGTGACACCAAGTGTCCGGGTTCCCCAGGGGGACCTTCTCGAGTACTCTGAGTCGAACATCGCGGTCCAGTCCTGCCTTCACCTCGTCCTGCCAGTGGATGGGGACGGTGATGGGTGTGTGGCAGGGTTTGGGGACGGCTGTAGGGTCTATACTCAAAGAGAGTGGTGGTCCGGCCATCATGGGGAGAGGCTGGTGCTCACAAATATTGAAGGAGCTGGAGGCGTAGAGCTGGAGGAGATGTTGCTCCAGTCGTACTCTGTTGTCCGGTGTGGCAGGGTATGGAAGTTCCGTGGGGCGTGGTGGGGGCGGTGCTCTAGGTGGGCATGAGCATGGTCGCCGAGTCTGGTCGCTCGTGGGGTAGTGGTCGCTGGTTCGGGGCGGTTGGTCTCCCGGTCGCCTCTGGGTGGGCAAGGGGATGTTGGACGGTTGAGTCTCCTGGGTGATCTGGGCCGCGTTGTTGCAGTGCCTGGTAGATCGGTTGGAGGGTGATCCTGACGGGAAGTTCCTTGGGATCAGGTCCAAGTCGGCCAGTGTGGCCATGCTGAGGTAGATCTGGGATGCCTCCGAGCTGAAGTAGACCATCAGGCGCGTCTCCGCGCCGGATGGAATCTGGATGCGCAGTAGGGCTGCCCCGAGGATGGGGAGGTTGTTACCACTGGCTGACTTCATCGTTAGATTGACTGGAATGAGGTCGGTTGGCAGGATATGGAGGTTCTTCATAAGGTCCGGGCCTGTCAAGCAGCTTTGGCAGCCGGTGTCCGCGAGTGCTGTGGTAGAGATGTGTCTGGACTCTCTGGGCAGTGTGTGGCCGTGGGCTCTGAAGTCCTCCACATGGGATGACACCAGGATTTGGATCACGGGTTGTGATGGGGAGCGTTGTTGCACCCAGGAGCTGGTGTCCCTCTGCCATGTTTGGTGTTGCAGGGTGCCCTCGGACATTCCTAGAGCTGTTTCTGTGAGGGCTAACTCGTGTTCAATTCGCTGCCAGCATACCGAGGCTGTGTGGTGTGGGATGTGGTTTGGTTTGCTGCTGTGGACGGGTAGGATTGATGCCACGTCCCCTGGATGTGGTTGGGGAAGGCTGTGTAGGGGGTGGGCGTTGTTGCCTCCTGTACTGAGAGGTCACAGCCTCAGCAGTGTGGTCATCCAGGGCGAGTGTGCTACTGGGGGTGGTCATGGTCATGGCAGACTTCTTACCCGTGGCCCTCACTTCGATGAAGCGGATGGTGTCCTCTACACACATGTCCTGGTCCGGGTGCTTGAGGAGATCCTCCTGGATCTCAGCATCTGCTAGGCCTATGCATAGCTGGTCAGCCACCCGCTCCTCACCTTGATTCACTACTCCGTCGCAATCAGGGCACTTCTTGAGGAAGCGGCAGACCTCGGCTTGTCCCCGGAGGCGTGCCGCGAATGCCCTGATGGGTTCTGAGCGATCTTGGGTCATCCTCGATAGGGTGACGCGGGCCACCTTAGTGTTCTCGGCTGTCACGGCTAGGGATTTGATCGCTGCCAATAGGTCTTCCTCAGTCATCCCTTCGATGGGTAGGGGACCGATCGCGTTTCGTGTGACGTCACGCCGAAGCTTCGCGTCACAGCATTCCAGGAGTTGTATTGCCAGGTCCTGGCCCTCAATGTGAACTGATGTGACATATGATCTCCACCTTTGAAGGAAATAAGTCCATGCCTCAGTGGTCCCTCCAGATGTTAGTTCAGGGCGTCTGACCGCGACTGGTTTTGCTCTGGGGGTGGCATGGTGGTTTAATGCGTGGGTCGTGAGGAGCACTGGTGCTACGATGGGGCTTGTGCCCTCTGGGATCACCCATTCGCAGCCGTGGAATGGGCATTTAATAGCCATGATGGGTGGGTGGGCTGCAAATAGAATTCACTCTTTTGCTCAATTTCGACTTGCTGCCAAATAGTAGAGGTGGCTAATAGAGACTACTCAAAGGACTATTCAAATTCACTTGTGCATGCATCGAGGATAACACACTGTGCATTTGCCCATAGATGTAACTGGATATAGAATCATTATCATCATAAAGCAATGCATGCACAAGTGAAGGATGTATAGGAAGCATGCGCAAGGTAAGGGGTCGTTAAGTAGGTAAGGTCCATACATAGCATTGGGATACATATATATGAGTCTGTAGTTAGTTAGGTTAGCTCTGTATTCTCTACACTGGAGTTGATTTCAGCCTTGTGTCATACTCCACTTCTAGTCCACTTTGAAGGACAGGATATCTGAAAGTGAGGTCAGCTTTGATAGCTATAAAAAAAAATGATTTAAAATTGTTAGAAATGGAAAAGAAAAAGGAAGAGTTGGAGCTTCACAGAGTCTTTTAAGATCTGTGACAAAGCCAAACTTATGATGTTATGTATATCACAAGTTCAAGTATTGAATGTACTCTGCTTCGACTAATACCAAGCTGATGTGTCATCTGATGGAGTTCTATATAGTGAAAATTGGGTACAGCATCATCATGTTTGCAGGGGATGCCTGAAGATTGTGTCTCTAAAAACAACGAGGGCGGGTTTTGATCAGTGATAGTATCCTTAGTGTGAATGGTAACTATAGGGTTGATATTTCGTGGACTTTTTGCTCATTTTTGTTTCCAATGCAAATAGAAATATGTCTGGTCTAGAAGGGGGAAGGATCGTCACGTTTTGACCGTCACTGCGAAGTGAACTTCCAGGTACAAGTTAGTAGTCCTAACGAAAGCTGATCTATGGTCCAGGAGAAATTGGCTGACTCTCAATTGATACTAGGACCTTGCGAATGACATAAGAACTTGGGGAAAAGAAGATGAAAAAAATAGAGTGCACAAAACATTAGTAACCGCTGTTGAATTGGAACAAGCCGGAAATCTGTCTCTTCTAGAAGAGTTTTAACGCAGCGGTGAGAAAACATAGCTTGAAGAGAAAATCGCATTTTATAATTTTATAAGTGATGAAATGTGCTGTCTGGATGCCTACGACCATACCACGTTGAGAACACCGGTTCTCGTCCGATCACCGAAGTTAAGCAGCGTTGGGCCTGCCCAGTACTTGGATGGGTGACCGCCTGGGAACAGCAGGTGTTGTAGGCTTTTTGCTGGCCTCTCTCTTTTTTTCCTTCTTCTTTTTCACCTCTTACTACTTTGTGCAATAGTAATTCTACTGGCAAGCGTAGAACCATGAATTCAGTCAGACATTTGGCATTTGCACTTGGCTGAACAGTTTGATCAGGGAAAAACAACAGCATGTGCCAAGATTTTGTTTGCCATTGAACTTGGAGGGAAAAATTGGATATATCGTATTTAAAAAATCGACCCATGCTGCTTCGACTACCTTCTGCCACCACTTGGTGATAATATATAGAACTTGGAGGAAAACATGAAGGGAAAAATGAGCACCACTGTGGATTGGAACAAGCCTATCGATGTTTAGTTCTTTTACGCGTGGAGGGAATAAAGTTGGGCTGAAATGAAATAGTGCAGCTTGTACTTTCGAACATGCCTTCTCTTGTGTGTTCTTAATGGAACGAGTTTTTATTCGTGGTAAAAGATTGGTTAACAAATGCCTCCACTGGAGTTGATTTCAGCCTTGTGTCATACTCCACTTCTAGTCCACTTTGAAGGACAGGATATCTGAAAGTGAGGTCAGCTTTGATAGCTATAAAAAAAAAAGATTTAAAATTGTTAGAAATGGAAAAGAAAAAGGAAGAGTTGGAGCTTCACAGAGTCTTTTAAGATCTGTGACAAAGCCAAACTTATGATGTTATGTATATCACAAGTTCAAGTATTGAATGTACTCTCTGCTTCGACTAATACCAAGCTGATGTGTCATCTGATGGAGTTCTATATAGTGAAAATTGGGTACAGTGTGGCGCACAACATATCAGAACGTTATTAACATTGTTATTGGTGTATTGGTATGCGTGGCGATCCTTTACCATGTTACGTGATTCTAAAATGTATCTTTGTAAAAGCAACAATCAACTGTCTTGATTTGTTTGTAGCTAAGCTCGCTACAATTGGTGACCCCGACGTCAATCAGCGCGCAGACATCGTCCTTCAGTCACGCTAAAGACCCACAGCAGGTGGTAGACTCAAGCGCTTTCGGAATTCTAGAGACTTTCTACGGACATTCTTCCCTCTCGTCTCGTCCAACTCCACACGATGCCTCTCGAAATTGAGGACGTTCAGGCCATCGCCCAGGCCCTTCAAGCGCTTCTCCCAGCTACCCCTGCTGCAGCACCTGCCGCCATCTCATCTGTTTCCATCAAGCTGCCACCATTCTGGACCACACGGCCGGAGGTGTGGTTTCGACAGGTTGAGGCCCAATTTGCAACCCGTTTACCCCCCATCACAGTGGACTTGACCAGATTCAACCACGTAGTTGCAGCTCTAGACACCGCCACAGCAGGAGAAGTTGAGGCCATTATTCTGTCTCCCCCCCCCCCCCCCCCCCCCCGCTGATGACAAATATGGTGCACTGAAGGCCGCCCTCATCAATGCCTTTGGTAAGACCCAAGCATCCAAGGACATGGAGCTCCTGTCCTTGTCAGGTCTAGGTGATAAAAAACCTTCAGGCCTCCTCCGCCACATTGAGTCTCTCAACGCGGATCCCAAGACCCTCCTTCGAGCCCTTTTTCTCGCCCAGCTGCCTATAGAAGTACGTCGTGTCCTCGCTGGGTCTTCCACCACCGAGCTCAAGGATCTGGCAAAGGAGGCTGATGCCATCATGGAGGCTGGCTCCACCGGATTTAGTGCCACAGGTATTTCTAGTATGCACAAACCAATGTCCTCATCCACCACTGTGATACCCAGAGAGCTGTGTTTTTATCACATGAAGTTTGGTAAGGAGGCCAAGAAATGCAACCAGCGTGGATGCAAGATGGCCCACCTTGTTATATCCCCCACTTCCACCTTCTCTGCCACATCCCCAGCCTCGGGAAACGGACAGGCCGGCCGCTAAAAATCTCCGCGGTCGGCCCAGGGGAGAAACACACAATGACAGTGTGGGACCGCTGCTCAGGCCGTTCCTTCCTCGTTGATTGTGGAGCAGACGAATCTGTCTTCCCTGCCTCAGCCACCGACAAGAGGAATCGTGCCTCCTCCGCACCTCTAGTCGCCGCTAATGGCACACTCATTCGAACATGGGGCAAACGCAAAGCATCCCTTTTGCTCGGCAAGAGTCACAACTTCACTCAGGAGTTTCATGTGGCAGACGTCACAGACCCCATTCTCGGCGCTGACTTCTTTGCCTCAAACCGGTTGGCCATTGACATGACCAACAAGCGTCTCATCAGCCTTGATGATCTCAAAGTGGTAGCAACAGGCGTTGCCAGCATCTGCTCGTCTATCTGTGGTCTTCACTTTGCCCGCATTCACTCCTTCGACACCGTCATAGACGAGTTTCCTGAGCTGCTCATCCCCCGTTTCAAGTCCACGGACTCAAATAAGCATGGTGTGGAGCATTACATCTCCACCGACGGCCCCCCCTTCATGCTCGTGCTCGTCGTCTCAAACAGGAGAAACTGGAGGTGGCCAAAGCAGAGTTTTCGGAGATGGAAAGGATGGGCATCATCAGACGCTCCAACTCTCCCTGGGCCTCGCCGCTTCACATCGTCCCAAAACCAGGTGGTGGCTGGAGACCTTGCGGTGACTTTCGACGCCTCAACAATGCCACTGTGGATGACAGGTACCCCTTGCCCCACATACAAGATTTCAACGGCAGTCTGGCGGGCAAGACGATCTTTTCCAAAGTGGACCTGGTGCGCGGTTACCACCAGATCCCTGTTGCATTGGCAGATATCCCAAAGACAGCTGTCATCACTCCCTTCGGGCTCTGGGAATTCCTCCGCATGCCCTTTGGCCTCAAGAATGCTGCCCAGGCATTCCAGAGGCTAATGGATGGCATCCTCCGCAACATCGACTTCGTCTTTGTGTACCTGGACGACATCCTCATCGCCAGCCACACCGAGCAAGAGCACAAAGCACACCTCTGTCAGGTCTTCCGCCTCCTCTCTGACAATGGAATGGTTGTTAACCGAAAGAAGAGTGTCTTTGGCGTCAGTGAACTCACCTACCTCGGCCACCGGGTGACCAACTCTGGCATCATGCCCCTTGAGTCCAGGGTCGATGCAGTGAGCGACTTCCCCGTGCCCACCAGCAAGGTCAGCCTACAACGCTTCCTCGGCATGATCAACTACTACCACCGCTTCATGCCGAGGTTAGCCGACAAACTCCATCCACTCCATAACGCCACTAAGGTCAACGGGCAGGCAATAGAGTGGACACCAGAGTGTCAGTCAGCCTTCCTCGCAGCCAAAGCGGCCCTGGTGTCGGCCACCCTCCTCCATCACCCACACTCGAATGCCAAGACCAGCATTACGGTGGACGCTTCAGACAGGGCAGTAGGTGGTCAGCTTGAGCAGCTGCTCAATGGCATCTGGTGTCCTGTTGCTTTCTTCTCCAGGAAGCTCTCCAATGCAGAGAGGAAGTACAGTGCTTTTGACCGCGAGCTTTTGGCCATCTTCCTCGCAATCAAACACTTTCGCCACCATATCGAGGGTCGCCAGTTCACCATATTCACGGACCATAAACCCCTCACTTTCGCCTTTGGCAGTGCTACCGAGCGATCGCCCCGTCAGACTCGCCACATGTCTTTCATCAGCGAGTTCTCCACCAACGTGCAACATGTCAGTGGAAAGGACAATGTCGTTGCCGACGCGCTCTCCCGTCCCGACATTTCCGCCATCTCACTCCCCACCATTGACTACCAGCAGCTGGCCGCTGATCAAGCCACTTCAGATGAAATCACTGCCTACAAAACCTCCATCACTGGCCTCCGCTTCGACGACGTTCAGTTTGACAATTGCACTATACTCTGCGACATCTCCATGGGTAAACCTCGACCAGTGGTACCTCGCGAGTGGACAAGGAAAGTCTTTGATGCCATTCACGGCCTTGCCCACGCCGGCTGCCGCCCGACGCAACATGCCATTGCCTCGCGCTTCGTGTGGCACGGACTGAAACGTGATGTCCGCAAGTGGTGCCGAGAATGTCACCCCTGCCAAGCGTCGAAGATCCACCGCCATGTCCATGCGCCTCTCACTGAGCGTCCACCTCCTGACCGTCGCTTCGGCAGTCTCCATGTAGATCTGGTGGGACCCCTTGAGGAGTCCGAGGGCATGAAGTACTTCTTCACCATCATCGACCGCTTTACACGGTGGCCCGAAGCCGTTCCACTGCCTGACTCCACCACTGTTACCTGTGCAAAAGCCCTCATCCGTCACTGGATCTCCCGCTTTGGAGTGCCTGACGACATCACCTCCGACCGTGGCCCTCAATTCACCAGCCACTTGTGGTCTGAACTCAACCGCCTGCTCGGGATATCAGCCTCTAACACAACAGCCTATAACCCGCAAGCTAATGGGCTCGTTGAGCGTTTTCACCGCCAGTTGAAGGGATCTCTCAAGGCTCGGCTACAAGGCCCACGTTGGATGGATGAACTGCCGCTCGTGCTCCTCGGCATCAGGACAGCCTGGAGAGAAGGATCAGACTGCTCCGTCTCCGAACTTGTGTATGGTACTTCCCTCCGCATCCCTGGGGAATTCCTTCCTCACGAGCCACGAGACATGCAGGTGTCCTCTGAGTTTCTCCGCCAACTCCAGGACTACATGCACACCGCCCTTCCACCCGCACATGAGTTCCATGGCAGTCGCTCAGCCTACAAGCCTGACAACCTGGCGTCTACCGGTTATGTGTATGTTCGTCATGACGCTCACCGCAGTCCACTTCAGCGACCCTACGATGGCCCATTCAAGATCCTCGAGGCTCACGACAAATTCTACGTGCTGGACATAAACGGCCGCCATGACTCTGTCTCCATCGACAGATTGAAGATTGCTTATAGCAATCCAGTTGACATCTGACCTGCCTCGGTTCATTCTCAGCCTGCCACTACTCCACATCTAATACAAGCAGCTCCGTCTCCACCAACAGCAGCTGCGCCACAGCTACAGTGCACTCTCGCTCAGGCAGACATATCATGATACCTGCCCGCTACCTGTAGGCCTTGGTCGTTC
Organism: Cladorhizidae sp. MBARI D1340-BT2; assembly: GCA_028752905.1. NCBI lineage: Eukaryota > Metazoa > Porifera > Demospongiae > Poecilosclerida > Cladorhizidae > Cladorhizidae sp. MBARI D1340-BT2. The sequence continues at coordinate 22,651,976 of JAQNBH010000003.1, read as the reverse complement.
TGGTCTCCCTCACTAGGGGGGGCCCTTGTGGCGCACAACATATCAGAACGTTATTAACATTGTTATTGGTGTATTGGTATGCGTGTCGATCCTTTACCATGTTACGTGATTCTAAAATGTATCTTTGTAAAAGCAACAATCAACTGTCTTGATTTGTTTGTAGCTAAGCTCGCTACAACAGCATCATCATGTTTGCAGGGGATGCCTGAAGATTGTGTCTCTAAAAACAACGAGGGCTGGTTTTGATCAGTGATAGTATCCTTAGTGTGAATGGTTACTATAGGGTTGATATTTTGTGGACTTTTTGCTCATTTTTGTTTCCAATGCAAATAGAAATATGTCTGGTCTAGAAGGGGTAAGGATCGTCACGTTTTGACCGTCACTGCGAAGTGAACTTCCAGGTACAAGTTAGTAGTCCTAACGAAAGCTGATCTACGGTCCAGGAGAAATTGGCTGACTCTCAATTGATACTAGGACCTTGCGAATGACATAAGAACTTGGGGAAAAGAAGATGAAAAAAATAGAGTGCACAAAACATTAGTAACCGCTGTTGAATTGGAACAAGCCGGAAATCTGTCTCTTCTAGAAGAGTTTTAACGCAGCGGTGAGAAAACATAGCTTGAAGAGAAAATGCATTTTATAAGTGATGAAATGTGCTGTCTGGATGCCTACGACCATACCACGTTGAGAACACCGGTTCTCGTCCGATCACCGAAGTTAAGCAGCGTTGGGCCTGCCCAGTACTTGGATGGGTGACCGCCTAGGAACAGCAGGTGTTGTAGGCTTTTTGCTGGCCTCTCTCTTTTTTTCCTTCTTCTTTTTCACCTCTTACTTTGTGCAATAGTAATTCTACTCGGCAAGCATAGAACCATGAATTCAGTCAGACATTTGGCATTTGCACTTGGCTGAACAGTTTGATCAGGGAAAAACAACAGCATGTGCCAAGATTTTGTTTGCCATTGAACTTGGAGGAAAAATTGGATATATCGTATTTTAAAAATCAACCCATACTGCTTCGACTACCTTCTGCCACCACTTGGTGATATATAGAACTTGGAGGAAAACATGAAGGGAAAAATGAGCACCACTGTGGATTGGAACAAGCCTATCGATGTTTAGTTCTTTTACGCGTGGAGGGAATAAAGTTGGGCTGAAATGAAATAGTGCAGCTTGTACTTTCGAACATGCCTTCTCTTGTGTGTTCTTAATTGAACGAGTTTTTATTCGTGGTAAAAGATTGGTTAACAAATGCCTCCACTGGAGTTGATTTCAGCCTTGTGTCATACTCCACTTCTAGTCCACTTTGAAGGACAGGATATCTGAAAGTGAGGTCAGCTTTGATAGCTATAAAAAAAAATGATTTAAAATTGTTAGAAATGGAAAAGAAAAAGGAAGAGTTGGAGCTTCACAGAGTCTTTTAAGATCTGTGACAAAGCCAAACTTATGATGTTATGTATATCACAAGTTCAAGTATTGAATGTACTCTCTGCTTCGACTAATACCAAGCTGATGTGTCATCTGATGGAGTTCTATATAGTGAAAATTGGGTACAGCATCATCATGTTTGCAGGGGATGCCTGAAGATTGTGTCTCTAAAAACAACGAGGGCTGGTTTTGATCAGTGATAGTATCCTTAGTGTGAATGGTTACTATAGGGTTGATATTTCGTGGACTTTTTGCTCATTTTTGTTTCCAATGCAAATAGAAATATGTCTGGTCTAGAAGGGGTAAGGATCGTCACGTTTTGACCGTCACTGCGAAGTGAACTTCCAGGTACAAGTTAGTAGTCCTAACGAAAGCTGATCTACGGTCCAGGAGAAATTGGCTGACTCTCAATTGATACTAGGACCTTGCGAATGACATAAGAACTTGGGGAAAAGAAGATGAAAAAAATAGAGTGCACAAAACATTAGTAACCGCTGTTGAATTGGAACAAGCCGGAAATCTGTCTCTTCTAGAAGAGTTTTAACGCAGCGGTGAGAAAACATAGCTTGAAGAGAAAATGCATTTTATAAGTGATGAAATGTGGTGTCTGGATGCCTACGACCATACCACGTTGAGAACACCGGTTCTCGTCCGATCACCGAAGTTAAGCAGCGTTGGGCCTGCCCAGTACTTGGATGGGTGACCGCCTGGGAACAGCAGGTGTTGTAGGCTTTTTGCTGCCCTCTCTCTTTTTTTCCTTCTCCTCTTACTTTGTGCAATAGTAATTCTACTCGGCAAGCGTAGAACCATGAATTCAGTCAGACATTTGGCATTTGCACTTGGCTGAACAGTTTGATCAGGGAAAAACAACAGCATGTGCCAAGATTTTGTTTGCCATTGAACTTGGAGGGAAAAATTGGATATATCGTATTTAAAAAATCGACCCATACTGCTTCGACTACCTTCTGCCACCACTTGGTGATATATAGAACTTGGAGGAAAACATGAAGGGAAAAATGAGCACCACTGTGGATTGGAACAAGCCTATCGATGTTTAGTTCTTTTACGCGTGGAGGGAATAAAGTTGGGCTGAAATGAAATAGTGCAGCTTGTACTTTCGAACATGCCTTCTCTTGTGTGTTCTTAATTGAACGAGTTTTTATTCGTGGTAAAAGATTGGTTAACAAATGCCTCCACTGGAGTTGATTTCAGCCTTGTGTCATACTCCACTTCTAGTCCACTTTGAAGGACAGGATATCTGAAAGTGAGGTCAGCTTTGATAGCTATTAAAAAAAATGATTTAAAATTGTTAGAAATGGAAAAGAAAAAGGAAGAGTTGGAGCTTCACAGAGTCTTTTAAGATCTGTGACAAAGCCAAACTTATGATGTTATGTATATCACAAGTTCAAGTATTGAATGTACTCTCTGCTTCGACTAATACCAAGCTGATGTGTCATCTGATGGAGTTCTATATAGTGAAAATTGGGACAGCATCATCATGTTTGCAGGGGATGCCTGAAGATTGTGTCTCTAAAAACAACGAGGGCTGGTTTTGATCAGTGATAGTATCCTTAGTGTGAATGGTTACTATAGGGTTGATATTTCGTGGACTTTTTGCTCATTTTTGTTTCCAATGCAAATAGAAATATGTCTGGTCTAGAAGGGGTAAGGATCGTCACGTTTTGACCGTCACTGCGAAGTGAACTTCCAGGTACAAGTTAGTAGTCCTAACGAAAGCTGATCTACGGTCCAGGAGAAATTGGCTGACTCTCAATTGATACTAGGACCTTGCGAATGACATAAGAACTTGGGGAAAAGAAGATGAAAAAAATAGAGTGCACAAAACATTAGTAACCGCTGTTGAATTGGAACAAGCCGGAAATCTGTCTCTTCTAGAAGAGTTTTAACGCAGCGGTGAGAAAACATAGCTTGAAGAGAAAATGCATTTTATAAGTGATGAAATGTGGTGTCTGGATGCCTACGACCATACCACGTTGAGAACACCGGTTCTCGTCCGATCACCGAAGTTAAGCAGCGTTGGGCCTGCCCAGTACTTGGATGGGTGACCGCCTGGGAACAGCAGGTGTTGTAGGCTTTTTGCTGCCCTCTCTCTTTTTTTTCTTCTCCTCTTACTTTGTGCAATAGTAATTCTACTCGGCAAGCATAGAACCATGAATTCAGTCAGACATTTGGCATTTGCACTTGGCTGAACAGTTTGATCAGGGAAAAACAACAGCATGTGCCAAGATTTTGTTTGCCATTGAACTTGGAGGGAAAAATTGGATATATCGTATTTTAAAAATCGACCCATACTGCTTCGACTACCTTCGACTACCTTCTGCCACCACTTGGTGATATATAGAACTTGGAGGAAAACATGAAGGGAAAAATGAGCACCACTGTGGATTGGAACAAGCCTATCGATGTTTAGTTCTTTTACGCGTGGAGGGAATAAAGTTGGGCTGAAATGAAATAGTGCAGCTTGTACTTTCGAACATGCCTTCTCTTGTGTGTTCTTAATTGAACGAGTTTTTATTCGTGGTAAAAGATTGGTTAACAAATGCCTCCACTGGAGTTGATTTCAGCCTTGTGTCATACTCCACTTCTAGTCCACTTTGAAGGACAGGATATCTGAAAGTGAGGTCAGCTTTGATAGCTATTAAAAAAAATGATTTAAAATTGTTAGAAATGGAAAAGAAAAAGGAAGAGTTGGAGCTTCACAGAGTCTTTTAAGATCTGTGACAAAGCCAAACTTATGATGTTATGTATATCACAAGTTCAAGTATTGAATGTACTCTCTGCTTCGACTAATACCAAGCTGATGTGTCATCTGATGGAGTTCTATATAGTGAAAATTGGGTACAGCATCATCATGTTTGCAGGGGATGCCTGAAGATTGTGTCTCTAAAAACAACGAGGGCTGGTTTTGATCAGTGATAGTATCCTTAGTGTGAATGGTTACTATAGGGTTGATATTTCGTGGACTTTTTGCTCATTTTTGTTTCCAATGCAAATAGAAATATGTCTGGTCTAGAAGGGGTAAGGATCGTCACGTTTTGACCGTCACTGCGAAGTGAACTTCCAGGTACAAGTTAGTAGTCCTAACGAAAGTTGATCTACGGTCCAGGAGAAATTGGCTGACTCTCAATTGATACTAGGACCTTGCGAATGACATAAGAACTTGGGGAAAAGAAGATGAAAAAAATAGAGTGCACAAAACATTAGTAACCGCTGTTGAATTGGAACAAGCCGGAAATCTGTCTCTTCTAGAAGAGTTTTAACGCAGCGGTGAGAAAACATAGCTTGAAGAGAAAATGCATTTTATAAGTGATGAAATGTGGTGTCTGGATGCCTACGACCATACCACGTTGAGAACACCGGTTCTCGTCCGATCACCGAAGTTAAGCAGCGTTGGGCCTGCCCAGTACTTGGATGGGTGACCGCCTGGGAACAGCAGGTGTTGTAGGCTTTTTGCTGCCCTCTCTCTTTTTTTTCTTCTCCTCTTACTTTGTGCAATAGTAATTCTACTCGGCAAGCATAGAACCATGAATTCAGTCAGACATTTGGCATTTGCACTTGGCTGAACAGTTTGATCAGGGAAAAACAACAGCATGTGCCAAGATTTTGTTTGCCATTGAACTTGGAGGGAAAAATTGGATATATCGTATTTTAAAAATCGACCCATACTGCTTCGACTACCTTCGACTACCTTCTGCCACCACTTGGTGATATATAGAACTTGGAGGAAAACATGAAGGGAAAAATGAGCACCACTGTGGATTGGAACAAGCCTATCGATGTTTAGTTCTTTTACGCGTGGAGGGAATAAAGTTGGGCTGAAATGAAATAGTGCAGCTTGTACTTTCGAACATGCCTTCTCTTGTGTGTTCTTAATTGAACGAGTTTTTATTCGTGGTAAAAGATTGGTTAACAAATGCCTCCACTGGAGCTGATTTCAGCCTTGTGTCATACTCCACTTCTAGTCCACTTTGAAGGACAGGATATCTGAAAGTGAGGTCAGCTTTGATAGCTATAAAAAAAATGATTTAAAATTGTTAGAAATGGAAAAGAAAAAGGAAGAGTTGGAGCTTCACAGAGTCTTTTAAGATCTGTGACAAAGCCAAACTTATGATGTTATGTATATCACAAGTTCAAGTATTGAATGTACTCTCTGCTTCGACTAATACCAAGCTGATGTGTCATCTGATGGAGTTCTATATAGTGAAAATTGGGTACAGCATCATCATGTTTGCAGGGGATGCCTGAAGATTGTGTCTCTAAAAACAACGAGGGCTGGTTTTGATCAGTGATAGTATCCTTAGTGTGAATGGTTACTATAGGGTTGATATTTCGTGGACTTTTTGCTCATTTTTGTTTCCAATGCAAATAGAAATATGTCTGGTCTAGAAAGGGTAAGGATCGTCACGTTTTGACCGTCACTGCGAAGTGAACTTCCAGGTACAAGTTAGTAGTCCTGAAATGTGCTGTCTGGATGCCTACGACCATACCACGTTGAGAACACCGGTTCTCGTCCGATCACCGAAGTTAAGCAGCGTTGGGCCTGCCCAGTACTTGGATGGGTGACCGCCTGGGAACAGCAGGTGTTGTAGGCTTTTTTGCTGGCCTCTCTCTTTTTTTCCTTCTTCTTTTTCACCTCTTACTTTGTGCAATAGTAATTCTACTCGGCAAGCGTAGAACCATGAATTCAGTCAGACATTTGGCATTTGCACTTGGCTGAACAGTTGGATCAGGGAAAAACAACAGCATGTGCCAAGATTTTGTTTGCCATTGAACTTGGAGGGAAAAATTGGATATATCGTATTTAAAAAATCGACCCATGCTGCTTCGACTACCTTCTGCCACCACTTGGTGATAATATATAGAACTTGGAGGAAAACATGAAGGGAAAAATGAGCACCACTGTGGATTGGAACAAGCCTATCGATGTTTAGTTCTTTTACGCATGGAGGGAATAAAGTTGGGCTGAAATGAAATAGTGCAGCTTGTACTTTCGAACATGCCTTCTCTTGTGTGTTCTTAATTGAACGAGTTTTTATTCGTGGTAAAAGATTGGTTAACAAATGCCTCCACTGGAGTTGATTTCAGCCTTGTGTCATACTCCACTTCTAGTCCACTTTGAAGGACAGGATATCTGAAAGTGAGGTCAGCTTTGATAGCTATAAAAAAAAATGATTTAAAATTGTTAGAAATGGAAAAGAAAAAGGAAGAGTTGGAGCTTCACAGAGTCTTTTAAGATCTGTGACAAAGCCAAACTTATGATGTTATGTATATCACAAGTTCAAGTATTGAATGTACTCTCTGCTTCGACTAATACCAAGCTGATGTGTCATCTGATGGAGTTCTATATAGTGAAAATTGGGACAGCATCATCATGTTTGCAGGGGATGCCTGAAGATTGTGTCTCTAAAAACAACGAGGGCTGGTTTTGATCAGTGATAGTATCCTTAGTGTGAATGGTTACTATAGGGTTGATATTTCGTGGACTTTTTGCTCATTTTTGTTTCCAATGCAAATAGAAATATGTCTGGTCTAGAAGGGGTAAGGATCGTCACGTTTTGACCGTCACTGCGAAGTGAACTTCCAGGTACAAGTTAGTAGTCCTAACGAAAGCTGATCTACGGTCCAGGAGAAATTGGCTGACTCTCAATTGATACTAGGACCTTGCGAATGACATAAGAACTTGGGGAAAAGAAGATGAAAAAAATAGAGTGCACAAAACATTAGTAACCGCTGTTGAATTGGAACAAGCCGGAAATCTGTCTCTTCTAGAAGAGTTTTAACGCAGCGGTGAGAAAACATAGCTTGAAGAGAAAATGCATTTTATAAGTGATGAAATGTGGTGTCTGGATGCCTACGACCATACCACGTTGAGAACACCGGTTCTCGTCCGATCACCGAAGTTAAGCAGCGTTGGGCCTGCCCAGTACTTGGATGGGTGACCGCCTGGGAACAGCAGGTGTTGTAGGCTTTTTGCTGCCCTCTCTCTTTTTTTCTTCTCCTCTTACTTTGTGCAATAGTAATTCTACTCGGCAAGCATAGAACCATGAATTCAGTCAGACATTTGGCATTTGCACTTGGCTGAACAGTTTGATCAGGGAAAAACAACAGCATGTGCCAAGATTTTGTTTGCCATTGAACTTGGAGGGAAAAATTGGATATATCGTATTTTAAAAATCGACCCATACTGCTTCGACTACCTTCGACTACCTTCTGCCACCACTTGGTGATATATAGAACTTGGAGGAAAACATGAAGGGAAAAATGAGCACCACTGTGGATTGGAACAAGCCTATCGATGTTTAGTTCTTTTACGCGTGGAGGGAATAAAGTTGGGCTGAAATGAAATAGTGCAGCTTGTACTTTCGAACATGCCTTCTCTTGTGTGTTCTTAATTGAACGAGTTTTTATTCGTGGTAAAAGATTGGTTAACAAATGCCTCCACTGGAGTTGATTTCAGCCTTGTGTCATACTCCACTTCTAGTCCACTTTGAAGGACAGGATATCTGAAAGTGAGGTCAGCTTTGATAGCTATAAAAAAAATGATTTAAAATTGTTAGAAATGGAAAAGAAAAAGGAAGAGTTGGAGCTTCACAGAGTCTTTTAAGATCTGTGACAAAGCCAAACTTATGATGTTATGTATATCACAAGTTCAAGTATTGAATGTACTCTCTGCTTCGACTAATACCAAGCTGATGTGTCATCTGATGGAGTTCTATATAGTGAAAATTGGGTACAGCATCATCATGTTTGCAGGGGATGCCTGAAGATTGTGTCTCTAAAAACAACGAGGGCTGGTTTTGATCAGTGATAGTATCCTTAGTGTGAATGGTTACTATAGGGTTGATATTTCGTGGACTTTTTGCTCATTTTTGTTTCCAATGCAAATAGAAATATGTCTGGTCTAGAAGGGGTAAGGATCGTCACGTTTTGACCGTCACTGCGAAGTGAACTTCCAGGTACAAGTTAGTAGTCCTAACGAAAGCTGATCTACGGTCCAGGAGAAATTGGCTGACACTCAATTGATACTAGGACCTTGCGAATGATATAAGAACTTGGGGAAAAGAAGATGAAAAAAATAGAGTGCACAAAACATTAGTAACCGCTGTTGAATTGGAACAAGCCGGAAATCTGTCTCTTCTAGAAGAGTTTTAACGCAGCGGTGAGAAAACATAGCTTGAAGAGAAAATGCATTTTATAAGTGATGAAATGTGGTGTCTGGATGCCTACGACCATACCACGTTGAGAACACCGGTTCTCGTCCGATCACCGAAGTTAAGCAGCGTTGGGCCTGCCCAGTACTTGGATGGGTGACCGCCTGGGAACAGCAGGTGTTGTAGGCTTTTTGCTGGCCTCTCTCTTTTTTTCCTTCTTCTTTTTCACCTCTTACTTTGTGCAATAGTAATTCTACTCGGCAAGCATAGAACCATGAATTCAGTCAGACATTTGGCATTTGCACTTGGCTGAACAGTTTGATCAGGGAAAAACAACAGCATGTGCCAAGATTTTGTTTGCCATTGAACTTGGAGGGAAAAATTGGATATATCGTATTTTAAAAATCGACCCATACTGCTTCGACTACCTTCTGCCACCACTTGGTGATATATAGAACTTGGAGGAAAACATGAAGGGAAAAATGAGCACCACTGTGGATTGGAACAAGCCTATCGATGTTTAGTTCTTTTACGCATGGAGGGAATAAAGTTGGGCTGAAATGAAATAGTGCAGCTTGTACTTTCGAACATGCCTTCTCTTGTGTGTTCTTAATTGAACGAGTTTTTATTCGTGGTAAAAGATTGGTTAACAAATGCCTCCACTGGAGTTGATTTCAGCCTTGTGTCAAACTCCACTTCTAGTCCACTTTGAAGGACAGGATATCTGAAAGTGAGTTCAGCTTTGATAGCTATAAAAAAAAATGATTTAAAATTGTTAGAAATGGAAAAGAAAAAGGAAGTGTTGGAGCTTCACAGAGTCTTTTAAGATCTGTGACAAAGCCAAACTTATGATGTTATGTATATCACAAGTTCAAGTATTGAATGTACTCTCTGCTTCGACTAATACCAAGCTGATGTGTCATCTGATGGAGTTCTATATAGTGAAAATTGGGACAGCATCATCATGTTTGCAGGGGATGCCTGAAGATTGTGTCTCTAAAAACAACGAGGGCTGGTTTTGATCAGTGATAGTATCCTTAGTGTGAATGGTTACTATAGGGTTGATATTTCGTGGACTTTTTGCTCATTTTTGTTTCCAATGCAAATAGAAATATGTCTGGTCTAGAAGGGGTAAGGATCGTCACGTTTTGACCGTCACTGCGAAGTGAACTTCCAGGTACAAGTTAGTAGTCCTAACGAAAGCTGATCTACGGTCCAGGAGAAATTGGCTGACTCTCAATTGATACTAGGACCTTGCGAATGACATAAGAACTTGGGGAAAAGAAGATGAAAAAAATAGAGTGCACAAAACATTAGTAACCGCTGTTGAATTGGAACAAGCCGGAAATCTGTCTCTTCTAGAAGAGTTTTAACGCAGCGGTGATAAAACATAGCTTGAAGAGAAAAGGCATTTTATAAGTGATGAAAAGTGCTGTCTGGATGCCTACGACCATACCACGTTGAGAACACCGGTTCTCGTCCGATCACCGAAGTTAAGCAGCGTTGGGCCTGCCCAGTACTTGGATGGGTGACCGCCTGGGAACAGCAGGTGTTGTATGCTTTTTGCTGGCCTCTCTCTTTTTTTCCTTCTTCTTTTTCACCTCTTACTTTGTGCAATAGTAATTCTACTGGCAAGCGTAGAACCATGAATTCAGTCAGACATTTGGCATTTGCACTTGGCTGAACAGTTTGATCAGGGAAAAACAACAGCATGTGCCAAGATTTTGTTTGCCATTGAACTTGGAGGGAAAAATTGGATATATCGTATTTAAAAAATCGAGCCATGCTGCTTCGACTACCTTCTGCCACCACTTGGTGATAATATATAGAACTTGGAGGAAAACATGAAGGGAAAAATGAGCACCACTGTGGATTGGAACAAGCCTATCGATGTTTAGTTCTTTTACGCGTGGAGGGAATAAAGTTGGGCTGAAATGAAATAGTGCAGCTTGTACTTTCGAACATGCCTTCTCTTGTGTGTTCTTAATTGAACGAGTTTTTATTCGTGGTAAAAGATTGGTTAACAAATGCCTCCACTGGAGTTGATTTCAGCCTTGTGTCATACTCCACTTCTAGTCCACTTTGAAGGACAGGATATCTGAAAGTGAGGTCAGCTTTGATAGCTATAAAAAAAAATGATTTAAAATTGTTAGAAATGGAAAAGAAAAAGGAAGTGTTGGAGCTTCACAGAGTCTTTTAAGATCTGTGACAAAGCCAAACTTATGATGTTATGTATATCACAAGTTCAAGTATTGAATGTACTCTCTGCTTCGACTAATACCAAGCTGATGTGTCATCTGATGGAGTTCTATATAGTGAAAATTGGGACAGCATCATCATGTTTGCAGGGGATGCCTGAAGATTGTGTCTCTAAAAACAACGAGGGCTGGTTTTGATCAGTGATAGTATCCTTAGTGTGAATGGTTACTATAGGGTTGATATTTCGTGGACTTTTTGCTCATTTTTGTTTCCAATGCAAATAGAAATATGTCTGGTCTAGAAGGGGTAAGGATCGTCACGTTTTGACCGTCACTGCGAAGTGAACTTCCAGGTACAAGTTAGTAGTCCTAACGAAAGCTGATCTACGGTCCAGGAGAAATTGGCTGACTCTCAATTGATACTAGGACCTTGCGAATGACATAAGAACTTGGGGAAAAGAAGATGAAAAAAATAGAGTGCACAAAACATTAGTAACCGCTGTTGAATTGGAACAAGCCGGAAATCTGTCTCTTCTAGAAGAGTTTTAACGCAGCGGTGAGAAAACATAGCTTGAAGAGAAAATGCATTTTATAAGTGATGAAATGTGGTGTCTGGATGCCTACGACCATACCACGTTGAGAACACCGGTTCTCGTCCGATCACCGAAGTTAAGCAGCGTTGGGCCTGCCCAGTACTTGGATGGGTGACCGCCTGGGAACAGCAGGTGTTGTAGGCTTTTTGCTGCCCTCTCTCTTTTTTTTCTTCTCCTCTTACTTTGTGCAATAGTAATTCTACTCGGCAAGCATAGAACCATGAATTCAGTCAGACATTTGGCATTTGCACTTGGCTGAACAGTTTGATCAGGGAAAAACAACAGCATGTGCCAAGATTTTGTTTGCCATTGAACTTGGAGGGAAAAATTGGATATATCGTATTTTAAAAATCGACCCATACTGCTTCGACTAACTTCTGCCACCACTTGGTGATATATAGAACTTGGAGGAAAACATGAAGGGAAAAATGAGCACCACTGTGGATTGGAACAAGCCTATCGATGTTTAGTTCTTTTACGCGTGGAGGGAATAAAGTTGGGCTGAAATGAAATAGTGCAGCTTGTACTTTCGAACATGCCTTCTCTTGTGTGTTCTTAATTGAACGAGTTTTTATTCGTGGTAAAAGATTGGTTAACAAATGCCTCCACTGGAGTTGATTTCAGCCTTGTGTCATACTCCACTTCTAGTCCACTTTGAAGGACAGGATATCTGAAAGTGAGGTCAGCTTTGATAGCTATTAAAAAAAATGATTTAAAATTGTTAGAAATGGAAAAGAAAAAGGAAGAGTTGGAGCTTCACATGAGTCTTTTAAGATCTGTGACAAAGCCAAACTTATGATGTTATGTATATCACAAGTTCAAGTATTGAATGTACTCTCTGCTTCGACTAATACCAAGCTGATGTGTCATCTGATGGAGTTCTATATAGTGAAAATTGGGTACAGCATCATCATGTATGCAGGGGGTGCCTGAAGATTGTGTCTCTAAAAACAACGAGGGCTGGTTTTGATCAGTGATAGTATCCTTAGTGTGAATGGTTACTATAGGGTTGATATTTCGTGGACTTTTTGCTCATTTTTGTTTCCAATGCAAATAGAAATATGTCTGGTCTAGAAGGGGTAAGGATCGTCACGTTTTGACCGTCACTGCGAAGTGAACTTCCAGGTACAAGTTAGTAGTCCTAACGAAAGCTGATCTACGGTCCAGGAGAAATTGGCTGACTCTCAATTGATACTAGGACCTTGCGAATGACATTAGAACTTGGGGAAAAGAAGATGAAAAAAATAGAGTGCACAAAACATTAGTAACCGCTGTTGAATTGGAACAAGCCGGAAATCTGTCTCTTCTAGAAGAGTTTTAACGCAGCGGTGAGAAAACATAGCTTGAAGAGAAAATGCATTTTATAAGTGATGAAATGTGGTGTCTGGATGCCTACGACCATAACACGTTGAGAACACCGGTTCTCGTCCGATCACCGAAGTTAAGCAGCGTTGGGCCTGCCCAGTACTTGGATGGGTGACCGCCTGGGAACAGCAGGTGTTGTAGGCTTTTTGCTGGCCTCTCTCTTTTTTTCCTTCTTCTTTTTCACCTCTTACTTTGTGCAATAGTAATTCTACTCGGCAAACATAGAACCATGAATTCAGTCAGACATTTGGCATTTGCACTTGGCTGAACAGTTTGATCAGGAAAAAACAACAGCATGTGCCAAGATTTTGTTTGCCATTGAACTTGGAGGGAAAAATTGGATATATCGTATTTTAAAAATCGACCCATGCTGCTTCGACTACCTTCTGCCACCATTTGGTGATATATATATAGAACTTGGAGGAAAACATGAAGGGAAAAATGAGCACCACTGTGGATTGGAACAAGCCTATCGATGTTTAGTTCTTTTACGCGTGGAGGGAATAAAGTTGGGCTGAAATGCAATAGTGCAGCTTGTACTTTCGAACATGCCTTCTCTTGTGTGTTCTTAATTGAACGAGTTTTTATTCGGGGTAAAAGATTGGTAACAAATGCCTCCACTGGAGTTGATTTCAGCCTTGTGTCATACTCCACTTCTAGTCCACTTTGAAGGACAGGATATCTGAAAGTGAGGTCAGCTTTGATAGCTATAAAAAAATGATTTAAAATTGTTAGAAATGGAAAAGAAAAAGGAAGAGTTGGAGCTTCACAGAGTCTTTTAAGATCTGTGACAAAGCCAAACTTATGATGTTATGTACATCACAAGTTCAAGTATTGAATGTACTCTCTGCTTCGACTAATACCAAGCTGATGTGTCATCTGATGGAGTTCTATATAGTGAAAATTGGGTACAGCATCATCATGTTTGCAGGGGATGCCTGAAGATTGTGTCTCTAAAAACAACGAGGGCTGGTTTTGATCAGTGATAGTATCCTTAGTGTGAATGGTTACTATAGGGTTGATATTTCGTGGACTTTTTGCTCATTTTTGTTTCCAATGCAAATAGAAATATGTCTGGTCTAGAAGGGGTAAGGATCGTCACGTTTTGACCGTCACTGCGAAGTGAACTTCCAGGTACAAGTTAGTAGTCCTAACGAAAGCTGATCTACGGTCCAGGAGAAATTGGCTGACACTCAATTGATACTAGGACCTTGCGAATGACATAAGAACTTGGGGAAAAGAAGATGAAAAAAATAGAGTGCACAAAACATTAGTAACCGCTGTTGAATTGGAACAAGCCGGAAATCTGTCTCTTCTAGAAGAGTTTTAACGCAGCGGTGAGAAAACATAGCTTGAAGAGAAAATGCATTTTATAAGTGATGAAATGTGGTGTCTGGATGCCTACGACCATACCACGTTGAGAACACCGGTTCTCGTCCGATCACCGAAGTTAAGCAGCGTTGGGCCTGCCCAGTACTTGGATGGGTGACCGCCTGGGAACAGCAGGTGTTGTAGGCTTTTTGCTGGCCTCTCTCTTTTTTTCCTTCTTCTTTTTCACCTCTTACTTTGTGCAATAGTAATTCTACTCGGCAAGCATAGAACCATGAATTCAGTCAGACATTTGGCATTTACACTTGGCTGAACAGTTTGATCAGGAAAAAACAACAGCATGTGCAAAGATTTTGTTTGCCATTGAACTTGGAGGGAAAAATTGGATATATCGTATTTTAAAAATCGACCCATACTGCTTCGACTACCTTCTGCCACCACTTGGTGATATATAGAACTTGGAGGAAAACATGAAGGGAAAAATGAGCACCACTGTGGATTGGAACAAGCCTATCGATGTTTAGTTCTTTTACGCGTGGAGGGAATAAAGTTGGGCTGAAATGAAATAGTGCAGCTTGTACTTTCGAACATGCCTTCTCTTGTGTGTTCTTAATTGAACGAGTTTTTTTCGTGGTAAAAGATTGGTTAACAAATGCCTCCACTGGAGTTGATTTCAGCCTTGTGTCATACTCCACTTCTAGTCCACTTTGAAGGACAGGATATCTGAAAGTGAGGTCAGCTTTGATAGCTATAAAAAAAAATGATTTAAAATTGTTAGAAATGGAAAAGAAAAAGGAAGAGTTGGAGCTTCACAGAGTCTTTTAAGATCTGTGACAAAGCCAAACTTATGATGTTATGTATATCACAAGTTCAAGTATTGAATGTACTCTCTGCTTCGACTAATACCAAGCTGATGTGTCATCTGATGTAGTGAAAATTGGGTACAGCATCATCATGTTTGCAGGGGATGCCTGAAGATTGTGTCTCTAAAAACAACGAGGGCTGGTTTTGATCAGTGATAGTATCCTTAGTGTGAATGGTTACTATAGGGTTGATATTTCGTGGACTTTTTGCTCATTTTTGTTTCCAATGCAAATTCTGGTCTAGAAGGGGTAAGGATCGTCACGTTTTGACCGTCACTGCGAAGTGAACTTCCAGGTACAAGTTAGTAGTCCTAACGAAAGCTGATCTACGGTCCAGGAGAAATTGGCTGACTCTCAATTGATACTAGGACCTTGCGAATGACATAAGAACTTGGGGAAAAGAAGATGAAAAAAATAGAGTGCACAAAACATTAGTAACCGCTGTTGAATTGGAACAAGCCGGAAATCTGTCTCTTCTAGAAGAGTTTTAACGCAGCGGTGAGAAAACATAGCTTGAAGAGAAAATGCATTTTATAAGTGATGAAATGTGGTGTCTGGATGCCTACGACCATAACACGTTGAGAACACCGGTTCTCGTCCGATCACCGAAGTTAAGCAGCGTTGGGCCTGCCCAGTACTTGGATGGGTGACCGCCTGGGAACAGCAGGTGTTGTAGGCTTTTTGCTGGCCTCTCTCTTTTTTTCCTTCTTCTTTTTCACCTCTTACTTTGTGCAATAGTAATTCTACTCGGCAAACATAGAACCATGAATTCAGTCAGACATTTGGCATTTGCACTTGGCTGAACAGTTTGATCAGGAAAAAACAACAGCATGTGCCAAGATTTTGTTTGCCATTGAACTTGGAGGGAAAAATTGGATATATCGTATTTAAAAAATCGACCCATGCTGCTTCGACTACCTTCTGCCACCATTTGGTGATATATATATAGAACTTGGAGGAAAACATGAAGGGAAAAATGAGCACCACTGCGGATTGGAACAAGCCTATCGATGTTTAGTTCTTTTACGCGTGGAGGGAATAAAGTTGGGCTGAAATGCAATAGTGCAGCTTGTACTTTCGAACATGCCTTCTCTTGTGTGTTCTTAATTGAACGAGTTTTTATTCGGGGTAAAAGATTGGTTAACAAATGCCTCCACTGGAGTTGATTTCAGCCTTGTGTCATACTCCACTTCTAGTCCACTTTGAAGGACAGGATATCTGAAAGTGAGGTCAGCTTTGATAGCTATAAAAAAAATGATTTAAAATTGTTAGAAATGGAAAAGAAAAAGGAAGAGTTGGAGCTTCACAGAGTCTTTTAAGATCTGTGACAAAGCCAAACTTATGATGTTATGTATATCACAAGTTCAAGTATTGAATGTACTCTCTGCTTCGACTAATACCAAGCTGATGTGTCATCTGATGGAGTTCTATATAGTGAAAATTGGGTACAGCATCATCATGTTTGCAGGGGATGCCTGAAGATTGTGTCTCTAAAAACAACGAGGGCTGGTTTTGATCAGTGATAGTATCCTTAGTGTGAATGGTTACTATAGGGTTGATATTTCGTGGACTTTTTGCTCATTTTTGTTTCCAATGCAAATTCTGGTCTAGAAGGGGTAAGGATCGTCACGTTTTGACCGTCACTGCGAAGTGAACTTCAAGGTACAAGTTAGTAGTCCTAACGAAAGCTGATCTACGGTCCAGGAGAAATTGGCTGACTCTCAATTGATACTAGGACCTTGCGAATGATATAAGAACTTGGGGAAAAGAAGATGAAAAAAATAGAGTGCACAAAACATTAGTTACCGCTGTTGAATTGGAACAAGCCGGAAATCTGTCTCTTCTAGAAGAGTTTTAACGCAGCGGTGAGAAAACATAGCTTGAAGAGAAAATGCATTTTATAAGTGATGAAATGTGGTGTCTGGATGCCTACGACCATACCACGTTGAGAACACCGGTTCTCGTCCGATCACCGAAGTTAAGCAGCGTTGGGCCTGCCCAGTACTTGGATGGGTGACCGCCTGGGAACAGCAGGTGTTGTAGGCTTTTTGCTGGCCTCACTCTTTTTTTCCTTCTTCTTTTTCACCTCTTACTTTGTGCAATAGTAATTCTACTCGGCAAGCATAGAACCATGAATTCAGTCAGACATTTGGCATTTACACTTGGCTGAACAGTTTGATCAGGAAAAAACAACAGCATGTGCCAAGATTTTGTTTGCCATTGAACTTGGAGGGACAAATTGGATATATCGTATTTTAAAAATCGACCCATACTGCTTCGACTACCTTCTGCCACCACTTGGTGATATATAGAACTTGGAGGAAAACATGAAGGGAAAAATGAGCACCACTGTGGATTGGAACAAGCCTATCGATGTTTAGTTCTTTTACGCGTGGAGGGAATAAAGTTGGGCTGAAATGAAATAGTGCAGCTTGTACTTTCGAACATGCCTTCTCTTGTGTGTTCTTAATTGAACGAGTTTTTTTCGTGGTAAAAGATTGGTTAACAAATGCCTCCACTGGAGTTGATTTCAGCCTTGTGTCATACTCCACTTCTAGTCCACTTTGAAGGACAGGATATCTGAAAGTGAGGTCAGCTTTGATAGCTATAAAAAAAAATGATTTAAAATTGTTTGAAATGGAAAAGAAAAAGGAAGAGTTGGAGCTTCACAAGATCTGTGACAAAGCCAAACTTATGATGTTATGTATATCACAAGTTCAAGTATTGAATGTACTCTCTGCTTCGACTAATACCAAGCTGATGTGTCATCTGATGGAGTTCTATATAGTGAAAATTGGGTACAGCATCATCATGTTTGCAGGGGATGCCTGAAGATTGTGTCTCTAAAAACAACGAGGGCTGGTTTTGATCAGTGATAGTATCCTTAGTAGTGTGAATGGTTACTATAGGGTTGATATTTCGTGGACTTTTTGCTCATTTTTGTTTCCAATGCAAATTCTGGTCTAGAAGGGGTAAGGATCGTCACGTTTTGACCGTCACTGCGAAGTGAACTTCAAGGTACAAGTTAGTAGTCCTAACGAAAGCTGATCTATGGTCCAGGAGAAATTGGCTGACTCTCAATTGATACTAGGACCTTGCGAATGATATAAGAACTTGGGGAAAAGAAGATGAAAAAAATAGAGTGCACAAAACATTAGTAACCGCTGTTGAATTGGAACAAGCCGGAAATCTGTCTCTTCTAGAAGAGTTTTAACGCAGCGGTGAGAAAACATAGCTTGAAGAGGAAATGCATTTTATAAGTGATGAAATGTGGTGTCTGGATGCCTACGACCATACCACGTTGAGAACACCGGTTCTCGTCCGATCACCGAAGTTAAGCAGCGTTGGGCCTGCCCAGTACTTGGATGGGTGACCGCCTGGGAACAGCAGGTGTTGTAGGCTTTTTGCTGGCCTCACTCTTTTTTTCCTTCTTCTTTTTCACCTCTTACTTTGTGCAATAGTAATTCTACTCGGCAAGCATAGAACCATGAATTCAGTCAGACATTTGGCATTTACACTTGGCTGAACAGTTTGATCAGGAAAAAACAACAGCATGTGCCAAGATTTTGTTTGCCATTGAACTTGGAGGGACAAATTGGATATATCGTATTTTAAAAATCGACCCATACTGCTTCGACTACCTTCTGCCACCACTTGGTGATATATAGAACTTGGAGGAAAACATGAAGGGAAAAATGAGCACCACTGTGGATTGGAACAAGCCTATCGATGTTTAGTTCTTTTACGCGTGGAGGGAATAAAGTTGGGCTGAAATGAAATAGTGCAGCTTGTACTTTCGAACATGCCTTCTCTTGTGTGTTCTTAATTGAACGAGTTTTTTTCGTGGTAAAAGATTGGTTAACAAATGCCTCCACTGGAGTTGATTTCAGCCTTGTGTCATACTCCACTTCTAGTCCACTTTGAAGGACAGGATATCTGAAAGTGAGGTCAGCTTTGATAGCTATTAAAAAAAATGATTTAAAATTGTTAGAAATGGAAAAGAAAAAGGAAGAGTTGGAGCTTCACAGAGTCTTTTAAGATCTGTGACAAAGCCAAACTTATGATGTTATGTATATCACAAGTTCAAGTATTGAATGTACTCTCTGCTTCGACTAATACCAAGCTGATGTGTCATCTGATGGAGTTCTATATAGTGAAAATTGGGTACAGCATCATCATGTTTGCAGGGGATGCCTGAAGATTGTGTCTCTAAAAACAACGAGGGCTGGTTTTGATCAGTGATAGTATCCTTAGTGTGAATGGTTACTATAGGGTTGATATTTCGTGGACTTTTTGCTCATTTTTGTTTCCAATGCAAATTCTGGTCAAGAAGGGGTAAGGATCGTCACGTTTTGACCGTCACTGCGAAGTGAACTTCAAGGTACAAGTTAGTAGTCCTAACGAAAGCTGATCTATGGTCCAGGAGAAATTGGCTGACTCTCAATTGATACTAGGACCTTGCGAATGATATAAGAACTTGGGGAAAAGAAGATGAAAAAAATAGAGTGCACAAAACATTTTTTTATTTTTATTTTTAATTTTTTTTTTTAATAATTATACATGCTCAATAGCCACTGGCTAATGCAAAGAGCACACAATACGCATAACACATGAAATACATTATGAATGTTATGAAATTGTTTGTATGTAATGTTTAAATAAGCTAAGAGAACGGGATTCCTTAATATTGTTCGGAAGAGCATTCCACTTACGAATGACAGAAGGGAAAAAAGACACATTAAAAGACTGAGTACGAGGGAAAATAAAAGTAAGATTGAGGGGGTGGTATGATCTAATGTTGTAAGGTGGAGGAGGCTGATGTGCAGGCAGTGAGGTTGGAAAGTCAATGTAATTATGCAAAAGCTTAAAGAGAAGTATGAGTTTAGAGTTGAGACGACGAGAGGAGAGTGTAGGGAGTTTTAGATTAGTACGTAAGAGGGAATAGTCAGAGGACCAGTCTTTAGAACAAATTTTGCATGCAAAGAATTGTATTTTTTGGATAGACATGGAGAGGTGCGCAGATTGTGGGTCCCATAGAAAAGAACAGTATTCAAGGTGAGGTCTTATTAGAGAGGTGTATAGACGCAGAAGAGAAGAGGAGTCAGAGTGATGATAAAATTGTCGGTATAAGAGGCCTAAGAGATGACGAGACTTACTACAAATGAAGGATATGTGTTTAGACCAGGATAGTGTTGAAGATAAGAGAACACCCAGATACTTGAACTCGGAGACTAAATCAAGAGAGGAACCAAGTAGGTAGAGTGAGGGCAAAGTTTTGAAGATAGGAGAGACTTTGTAAGTTATAAACATCCATTTCGATTTTGAAGAATTTAATGTAAGAAAGTTGGATGAGATCCAAGAGGAGACGGTATCAAGATTTTGTTGAAATAGGGAGAAATCAGAAAGGGAGTTAACAGGTTGGAAAAGTAGGATATCATCAGCATACAGAATAATCTTGCAGGAAGAAGACAGAGGGACTTTACATACTCCATTAATATAAATGATAAAGAGAAGGGGCCCAAGGATTGAACCTTGAGGGACACCTGAAGAAACTGGAAGAGGGGAGGAGGTGGACCCAGAAATGACCACCTGTTGAGAGCGGCATGAAAGATAAGAATGGAGCCATTTGAGGAGCCAAGGGGGACATTGAAGAGTTGAGAGAAGGTGTAGTAGGGGTGTTAGTAACCGCTGTTGAATTGGAACAAGCCGGAAATCTGTCTCTTCTAGAAGAGTTTTAACGCAGCGGTGAGAAAACATAGCTTGAAGAGAAAATGCATTTTATAAGTGATGAAATGTGGTGTCTGGATGCCTACGACCATACCACGTTGAGAACACCGGTTCTCGTCCGATCACCGAAGTTAAGCAGCGTTGGGCCTGCCCAGTACTTGGATGGGTGACCGCCTGGGAACAGCAGGTGTTGTAGGCTTTTTGCTGGCCTCTCTCTTTTTTTCCTTCTTCTTTTTCACCTCTTACTTTGTGCAATAGTAATTCTACTCGGCAAGCATAGAACCATGAATTCAGTCAGACATTTGGCATTTACACTTGGCTGAACAGTTTGATCAGGAAAAAACAACAGCATGTGCCAAGATTTTGTTTGCCATTGAACTTGGAGGGAAAAATTGGATATATCGTATTTTAAAAATCGACCCATACTGCTTCGACTACCTTCTGCCACCACTTGGTGATATATAGAACTTGGAGGAAAACATGAAGGGAAAAATGAGCACCACTGTGGATTGGAACAAGCCTATAGATGTTTAGTTCTTTTACGCGTGGAGGGAATAAAGTTGGGCTGAAATGAAATAGTGCAGCTTGTACTTTCGAACATGCCTTCTCTTGTGTGTTCTTAATTGAACGAGTTTTTTTCGTGGTAAAAGATTGGTTAACAAATGCCTCCACTGGAGTTGATTTCAGCCTTGTGTCATACTCCACTTCTAGTCCACTTTGAAGGACAGGATATCTGAAAGTGAGGTCAGCTTTGATAGCTATAAAAAAAAATGATTTAAAATTGTTAGAAATGGAAAAGAAAAAGGAAGAGTTGGAGCTTCACAGAGTCTTTTAAGATCTGTGACAAAGCCAAACTTATGATGTTATGTATATCACAAGTTCAAGTATTGAATGTACTCTCTGCTTCGACTAATACCTAGCTGATGTGTCATCTGATGGAGTTCTATATAGTGAAAATTGGGTACAGCATCATCATGTTTGCAGGGGATGCCTGAAGATTGTGTCTCTAAAAACAACGAGGGCTGGTTTTGATCAGTGATAGTATCCTTAGTGTGAATGGTTACTATAGGGTTGATATTTCGTGGACTTTTTGCTCATTTTTGTTTCCAATGCAAATTCTGGTCTAGAAGGGGTAAGGATCGTCACGTTTTGACCGTCACTGCGAAGTGAACTTCAAGGTACAAGTTAGTAGTCCTAACGAAAGCTGATCTATGGTCCAGGAGAAATTGGCTGACTCTCAATTGATACTAGGACCTTGCGAATGATATAAGAACTTGGGGAAAAGAAGATGAAAAAAATAGAGTGCACAAAACATTAGTAACCGCTGTTGAATTGGAACAAGCCGGAAATCTGTCTCTTCTAGAAGAGTTTTAACGCAGCGGTGAGAAAACATAGCTTGAAGAGAAAATGCATTTTATAAGTGATGAAATGTGGTGTCTGGATGCCTACGACCATACCACGTTGAGAACACCGGTTCTCGTCCGATCACCGAAGTTAAGCAGCGTTGGGCCTGCCCAGTACTTGGATGGGTGACCGCCTGGGAACAGCAGGTGTTGTAGGCTTTTTGCTGGCCTCTCTCTTTTTTTCCTTCTTCTTTTTCACCTCTTACTTTGTGCAATAGTAATTCTACTCGGCAAGCATAGAACCATGAATTCAGTCAGACATTTGGCATTTGCACTTGGCTGAACAGTTTGATCAGGAAAAAACAACAGCATGTGCCAAGATTTTGTTTGCCATTGAACTTGGAGGGAAAAATTGGATATATCGTATTTTAAAAATCGACCCATACTGCTTCGACTACCTTCTGCCACCACTTGGTGATATATAGAACTTGGAGGAAAACATGAAGGGAAAAATGAGCACCACTGTGGATTGGAACAAGCCTATCGATGTTTAGTTCTTTTACGCGTGGAGGGAATAAAGTTGGGCTGAAATGAAATAGTGCAGCTTGTACTTTCGAACATGCCTTCTCTTGTGTGTTCTTAATTGAACGAGTTTTTTTCGTGGTAAAAGATTGGTTAACAAATGCTTCCACTGGAGTTGATTTCAGCCTTGTGTCATACTCCACTTCTAGTCCACTTTGAAGGACAGGATATCTGAAAGTGAGGTCAGCTTTGATAGCTATAAAAAAAATGATTTAAAATTGTTAGAAATGGAAAAGAAAAAGGAAGAGTTGGAGCTTCACAGAGTCTTTTAAGATCTGTGACAAAGCCAAACTTATGATGTTATGTATATCACAAGTTCAAGTATTGAATGTACTCTCTGCTTCGACTAATACCAAGCTGATGTGTCATCTGATGGAGTTCTATATAGTGAAAATTGGGTACAGCATCATCATGTTTGCAGGGGATGCCTGAAGATTGTGTCTCTAAAAACAACGAGGGCTGGTTTTGATCAGTGATAGTATCCTTAGTGTGAATGGTTACTATAGGGTTGATATTTCGTGGACTTTTTGCTCATTTTTGTTTCCAATGCAAATTCTGGTCTAGAAGGGGTAAGGATCGTCACGTTTTGACCGTCACTGCGAAGTGAACTTCAAGGTACAAGTTAGTAGTCCTAACGAAAGCTGATCTATGGTCCAGGAGAAATTGGCTGACTCTCAATTGATACTAGGACCTTGCGAATGATATAAGAACTTGGGGAAAAGAAGATGAAAAAAATAGAGTGCACAAAATATTAGTAACCGCTGTTGAATTGGAACAAGCCGGAAATCTGTCTCTTCTAGAAGAGCTTTAACGCGGCGGTGAGAAAACATAGCTTGAAGAGAAAATGCATTTTATAAGTGATGAAATGTGCTGTCTGGATGCCTACGACCATACCACGTTGAGAACACCGGTTCTCGTCCGATCACCGAAGTTAAGCAGCGTTGGGCCTGCCCAGTACTTGGATGGGTGACCGCCTGGGAACAGCAGGTGTTGTAGGCTTTTTGCTGGCCTCTCTCTTTTTTTTCTTCTTCTTTTTCACTTCTTACTTTGTGCAATAGTAATTCTACTGGCAAGCGTAGAACCATGAATTCAGTCAGACATTTGGCAATTGCACTTGGCTGAACAGTTTGATCAGGGAAAAACAACAGCATGTGCCAAGATTTTGTTTGCCATTGAACTTGGAGGGAAAAATTGGATATATCGTATTTAAAAAATCGACCCATGCTGCTTCGACTACCTTCTGCCACCATTTGGTGATAATATATAGAACTTGGAGGAAAACATGAAGGGAAAAATGAGCACCACTGTGGATTGGAACAAGCCTATCGATGTTTAGTTCTTTTACGCGTGGAGGGAATAAAGTTGGGCTGAAATGAAATAGTGCAGCTTGTACTTTCGAACATGCCTTCTCTTGTGTGTTCTTAATTGAACGAGTTTTTATTCGGGGTAAAAGATTGGTTAACAAATGCCTCCACTGGAGTTGATTTCAGCCTTGTGTCATACTCCACTTCTAGTCCACTTTGAAGGACAGGATATCTGAAAGTGAGGTCATCTTTGATAGCTATTAAAAAAAATGATTTAAAATTGTTAGAAATGGAAAAGAAAAAGGAAGAGTTGGAGCTTCACAGAGTCTTTTAAGATCTGTGACAAAGCCAAACTTATGATGTTATGTATATCACAAGTTCAAGTATTGAATGTACTCTCTGCTTCGACTAATACCAAGCTGATGTGTCATCTGATGGAGTTCTATATACTATAGTGAAAATTGGGTACAGCATCATCATGTTTGCAGGGGATGCCTGAAGATTGTGTCTCTAAAAACAACGAGGGCTGGTTTTGATCAGTGATAGTATCCTTAGTGTGAATGGTTACTATAGGGTTGATATTTCGTGGACTTTTTGCTCATTTTTGTTTCCAATCTGGTCTAGAAGGGGTAAGGATCGTCACGTTTTGACCGTCACTGCGAAGTGAACTTCCAGGTAGAAGTTAGCAGTCCTAACGAAAGCTGATCTACGGTCCAGGAGAAATTGGCTGACCCTCAATTGATACTAGGACCTTGCGAATGACATAAGAACTTGGGGAAAAGAAGATGAAAAAATAGAGTGCACAAAACATCAGTAACCGCTGTTGAATTGGAACAAGCCGGAAATCTGTCTCTTCTATATTATGAAACAGATGTTAAGACTTGTCACATTATGAAACAGATGTTAAGAATAGTGTCATATTATGAAACAGATGTCATATTAAAGAGTTTTAACGCAGCGGTAAGAAAACATAGCTTGAAGAGAAAATGCATTTTATAAGTGATGAAATGTGCTGTCTGGATGCCTACGACCATACTACGTTGAGAACACCGGTTCTCGTCCGGTCACCGAAGTTAAGCAGCGTTGGGCCTGCCCAGTACTTGGATGGGTGACCGCCTGGGAACAGCAGGTGTTGTAGGCTTTTTGCTGGCCTCTCTCTTTTTTTTCTTCTTCTTTTTCACCTCTTACTTTGTGCAATAGTAATTCTACTGGCAAGCGTAGAACCATTAATTCAGTCAGACATTTGGCATTTGCACTTGGCTGAACAGTTTGATCAGGGAAAAACAACAGCATGTGCCAAGATTTTGTTTGCCATTGAACTTGGAGGGAAAAATTGGATATATCGTATTTAAAAAATCGACCCATGCTGCTTCGACTACCTTCTGCCACCACTTGGTGATAATATATAGAACTTGGAGGAAAACATGAAGGGAAAAATGAGCACCACTGTGGATTGGAACAAGCCTATCGATGTTTAGTTCTTTTACGCGTGGAGGGAATAAAGTTGGGCTGAAATGAAATAGTGCAGCTTGTACTTTCGAACATGCCTTCTCTTGTGTGTTCTTAATTGAACGAGTTTTTTTCGTGGTAAAAGATTGGTTAACAAATGCCTCCACTGGAGTTGATTTCAGCCTTGTGTCATACTCCACTTCTAGTCCACTTTGAAGGACAGGATATCTGAAAGTGAGGTCAGCTTTGATAGCTATAAAAAAAAATGATTTAAAATTGTTAGAAATGGAAAAGAAAAAGGAAGAGTTGGAGCTTCACAGAGTCTTTTAAGATCTGTGACAAAGCCAAACTTATGATGTTATGTATATCACAAGTTCAAGTATTGAATGTACTCTCTGCTTCGACTAATACCAAGCTGATGTGTCATCTGATGGAGTTCTATATAGTGAAAATTGGGTACAGCATCATCATGTTTGCAGGGGATGCCTGAAGATTGTGTCTCTAAAAACAACGAGGGCTGGTTTTGATCAGTGATAGTATCCTTAGTGTGAATGGTTACTATAGGGTTGATATTTCGTGGACTTTTTGCTCATTTTTGTTTCCAATGCAAATTCTGGTCTAGAAGGGGTAAGGATCGTCACGTTTTGACCGTCACTGCGAAGTGAACTTCAAGGTACAAGTTAGTAGTCCTAACGAAAGCTGATCTATGGTCCAGGAGAAATTGGCTGACTCTCAATTGATACTAGGACCTTGCGAATGATATAAGAACTTGGGGAAAAGAAGATGAAAAAAATAGAGTGCACAAAACATTAGTAACCGCTGTTGAATTGGAACAAGCCGGAAATCTGTCTCTTCTAGAAGAGTTTTAACGCAGCGGTGAGAAAACATAGCTTGAAGAGAAAATGCATTTTATAAGTGATGAAATGTGGTGTCTGGATGCCTACGACCATACCACGTTGAGAACACCGGTTCTCGTCCGATCACCGAAGTTAAGCAGCGTTGGGCCTGCCCAGTACTTGGATGGGTGACCGCCTGGGAACAGCAGGTGTTGTAGGCTTTTTGCTGGCCTCTCTCTTTTTTTCCTTCTTCTTTTTCACCTCTTACTTTGTGCAATAGTAATTCTACTCGGCAAGCATAGAACCATGAATTCAGTCAGACATTTGGCATTTGCACTTGGCTGAACAGTTTGATCAGGAAAAAACAACAGCATGTGCCAAGATTTTGTTTGCCATTGAACTTGGAGGGAAAAATTGGATATATCGTATTTTAAAAATCGACCCATACTGCTTCGACTACCTTCTGCCACCACTTGGTGATATATAGAACTTGGAGGAAAACATGAAGGGAAAAATGAGCACCACTGTGGATTGGAACAAGCCTATCGATGTTTAGTTCTTTTACGCGTGGAGGGAATAAAGTTGGGCTGAAATGAAATAGTGCAGCTTGTACTTTCGAACATGCCTTCTCTTGTGTGTTCTTAATTGAACGAGTTTTTTTCGTGGTAAAAGATTGGTTAACAAATGCTTCCACTGGAGTTGATTTCAGCCTTGTGTCATACTCCACTTCTAGTCCACTTTGAAGGACAGGATATCTGAAAGTGAGGTCAGCTTTGATAGCTATAAAAAAAATGATTTAAAATTGTTAGAAATGGAAAAGAAAAAGGAAGAGTTGGAGCTTCACAGAGTCTTTTAAGATCTGTGACAAAGCCAAACTTATGATGTTATGTATATCACAAGTTCAAGTATTGAATGTACTCTCTGCTTCGACTAATACCAAGCTGATGTGTCATCTGATGGAGTTCTATATAGTGAAAATTGGGTACAGCATCATCATGTTTGCAGGGGATGCCTGAAGATTGTGTCTCTAAAAACAACGAGGGCTGGTTTTGATCAGTGATAGTATCCTTAGTGTGAATGGTTACTATAGGGTTGATATTTCGTGGACTTTTTGCTCATTTTTGTTTCCAATGCAAATTCTGGTCTAGAAGGGGTAAGGATCGTCACGTTTTGACCGTCACTGCGAAGTGAACTTCAAGGTACAAGTTAGTAGTCCTAACGAAAGCTGATCTACGGTCCAGGAGAAATTGGCTGACTCTCAATTGATACTAGGACCTTGCGAATGATATAAGAACTTGGGGAAAAGAAGATGAAAAAAATAGAGTGCACAAAACATTAGTAACCGCTGTTGAATTGGAACAAGCCGGAAATCTGTCTCTTCTAGAAGAGCTTTAACGCGGCGGTGAGAAAACATAGCTTGAAGAGAAAATGCATTTTATAAGTGATGAAATGTGCTGTCTGGATGCCTACGACCATACCACGTTGAGAACACCGGTTCTCGTCCGATCACCGAAGTTAAGCAGCGTTGGGCCTGCCCAGTACTTGGATGGGTGACCGCCTGGGAACAGCAGGTGTTGTAGGCTTTTTGCTGGCCTCTCTCTTTTTTTTCTTCTTCTTTTTCACTTCTTACTTTGTGCAATAGTAATTCTACTGGCAAGCGTAGAACCATGAATTCAGTCAGACATTTGGCAATTGCACTTGGCTGAACAGTTTGATCAGGGAAAAACAACAGCATGTGCCAAGATTTTGTTTGCCATTGAACTTGGAGGGAAAAATTGGATATATCGTATTTAAAAAATCGACCCATGCTGCTTTGACTACATTCTGCCACCACTTGGTGATAATATATAGAACTTGGAGGAAAACATGAAGGGAAAAATGAGCACCACTGTGGATTGGAACAAGCCTATCGATGTTTAGTTCTTTTACGCGTGGAGGGAATAAAGTTGGGCTGAAATGAAATAGTGCAGCTTGTACTTTCGAACATGCCTTCTCTTGTGTGTTCTTAATTGAACGAGTTTTTATTCGGGGTAAAAGATTGGTTAACAAATGCCTCCACTGGAGTTGATTTCAGCCTTGTGTCATACTCCACTTCTAGTCCACTTTGAAGGACAGGATATCTGAAAGTGAGGTCATCTTTGATAGCTATTAAAAAAAATGATTTAAAATTGTTAGAAATGGAAAAGAAAAAGGAAGAGTTGGAGCTTCACA
This sequence comes from Cladorhizidae sp. MBARI D1340-BT2, assembly GCA_028752905.1. NCBI lineage: Eukaryota > Metazoa > Porifera > Demospongiae > Poecilosclerida > Cladorhizidae > Cladorhizidae sp. MBARI D1340-BT2. The sequence continues at coordinate 22,623,579 of JAQNBH010000003.1, read as the reverse complement.
GAGTCTTTTAAGATCTGTGACAAAGCCAAACTTATGATGTTATGCATATCACAAGTTCAAGTATTGAATGTACTCTCTGCTTCGACTAATACCAAGCTGATGTGTCATCTGATGGAGTTCTATATAGTGAAAATTGGGTACAGCATCATCATGTTTGCAGGGGATGCCTGAAGATTGTGTCTCTAAAAACAACGAGGGCTGGTTTTGATCAGTGATAGTATCCTTAGTGTGAATGGTTACTATAGGGTTGATATTTCGTGGACTTTTTGCTCATTTTTGTTTCCAATTCAAATTCTGGTCTAGAAGGGGTAAGGATCGTCACGTTTTGACCGTCACTGCGAAGTGAACTTCAAGGTACAAGTTAGTAGTCCTAACGAAAGCTGATCTACGGTCCAGGAGAAATTGGCTGACTCTCAATTGATACTAGGCCTTGCGAATGATATAAGAACTTGGGGAAAAGAAGATGAAAAAAATAGAGTGCACAAAACATTAGTAACCGCTGTTGAATTGGAACAAGCCGGAAATCTGTCTCTTCTAGAAGAGCTTTAACGCGGCGGTGAGAAAACATAGCTTGAAGAGAAAATGCATTTTATAAGTGATGAAATGTGCTGTCTGGATGCCTACGACCATACCACATTGAGAACACCGGTTCTCGTCCGATCACCGAAGTTAAGCAGCGTTGGGCCTGCCCAGTACTTGGATGGGTGACCGCCTGGGAACAGCAGGTGTTGTAGGCTTTTTGCTGGCCTCTCTCTTTTTTTTCTTCTTCTTTTTCACCTCTTACTTTGTGCAATAGTAATTCTACTCGGCAAGCGTAGAACCATGAATTCAGTCAGACATTTAGCATTTGCACTTGGCTGAACAGTTTGATCAGGGAAAAACAACAGCATGTGCCAAGATTTTGTTTGCCATTGAACTTGGAGGGAAAAATTGGATATATCGTATTTTAAAAATCGACCCATGCTGCTTCGACTACCTTCTGCCACCATTTGGTGATATATATATAGAACTTGGAGGAAAACATGAAGGGAAAAATGAGCACCACTGTGGATTGGAACAAGCCTATCGATGTTTAGTTCTTTTACGCGTGGAGGGAATAAAGTTGGGCTGAAATGAAATAGTGCAGCTTGTACTTTCGAACATGCCTTCTCTTGTGTGTTCTTAATTGAACGAGTTTTTATTCGGGGTAAAAGATTGGTTAACAAATGCCTCCACTGGAGTTGATTTCAGCCTTGTGTCATACTCCACTTCTAGTCCACTTTGAAGGACAGGATATCTGAAAGTGAGGTCAGCTTTGATAGCTATATAAAAAAATGATTTAAAATTGTTAGAAATGGAAAAGGAAAAGGAAGAGTTGGAGCTTCACAGAGTCTTTTAAGATCTGTGACAAAGCCAAACTTATGATGTTATGTATATCACAAGTTCAAGTATTGAATGTACTCTCTGCTTCGACTAATACCAAGCTGATGTGTCATCTGATGGAGTTCTATATACTATAGTGAAAATTGGGTACAGCATCATCATGTTTGCAGGGGATGCCTGAAGATTGTGTCTCTAAAAACAACGAGGGCTGGTTTTGATCAGTGATAGTATCCTTAGTGTGAATGGTTACTATAGGGTTGATATTTCGTGGACTTTTTGCTCATTTTTGTTTCCAATCTGGTCTAGAAGGGGTAAGGATCGTCACGTTTTGACCGTCACTGCGAAGTGAACTTCCAGGTAGAAGTTAGCAGTCCTAACGAAAGCTGATCTACGGTCCAGGAGAAATTGGCTGACCCTCAATTGATACTAGGACCTTGCGAATGACATAAGAACTTGGGGAAAAGAAGATGAAAAAATAGAGTGCACAAAACATCAGTAACCGCTGTTGAATTGGAACAAGCCGGAAATCTGTCTCTTCTATATTATGAAACAGATGTTAAGACTTGTCACATTATGAAACAGATGTTAAGAATAGTGTCATATTATGAAACAGATGTCATATTGAAGAGTTTTAACGCAGCGGTAAGAAAACATAGCTTGAAGAGAAAATGCATTTTATAAGTGATGAAATGTGCTGTCTGGATGCCTACGACCATACTACGTTGAGAACACCGGTTCTCGTCCGATCACCGAAGTTAAGCAGCGTTGGGCCTGCCCAGTACTTGGATGGGTGACCGCCTGGGAACAGCAGGTGTTGTAGGCTTTTTGCTGGCCTCTCTCTTTTTTTTCTTCTTCTTTTTCACCTCTTACTTTGTGCAATAGTAATTCTACTGGCAAGCGTAGAACCATTAATTCAGTCAGACATTTGGCATTTGCACTTGGCTGAACAGTTTGATCAGGGAAAAACAACAGCATGTGCCAAGATTTTGTTTGCCATTGAACTTGGAGGGAAAAATTGGATATATCGTATTTAAAAAATCGACCCATGCTGCTTCGACTACCTTCTGCCACCACTTGGTGATAATATATAGAACTTGGAGGAAAACATGAAGGGAAAAATGAGCACCACTGTGGATTGGAACAAGCCTATCGATGTTTAGTTCTTTTACGCGTGGAGGGAATAAAGTTGGGCTGAAATGAAATAGTGCAGCTTGTACTTTCGAACATGCCTTCTCTTGTGTGTTCTTAATTGAACGAGTTTTTATTCGTGGTAAAAGATTGGTTAACAAATGCCTCCACTGGAGTTGATTTCAGCCTTGTGTCATACTCCACTTCTAGTCCACTTTGAAGGACAGGATATCTGAAAGTGAGGTCAGCTTTGATAGCTATAAAAAAAAAATGATTTAAAATTGTTAGAAATGGAAAAGAAAAAGGAAGAGTTGGAGCTTCACAGAGTCTTTTAAGATCTGTGACAAAGCCAAACTTATGATGTTATGTATATCACAAGTTCAAGTATTGAATGTACTCTCTGCTTCGACTAATACCAAGCTGATGTGTCATCTGATGGAGTTCTATATAGTGAAAATTGGGACAGCATCATCATGTTTGCAGGGGATGCCTGAAGATTGTGTCTCTAAAAACAACGAGGGCTGGTTTTGATCAGTGATAGTATCCTTAGTGTGAATGGTTACTATAGGGTTGATATTTCGTGGACTTTTTGCTCATTTTTGTTTCCAATGCAAATAGAAATATGTCTGGTCTAGAAGGGGTAAGGATCGTCACGTTTTGACCGTCACTGCGAAGTGAACTTCCAGGTACAAGTTAGTAGTCCTAACGAAAGCTGATCTACGGTCCAGGAGAAATTGGCTGACTCTCAATTGATACTAGGACCTTGCGAATGACATAAGAACTTGGGGAAAAGAAGATGAAAAAAATAGAGTGCACAAAACATTAGTAACCGCTGTTGAATTGGAACAAGCCGGAAATCTGTCTCTTCTAGAAGAGCTTTAACGCGGCGGTGAGAAAACATAGCTTGAAGAGAAAATGCATTTTATAAGTGATGAAATGTGCTGTCTGGATGCCTACGGCCATACCACGTTGAGAACACCGGTTCTCGTCCGATCACCGAAGTTAAGCAGCGTTGGGCCTGCCCAGTACTTGGATGGGTGACCGCCTGGGAACAGCAGGTGTTGTAGGCTTTTTGCTGGCCTCTCTTTTTTTTTCTTCTTCTTTTTCACCTCTTACTTTGTGCAATAGTAATTCTACTGGCAAGCGTAGAACCATGAATTCAGTCAGACATTTGGCATTTGCACTTGGCTGAACAGTTTGATCAGGGAAAAACAACAGCATGTGCCAAGATTTTGTTTGCCATTGAACTTGGAGGGAAAAATTGGATATATCGTATTTAAAAAATCGACCCATGCTGCTTCGACTACCTTCTGCCACCATTTGGTGATAATATATAGAACTTGGAGGAAAACATGAAGGGAAAAATGAGCACCACTGTGGATTGGAACAAGCCTATCGATGTTTAGTTCTTTTACGCGTGGAGGGAATAAAGTTGGGCTGAAATGAAATAGTGCAGCTTGTACTTTCGAACATGCCTTCTCTTGTGTGTTCTTAATTGAACGAGTTTTTATTCGGGGTAAAAGATTGGTTAACAAATGCCTCCACTGGAGTTGATTTCAGCCTTGTGTCATACTCCACTTCTAGTCCACTTTGAAGGACAGGATATCTGAAAGTGAGGTCAGCTTTCATAGCTATAAAAAAAAATGATTTAAAATTGTTAGAAATGGAAAAGAAAAAGGAAGAGTTGGAGCTTCACAGAGTCTTTTAAGATCTGTGACAAAGCCAAACTTATGATGTTATGTATATCACAAGTTCAAGTATTGAATGTACTCTCTGCTTCGACTAATACCAAGCTGATGTGTCATCTGATGGAGTTCTATATAGTGAAAATTGGGACAGCATCATCATGTTTGCAGGGGATGCCTGAAGATTGTGTCTCTAAAAACAACGAGGGCTGGTTTTGATCAGTGATAGTATCCTTAGTGTGAATGGTTACTATAGGGTTGATATTTCGTGGACTTTTTGCTCATTTTTGTTTCCAATCTGGTCTAGAAGGGGTAAGGATCGTCACGTTTTGACCGTCACTGCGAAGTGAACTTCCAGGTAGAAGTTAGCAGTCCTAACGAAAGCTGATCTACTGTCCAGGAGAAATTGGCTGACCCTCAATTGATACTAGGACCTTGCGAATGACATAAGAACTTGGGGAAAAGAAGATGAAAAAATAGAGTGCACAAAACATTAGTAACCGCTGTTGAATTGGAACAAGCCGGAAATCTGTCTCTTCTATATTATGAAACAGATGTTAAGACTCGTCACATTATGAAACAGATGTTAAGAATAGTGTCATATTATGAAACAGATGTCATATTGAAGAGTTTTAACGCAGCGGTAAGAAAACATAGCTTGAAGAGAAAATGCATTTTATAAGTGATGAAATGTGCTGTCTGGATGCCTACGACCATACCACGTTGAGAACACCGGTTCTCGTCCGATCACCGAAGTTAAGCAGCGTTGGGCCTGCCCAGTACTTGGATGGGTGACCGCCTGGGAACAGCAGGTGTTGTAGGCTTTTTGCTGGCCTCTCTCTTTTTTTTCTTCTTCTTTTTCACCTCTTACTTTGTGCAATAGTAATTTTACTCGGCAAGCGTAGAACCATGAATTCAGTCAGACATTTGGCATTTGCACTTGGCTGAACAGTTTGATCAGGGAAAAACAACAGCATGTGCCAAGATTTTGTTTGCCATTGAACTTGGAGGGAAAAATTGGATATATAGTATTTAAAAAATCGACCCATGCTGCTTCGACTACCTTCTGCCACCACTTGGTGATAATATATAGAACTTGGAGGAAAACATGAAGGGAAAAATGAGCACCACTGTGGATTGGAACAAGCCTATCGATGTTTCGTTCTTTTACGCGTGGAGGGAATAAAGTTGGGCTGAAATGAAATAGTGCAGCTTGTATTTTCGAACATGCCTTCTCTTGTGTGTTCTTAATTGAACGAGTTTTTATTCGTGGTAAAAGATTGGTTAACAAATGCCTCCACTGGAGTTGATTTCAGCCTTGTGTCATACTCCACTTCTAGTCCACTTTGAAGGACAGGATATCTGAAAGTGAGGTCAGCTTTGATAGCTATAAAAAAAAAATTATTTAAAATTGTTAGAAATGGAAAAGAAAAAGGAATAGTTGGAGCTTCACAGAGTCTTTTAAGATCTGTGACAAAGCCAAACTTATGATGTTATGTATATCACAAGTTCAAGTATTGAATGTACTCTCTGCTTCGACTAATACCAAGCTGATGTGTCATCTGATGGAGTTCTATATAGTGAAAATTGGGTACAGCATCATCATGTTTGCAGGGGATGCCTGAAGATTGTGTCTCTAAAAACAACGAGGGCTGGTTTTGATCAGTGATAGTATCCTTAGTGTGAATGGTTACTATAGGGTTGATATTTCGTGGACTTTTTGCTCATTTTTGTTTCCAATCTGGTCTAGAAGGGGTAAGGATCATCACGTTTTGACCGTCACTGCGAAGTGAACTTCCAGGTAGAAGTTAGCAGTCCTAACGAAAGCTGATCTACTGTCCAGGAGAAATTGGCTGACCCTCAATTGATACTAGGACCTTGCGAATGACATAAGAACTTGGGGAAAAGAAGATGAAAAAATAGAGTGCACAAAACATTAGTAACCGCTGTTGAATTGGAACAAGCCGGAAATCTCTCTTCTATATTATGAAACAGATGTTATGACTTGTCACATTATGAAACAGATGTTAAGAATAGTGTCATATTATGAAACAGATGTCATATTGAAGAGTTTTAACGCAGCGGTAAGAAAACATAGCTTGAAGAGAAAATGCATTTTATAAGTGATGAAATGTGCTGTCTGGATGCCTACGACCATACCACGTTGAGAACACCGGTTCTCGTCCGATCACCGAAGTTAAGCAGCGTTGGGCCTGCCCAGTACTTGGATGGGTGACCGCCTGGGAACAGCAGGTGTTGTAGGCTTTTTGCTGGCCTCTCTCTTTTTTTTCTTCTTCTTTTTCACCTCTTACTTTGTGCAATAGTAATTCTACTCGGCAAGCGTAGAACCATGAATTCAGTCAGACATTTGGCATTTGCACTTGGCTGAACAGTTTGATCAGGGAAAAACAACAGCATGTGCCAAGATTTTGTTTGCCATTGAACTTGGAGGGAAAAATTGGATATATCGTATTTAAAAAATCGACCCATGCTGCTTCGACTACCTTCTGCCACCACTTGGTGATAATATAGAACTTGGAGGAAAACATGAAGGGAAAAATGAGCACCACTGTGGATTGGAACAAGCCTATCGATGTTTCGTTCTTTTACGCGTGGAGGGAATAAAGTTGGGCTGAAATGAAATAGTGCAGCTTGTACTTTCGAACATGCCTTCTCTTGTGTGTTCTTAATTGAACGAGTTTTTATTCGTGGTAAAAGATTGGTTAACAAATGCCTCCACTGGAGTTGATTTCAGCCTTGTGTCATACTCCACTTCTAGTCCACTTTGAAGGACAGGATATCTGAAAGTGAGGTCAGCTTTGATAGCTATAAAAAAAAATGATTTAAAATTGTTAGAAATGGAAAAGAAAAAGGAAGAGTTGGAGCTTCACAGAGTCTTTTAAGATCTGTGACAAAGCCAAACTTATGATGTTATGTATATCACAAGTTCAAGTATTGAATGTACTCTCTGCTTCGACTAATACCAAGCTGATGTGTCATCTGATGGAGTTCTATATAGTGAAAATTGGGTACAGCATCATCATGTTTGCAGGGGATGCCTGAAGATTGTGTCTCTAAAAACAACGAGGGCTGGTTTTGATCAGTGATAGTATCCTTAGTGATAGTATCCTTAGTGTGAATGGTTACTATAGGGTTGATATTTCGTGGCCTTTTTGCTCATTTTTGTTTCCAATCTGGTCTAGAAGGGGTAAGGATCGTCACGTTTTGACCGTCACTGCGAAGTGAACTTCCAGGTAGAAGTTAGCAGTCCTAACGAAAGCTGATCTACTGTCCAGGAGAAATTGGCTGACCCTCAATTGATACTAGGACCTTGCGAATGACATAAGAACTTGGGGAAAAGAAGATGAAAAAATAGAGTGCACAAAACATTAGTAACCGCTGTTGATGGAACAAGCCGGAAATCTCTCTTCTATATTATGAAACAGATGTTATGCTTGTCACATTATGAAACAGATGTTAAGAATAGTGTCATATTATGAAACAGATGTCATATTGAAGAGTTTTAACGCAGCGGTAAGAAAACATAGCTTGAAGAGAAAATGCATTTTATAAGTGATGAAATGTGCTGTCTGGATGCCTACGACCATACCACGTTGAGAACACCGGTTCTCGTCCGATCACCGAAGTTAAGCAGCGTTGGGCCTGCCCAGTACTTGGATGGGTGACCGCCTGGGAACAGCAGGTGTTGTAGGCTTTTTGCTGGCCTCTCTCTTTTTTTCCTTCTTCTTTTTCACCTCTTACTTTGTGCAATAGTAATTCTACTCGGCAAGCGTAGAACCATGAATTCAGTCAGACATTTAGCATTTGCACTTGGCTGAACAGTTTGATCAGGGAAAAACAACAGCATATGCCAAGATTTTGTTTGCCATTGAACTTGGAGGGAAAAATTGGATATATCGTATTTTAAAAATCGACCCATGCTGCTTCGACTACCTTCTGCCACCATTTGGTGATATATATATAGAACTTGGAGGAAAATATGAAGGGAAAAATGAGCACCACTGTGGATTGGAACAAGCCTATCGATGTTTAGTTCTTTTACGCGTGGAGGGAATAAAGTTGGGCTGAAATGAAATAGTGCAGCTTGTACTTTCGAACATGCCTTCTCTTGTGTGTTCTTAATTGAACGAGTTTTTATTCGGGGTAAAAGATTGGTTAACAAATGCCTCCACTGGAGTTGATTTCAGCCTTGTGTCATACTCCACTTCTAGTCCACTTTGAAGGACAGGATATCTGAAAGTGAGGTCAGCTTTGATAGCTATTAAAAAAAATGATTTAAAATTGTTAGAAATGGAAAAGAAAAAGGAAGAGTTGGAGCTTCACAGAGTCTTTTAAGATCTGTGACAAAGCCAAACTTATGATGTTATGTATATCACAAGTTCAAGTATTGAATGTACTCTCTGCTTCGACTAATACCAAGCTGATGTGTCATCTGATGGAGTTCTATATAGTGAAAATTGGGTACAGCATCATCATGTTTGCAGGGGATGCCTGAAGATTGTGTCTCTAAAAACAACGAGGGCTGGTTTTGATCAGTGATAGTATACTTAGTGTGAATGGTTACTATAGGGTTGATATTTCGTGGTCATTTTTGTTTCCAATCTGGTCTAGAAGGGGTAAGGATCGTCACGTTTTGACCGTCACTGCGAAGTGAACTTCCAGGTAGAAGTTAGCAGTCCTAACGAAAGCTGATCTACTGTCCAGGAGAAATTGGCTGACCCTCAATTGATACTAGGACCTTGCGAATGACATAAGAACTTGGGGAAAAGAAGATGAAAAAATAGAGTGCACAAAACATTAGTTACCGCTGTTGAATTGGAACAAGCCGGAAATCTGTCTCTTCTATATTATGAAACAGATGTTAAGACTTGTCACATTATGAAACAGATGTTAAGAATAGTGTCATATTATGAAACAGATGTCATATTGAAGAGTTTTAACGCAGCGGTAAGAAAACATAGCTTGAAGAGAAAATGCATTTTATAAGTGATGAAATGTGCTGTCTGGATGCCTACGACCATACCACGTTGAGAACACCGGTTCTCGTCCGATCACCGAAGTTAAGCAGCGTTGGGCCTGCCCAGTACTTGGATGGGTGACCGCCTGGGAACAGCAGGTGTTGTAGGCTTTTTGCTGGCCTCTCTCTTTTTTTTCTTCTTCTTTTTCACCTCTTACTTTGTGCAATAGTAATTCTACTCGGCAAGCGTAGAACCATGAATTCAGTCAGACATTTGGCATTTGCACTTGGCTGAACAGTTTGATCAGGGAAAAACAACAGCATGTGCCAAGATTTTGTTTGCCATTGAACTTGGAGGGAAAAATTGGATATATCGTATTTAAAAAATCGACCCATGCTGCTTCGACTACCTTCTGCCACCACTTGGTGATAATAATTATATAGAACTTGGAGGAAAACATGAAGGGAAAAATGAGCACCACTGTGGATTGGAACAAGCCTATCGATGTTTCGTTCTTTTACGCGTGGAGGGAATAAAGTTGGGCTGAAATGAAATAGTGCAGCTTGTACTTTCGAACATGCCTTCTCTTGTGTGTTCTTAATTGAACGAGTTTTTATTTGGGGTAAAAGATTGGTTAACAAATGCCTCCACTGGAGTTGATTTCAGCCTTGTGTCATACTCCACTTCTAGTCCACTTTGAAGGACAGGATATCTGAAAGTGAGGTCAGCTTTGATAGCTATAAAAAAAAAATGATTTAAAATTGTTAGAAATGGAAAAGAAAAAGGAATAGTTGGAGCTTCACAGAGTCTTTTAAGATCTGTGACAAAGCCAAACTTATGATGTTATGTATATCACAAGTTCAAGTATTGAATGTACTCTCTGCTTCGACTAATACCAAGCTGATGTGTCATCTGATGGAGTTCTATATAGTGAAAATTGGGTACAGCATCATCATGTTTGCAGGGGATGCCTGAAGATTGTGTCTCTAAAAACAACGAGGGCTGGTTTTGATCAGTGATAGTATCCTTAGTGTGAATGGTTACTATAGGGTTGATATTTCGTGGACTTTTTGCTCATTTTTGTTTCCAATCTGGTCTAGAAGGGGTAAGGATCGTCACGTTTTGACCGTCACTGCGAAGTGAACTTCCAGGTAGAAGTTAGCAGTCCTAACGAAAGGTGATCTACTGTCCAGGAGAAATTGGCTGACCCTCAATTAATACTAGGACCTTGCGAATGACATAAGAACTTGGGGAAAAGAAGATGAAAAAATAGAGTGCACAAAACATTAGTAACCGCTGTTGAATTGGAACAAGCCGGAAATCTCTCTTCTATATTATGAAACAGATGTTATGACTTGTCACATTATGAAACAGATGTTAAGAATAGTGTCATATTATGAAACAGATGTCATATTGAAGAGTTTTAACGCAGCGGTAAGAAAACATAGCTTGAAGAGAAAATGCATTTTATAAGTGATGAAATGTGCTGTCTGGATGCCTACGACCATACCACGTTGAGAACACCGGTTCTCGTCCGATCACCGAAGTTAAGCAGCGTTGGGCCTGCCCAGTACTTGGATGGGTGACCGCCTGGGAACAGCAGGTGGTGTAGGCTTTTTGCTGGCCTCTCTCTTTTTTTCCTTCTTCTTTTTCACTTCTTACTTTGTGCAATAGTAATTCTACTGGCAAGCGTAGAACCATTAATTCAGTCAGACATTTGGCATTTGCACTTGGCTGAACAGTTTGATCAGGGAAAAACAACAGCATGTGCCAAGATTTTGTTTGCCATTGAACTTGGAGGGAAAAATTGGATATATCGTATTTAAAAAATCGACCCATGCTGCTTCGACTACCTTCTGCCACCACTTGGTGATAATATATAGAACTTGGAGGAAAACATGAAGGGAAAAATGAGCACCACTGTGGATTGGAACAAGCCTATCGATGTTTAGTTCTTTTACGCGTGGAGGGAATAAAGTTGGGCTGAAATGAAATAGTGCAGCTTGTACTTTCGAACATGCCTTCTCTTGTGTGTTCTTAATTGAACGAGTTTTTATTCGGGGTAAAAGATTGGTTAACAAATGCCTCCACTGGAGTTGATTTCAGCCTTGTGTCATACTCCACTTCTAGTCCACTTTGAAGGACAGGATATCTGAAAGTGAGGTCAGCTTTGATAGCTATAAAAAAAAATGATTTAAAATTGTTAGAAATGGAAAAGAAAAAGGAAGAGTTGGAGCTTCACAGAGTCTTTTAAGATCTGTGACAAAGCCAAACTTATGATGTTATGTATATCACAAGTTCAAGTATTGAATGTACTCTCTGCTTCGACTAATACCAAGCTGATGTGTCATCTGATGGAGTTCTATATAGTGAAAATTGGGTTGCAGGGGATGCCTGAAGATTGTGTCTCTAAAAACAACGAGGGCTGGTTTTGATCAGTGATAGTATACTTAGTGTGAATGGTTACTATAGGGTTGATATTTCGTGGACTTTTTGCTCATTTTTGTTTCCAATCTGGTCTAGAAGGGGTAAGGATCGTCACGTTTTGACCGTCACTGCGAAGTGAACTTCCAGGTAGAAGTTAGCAGTCCTAACGAAGCTGATCTACTGTCCAGGAGAAATTGGCTGACCCTCAATTGATACTAGGACCTTGCGAATGACATAAGAACTTGGGGAAAAGAAGATGAAAAAATAGAGTGCACAAAACATTAGTTACCGCTGTTGAATTGGAACAAGCCGGAAATCTGTCTCTTCTATATTATGAAACAGATGTTAAGACTTGTCACATTATGAAACAGATGTTAAGAATAGTGTCATATTATGAAACAGATGTCATATTGAAGAGTTTTAACGCAGCGGTAAGAAAACATAGCTTGAAGAGAAAATGCATTTTATAAGTGATGAAATGTGCTGTCTGGATGCCTACGACCATACCACGTTGAGAACACCGGTTCTCGTCCGATCACCGAAGTTAAGCAGCGTTGGGCCTGCCCAGTACTTGGATGGGTGACCGCCTGGGAACAGCAGGTGTTGTAGGCTTTTTGCTGGCCTCTCTCTTTTTTTTCTTCTTCTTTTTCACCTCTTACTTTGAATTCTACTCGGCAAGCGTAAAACCATGAATTCAGTCAGACATTTGGCATTTGCACTTGGCTGAACAGTTTGATCAGGGAAAAACAACAGCATGTGCCAAGATTTTGTTTGCCATTGAACTTGGAGGGAAAAATTGGATATATCGTATTTAAAAAATCGACCCATGCTGCTTCGACTACCTTCTGCCACCACTTGGTGATAATAATTATATAGAACTTGGAGGAAAACATGAAGGGAAAAATGAGCACCACTGTGGATTGGAACAAGCCTATCGATGTTTCGTTCTTTTACGCGTGGAGGGAATAAAGTTGGGCTGAAATGAAATAGTGCAGCTTGTACTTTCGAACATGCCTTCTCTTGTGTGTTCTTAATTGAACGAGTTTTTATTCGGGGTAAAAGATTGGTTAACAAATGCCTCCACTGGAGTTGATTTCAGCCTTGTGTCATACTCCACTTCTAGTCCACTTTGAAGGACAGGATATCTGAAAGTGAGGTCAGCTTTGATAGCTATAAAAAAAAATGATTTAAAATTGTTAGAAATGGAAAAGAAAAAGGAAGAGTTGGAGCTTCACAGAGTCTTTTAAGATCTGTGACAAAGCCAAACTTATGATGTTATGTATATCACAAGTTCAAGTATTGAATGTACTCTCTGCTTTGACTAATACCAAGCTGATGTGTCATCTGATGGAGTTCTATATAGTGAAAATTGGGTACAGCATCTTCATGTTTGCAGGGGATGCCTGAAGATTGTGTCTCTAAAAACAACGAGGGCTGGTTTTGATCAGTGATAGTATCCTTAGTGATAGTATCCTTAGTGTGAATGGTTACTATAGGGTTGATATTTCGTGGACTTTTTGCTCATTTTTGTTTCCAATCTGGTCTAGAAGGGGTAAGGATCGTCACGTTTTGACCGTCACTGCGAAGTGAACTTCCAGGTAGAAGTTAGCAGTCCTAACGAAAGCTGATCTACTGTCCAGGAGAAATTGGCTGACCCTCAATTGATACTAGGACCTTGCGAATGACATAAGAACTTGGGGAAAAGAAGATGAAAAAATAGAGTGCACAAAACATTAGTAACCGCTGTTGAATTGGAACAAGCCGGAAATCTCTCTTCTATATTATGAAACAGATGTTATGACTTGTCACATTATGAAACAGATGTTAAGAATAGTGTCATATTATGAAACAGATGTCATATTGAAGAGTTTTAACGCAGCGGTAAGAAAACATAGCTTGAAGAGAAAATGCATTTTGTAAGTGATGAAATGTGCTGTCTGGATGCCTACGACCATACCACGTTGAGAACACCGGTTCTCGTCCGATCACCGAAGTTAAGCAGCGTTGGGCCTGCCCAGTACTTGGATGGGTGACCGCCTGGGAACAGCAGGTGTTGTAGGCTTTTTGCTGGCCTCTCTCTTTTTTTTCTTCTTCTTTTTCACCTCTTACTTTGTGCAATAGTAATTCTACTCGGCAAGCGTAGAACCATGAATTCAGTCAGACATTTGGCATTTGCACTTGGCTGAACAGTTTGATCAGGGAAAAACAACAGCATGTGCCAAGATTTTGTTTGCCATTGAACTTGGAGGGAAAAATTGGATATATCGTATTTTAAAAATCGACCCATGCTGCTTCGACTACCTTCTGCCACCACTTGGTGATAATAATTATATAGAACTTGGAGGAAAATATGAAGGGAAAAATGAGCACCACTGTGGATTGGAACAAGCCTATCGATGTTTCGTTCTTTTACGCGTGGAGGGAATAAAGTTGGGCTGAAATGAAATAGTGCAGCTTGTACTTTCGAACATGCCTTCTCTTGTGTGTTCTTAATTGAACGAGTTTTTATTCGTGGTAAAAGATTGGTTAACAAATGCCTCCACTGGAGTTGATTTCAGCCTTGTGTCATACTCCACTTCTAGTCCACTTTGAAGGACAGGATATCTGAAAGTGAGGTCAGCTTTGATAGCTATAAAAAAAAATGATTTAAAATTGTTAGAAATGGAAAAGAAAAAGGAAGAGTTGGAGCTTCACAGAGTCTTTTAAGATCTGTGACAAAGCCAAACTTATGATGTTATGTATATCACAAGTTCAAGTATTGAATGTACTCTCTGCTTCGACTAATACCAAGCTGATGTGTCATCTGATGGAGTTCTATATAGTGAAAATTGGATACAGCATCTTCATGTTTGCAGGGGATGCCTGAAGATTGTGTCTCTAAAAACAACGAGGGCTGGTTTTGATCAGTGATAGTATCCTTAGTGATAGTATCCTTAGTGTGAATGGTTACTATAGGGTTGATATTTCGTGGACTTTTTGCTCATTTTTGTTTCCAATCTGGTCTAGAAGGGGTAAGGATCGTCACGTTTTGACCGTCACTGCGAAGTGAACTTCCAGGTAGAAGTTAGCAGTCCTAACGAAAGCTGATCTACTGTCCAGGAGAAATTGGCTGACCCTCAATTGATACTAGGACATTGCGAATGACATAAGAACTTGGGGAAAAGAAGATGAAAAAATAGAGTGCACAAAACATCAGTAACCGCTGTTGAATTGGAACAAGCCGGAAATCTCTCTTCTATATTATGAAACAGATGTTATGACTTGTCACCTTATGAAACAGATGTTAAGAATAGTGTCATATTATGAAACAGATGTCATATTGAAGAGTTTTAACGCAGCGGTAAGAAAACATAGCTTGAAGAGAAAATGCATTTTATAAGTGATGAAATGTGCTGTCTGGATGCCTACGACCATACCACGTTGAGAACACCGGTTCTCGTCCGATCACCGAAGTTAAGCAGCGTTGGGCCTGCCCAGTACTTGGATGGGTGACCGCCTGGGAACAGCAGGTGTTGTAGGCTTTTTGCTGGCCTCTCTCTTTTTTTTCTTCTTCTTTTTCACCTCTTACTTTGTGCAATAGTAATTCTACTGGCAAGCGTAGAACCATGAATTCAGTCAGACATTTGGCATTTGCACTTGGCTGAACAGTTTGATCAGGGAAAAACAACAGCATGTGCCAAGATTTTGTTTGCCATTGAACTTGGAGGGAAAAATTGGATATATCGTATTTAAAAAATCGACCCATGCTGCTTCGACTACCTTCTGCCACCACTTGGTGATAATATATAGAACTTGGAGGAAAACATGAAGGGAAAAATGAGCACCACTGTGGATTGGAACAAGCCTATCGATATTTAGTTCTTTTACGCGTGGAGGGAATAAAGTTGGGCTGAAATGAAATAGTGCAGCTTGTACTTTCGAACATGCCTTCTCTTGTGTGTTCTTAATTGAACGAGTTTTTATTCGTGGTAAAAGATTGGTTAACAAATGCCTCCACTGGAGTTGATTTCAGCCTTGTGTCATACTCCACTTCTAGTCCACTTTGAAGGACAGGATATCTGAAAGTGAGGTCAGCTTTGATAGCTATAAAAAAATATATATTTAAAATTGTTAGAAATGGAAAAGAAAAAGGAAGAGTTGGAGCTTCACAGAGTCTTTTAAGATCTGTGACAAAGCCAAACTTATGATGTTATGTATATCACAAGTTCAAGTATTGAATGTACTCTCTGCTTCGACTAATACCAAGCTGATGTGTCATCTGATGGAGTTCTATATATATAGTGAAAATTGGGACAGCATCATCATGTTTGCAGGGGATGCCTGAAGATTGTGTCTCTAAAAACAACGAGGGCTGGTTTTGATCAGTGATAGTATCCTTAGTGTGAATGGTTACTATAGGGTTGATATTTCGTGGACTTTTTGCTCATTTTTGTTTCCAATCTGGTCTAGAAGGGGTAAGGATCGTCACGTTTTGACCGTCACTGCGAAGTGAACTTCCAGGTAGAAGTTAGCAGTCCTAACGAAAGCTGATCTACTGTCCAGGAGAAATTGGCTGACCCTCAATTGATACTAGGACCTTGCGAATGACATAAGAACTTGGGGAAAAGAAGATGAAAAAATAGAGTGCACAAAACATTAGTAACCGCTGTTGAATTGGAACAAGCCGGAAATCTGTCTCTTCTATATTATGAAACAGATGTTAAGACTCGTCACATTATGAAACAGATGTTAAGAATAGTGTCATATTATGAAACAGATGTCATATTGAAGAGTTTTAACGCAGCGGTAAGAAAACATAGCTTGAAGAGAAAATGCATTTTATAAGTGATGAAATGTGCTGTCTGGATGCCTACGACCATACCACGTTGAGAACACCGGTTCTCGTCCGATCACCGAAGTTAAGCAGCGTTGGGCCTGCCCAGTACTTGGATGGGTGACCGCCTGGGAACAGCAGGTGTTGTAGGCTTTTTGCTGGCCTCTCTCTTTTTTTTCTTCTTCTTTTTCACCTCTTACTTTGTGCAATAGTAATTTTACTCGGCAAGCGTAGAACCATGAATTCAGTCAGACATTTGGCATTTGCACTTGGCTGAACAGTTTGATCAGGGAAAAACAACAGCATGTGCCAAGATTTTGTTTGCCATTGAACTTGGAGGGAAAAATTGGATATATAGTATTTAAAAAATCGACCCATGCTGCTTCGACTACCTTCTGCCACCACTTGGTGATAATATATAGAACTTGGAGGAAAACATGAAGGGAAAAATGAGCACCACTGTGGATTGGAACAAGCCTATCGATGTTTCGTTCTTTTACGCGTGGAGGGAATAAAGTTGGGCTGAAATGAAATAGTGCAGCTTGTATTTTCGAACATGCCTTCTCTTGTGTGTTCTTAATTGAACGAGTTTTTATTCGTGGTAAAAGATTGGTTAACAAATGCCTCCACTGGAGTTGATTTCAGCCTTGTGTCATACTCCACTTCTAGTCCACTTTGAAGGACAGGATATCTGAAAGTGAGGTCAGCTTTGATAGCTATAAAAAAAAAATTATTTAAAATTGTTAGAAATGGAAAAGAAAAAGGAATAGTTGGAGCTTCACAGAGTCTTTTAAGATCTGTGACAAAGCCAAACTTATGATGTTATGTATATCACAAGTTCAAGTATTGAATGTACTCTCTGCTTCGACTAATACCAAGCTGATGTGTCATCTGATGGAGTTCTATATAGTGAAAATTGGGTACAGCATCATCATGTTTGCAGGGGATGCCTGAAGATTGTGTCTCTAAAAACAACGAGGGCTGGTTTTGATCAGTGATAGTATCCTTAGTGTGAATGGTTACTATAGGGTTGATATTTCGTGGACTTTTTGCTCATTTTTGTTTCCAATCTGGTCTAGAAGGGGTAAGGATCGTCACGTTTTGACCGTCACTGCGAAGTGAACTTCCAGGTAGAAGTTAGCAGTCCTAACGAAAGCTGATCTACTGTCCAGGAGAAATTGGCTGACCCTCAATTGATACTAGGACCTTGCGAATGACATAAGAACTTGGGGAAAAGAAGATGAAAAAATAGAGTGCACAAAACATTAGTAACCGCTGTTGAATTGGAACAAGCCGGAAATCTCTCTTCTATATTATGAAACAGATGTTATGACTTGTCACATTATGAAACAGATGTTAAGAATAGTGTCATATTATGAAACAGATGTCATATTGAAGAGTTTTAACGCAGCGGTAAGAAAACATAGCTTGAAGAGAAAATGCATTTTATAAGTGATGAAATGTGCTGTCTGGATGCCTACGACCATACCACGTTGAGAACACCGGTTCTCGTCCGATCACCGAAGTTAAGCAGCGTTGGGCCTGCCCAGTACTTGGATGGGTGACCGCCTGGGAACAGCAGGTGTTGTAGGCTTTTTGCTGGCCTCTCTCTTTTTTTTCTTCTTCTTTTTCACCTCTTACTTTGTGCAATAGTAATTCTACTCGGCAAGCGTAGAACCATGAATTCAGTCAGACATTTGGCATTTGCACTTGGCTGAACAGTTTGATCAGGGAAAAACAACAGCATGTGCCAAGATTTTGTTTGCCATTGAACTTGGAGGGAAAAATTGGATATATCGTATTTTAAAAATCGACCCATGCTGCTTCGACTACCTTCTGCCACCACTTGGTGATAATAATTATATAGAACTTGGAGGAAAATATGAAGGGAAAAATGAGCACCACTGTGGATTGGAACAAGCCTATCGATGTTTCGTTCTTTTACGCGTGGAGGGAATAAAGTTGGGCTGAAATGAAATAGTGCAGCTTGTACTTTCGAACATGCCTTCTCTTGTGTGTTCTTAATTGAACGAGTTTTTATTCGTGGTAAAAGATTGGTTAACAAATGCCTCCACTGGAGTTGATTTCAGCCTTGTGTCATACTCCACTTCTAGTCCACTTTGAAGGACAGGATATCTGAAAGTGAGGTCAGCTTTGATAGCTATAAAAAAAAATGATTTAAAATTGTAAGAAATGGAAAAGAAAAAGGAAGAGTTGGAGCTTCACAGAGTCTTTTAAGATCTGTGACAAAGCCAAACTTATGATGTTATGTATATCACAAGTTCAAGTATTGAATGTACTCTCTGCTTCGACTAATACCAAGCTGATGTGTCATCTGATGGAGTTCTATATAGTGAAAATTGGATACAGCATCTTCATGTTTGCAGGGGATGCCTGAAGATTGTGTCTCTAAAAACAACGAGGGCTGGTTTTGATCAGTGATAGTATCCTTAGTGATAGTATCCTTAGTGTGAATGGTTACTATAGGGTTGATATTTCGTGGACTTTTTGCTCATTTTTGTTTCCAATCTGGTCTAGAAGGGGTAAGGATCGTCACGTTTTGACCGTCACTGCGAAGTGAACTTCCAGGTAGAAGTTAGCAGTCCTAACGAAAGCTGATCTACTGTCCAGGAGAAATTGGCTGACCCTCAATTGATACTAGGACATTGCGAATGACATAAGAACTTGGGGAAAAGAAGATGAAAAAATAGAGTGCACAAAACATCAGTAACCGCTGTTGAATTGGAACAAGCCGGAAATCTCTCTTCTATATTATGAAACAGATGTTATGACTTGTCACCTTATGAAACAGATGTTAAGAATAGTGTCATATTATGAAACAGATGTCATATTGAAGAGTTTTAACGCAGCGGTAAGAAAACATAGCTTGAAGAGAAAATGCATTTTATAAGTGATGAAATGTGCTGTCTGGATGCCTACGACCATACCACGTTGAGAACACCGGTTCTCGTCCGATCACCGAAGTTAAGCAGCGTTGGGCCTGCCCAGTACTTGGATGGGTGACCGCCTGGGAACAGCAGGTGTTGTAGGCTTTTTGCTGGCCTCTCTCTTTTTTTTCTTCTTCTTTTTCACCTCTTACTTTGTGCAATAGTAATTCTACTGGCAAGCGTAGAACCATGAATTCAGTCAGACATTTGGCATTTGCACTTGGCTGAACAGTTTGATCAGGGAAAAACAACAGCATGTGCCAAGATTTTGTTTGCCATTGAACTTGGAGGGAAAAATTGGATATATCGTATTTTAAAAATCGACCCATGCTGCTTCGACTACCTTCTGCCACCACTTGGTGATAATAATTATATAGAACTTGGAGGAAAATATGAAGGGAAAAATGAGCACCACTGTGGATTGGAAAAAGCCTATCGATGTTTCGTTCTTTTACGCGTGGAGGGAATAAAGTTGGGCTGAAATGAAATAGTGCAGCTTGTACTTTCGAACATGCCTTCTCTTGTGTGTTCTTAATTGAACGAGTTTTTATTCGTGGTAAAAGATTGGTTAACAAATGCCTCCACTGGAGTTGATTTCAGCCTTGTGTCATACTCCACTTCTAGTCCACTTTGAAGGACAGGATATCTGAAAGTGAGGTCAGCTTTGATAGCTATAAAAAAAAAAGATTTAAAATTGTTAGAAATGGAAAAGAAAAAGGAAGAGTTGGAGCTTCACAGAGTCTTTTAAGATCTGTGACAAAGCCAAACTTATGATGTTATGTATATCACAAGTTCAAGTATTGAATGTACTCTCTGCTTCGACTAATACCAAGCTGATGTGTCATCTGATGGAGTTCTATATAGTGAAAATTGGGACAGCATCATCATGTTTGCAGGGGATGCCTGAAGATTGTGTCTCTAAAAACAACGAGGGCTGGTTTTGATCAGTGATAGTATCCTTAGTGTGAATGGTTACTATAGGGTTGATATTTCGTGGACTTTTTGCTCATTTTTGTTTCCAATGCAAATAGAAATATGTCTGGTCTAGAAGGGGTAAGGATCGTCACGTTTTGACCGTCACTGCGAAGTGAACTTCCAGGTACAAGTTAGTAGTCCTAACGAAAGCTGATCTACGGTCCAGGAGAAATTGGCTGACTCTCAATTGATACTAGGACCTTGCGAATGACATAAGAACTTGGGGAAAAGAAGATGAAAAAAATAGAGTGCACAAAACATTAGTAACCGCTGTTGAATTGGAACAAGCCGGAAATCTGTCTCTTCTAGAAGAGTTTTAATGCAGCGGTGAGAAAACATAGCTTGAAGAGAAAATGCATTTTATAAGTGATGAAATGTGGTGTCTGGATGCCTACGACCATACCCATACCACGTTGAGAACACCGGTTCTCGTCCGATCACCGAAGTTAAGCAGCGTTGGGCCTGCCCAGTACTTGGATGGGTGACCGCCTGGGAACAGCAGGTGTTGTAGGCTTTTTGCTGGCCTCTCTCTTTTTTTCCTTCTTCTTTTTCACCTCTTACTTTGTGCAATAGTAATTCTACTCGGCAGCATAGAACCATGAATTCAGTCAGACATTTGGCATTTGCACTTGGCTGAACAGTTGGATCAGGGACAGGGAAAAACAACAGCATGTGCCAAGATTTTGTTTGCCATTGAACTTGGAGGGAAAAATTGGATATATCGTATTTTAAAAATCGACCCATGCTGCTTCGACTACCTTCTGCCACCACTTGGTGATATATAGAACTTGGAGGAAAACATGAAGGGAAAAATGAGCACCACTGTGGATTGGAACAAGCCTATCGATGTTTAGTTCTTTTACGCGTGGAGGGAATAAAGTTGGGCTGAAATGAAATAGTGCAGCTTGTACTTTCGAACATGCCTTCTCTTGTGTGTTCTTAATTGAACGAGTTTTTATTCGTGGTAAAAGATTGGTTAACAAATGCCTCCACTGGAGTTGATTTCAGCCTTGTGTCATACTCCACTTCTAGTCCACTTTGAAGGACAGGATATCTGAAAGTGAGGTCAGCTTTGATAGCTATAAAAAAAAATGATTTAAAATTGTTAGAAATGGAAAAGAAAAAGGAAGAGTTGGAGCTTCACAGAGTCTTTTAAGATCTGTGACAAAGCCAAACTTATGATGTTATGTATATCACAAGTTCAAGTATTGAATGTACTCTCTGCTTCGACTAATACCAAGCTGATATGTCATCTGATGGAGTTCTATATAGTGAAAATTGGGTACAGCATCATCATGTTTGCAGGGGATGCCTGAAGATTGTGTCTCTAAAAACAACGAGGGCTGGTTTTGATCAGTGATAGTATCCTTAGTGTGAATGGTTACTATAGGGTTGATATTTCGTGGACTTTTTGCTCATTTTTGTTTCCAATGCAAATTCTGGTCTAGAAGGGGTAAGGATCGTCACGTTTTGACCGTCACTGCGAAGTGAACTTCCAGGTACAAGTTAGTAGTCCTAACGAAAGCTGATCTACGGTCCAGGAGAAATTGGCTGACTCTCAATTGATACTAGGACCTTGCGAATGATATAAGAACTTGGGGAAAAGAAGATGAAAAAAATAGAGTGCACAAAACATTAGTAACCGCTGTTGAATTGGAACAAGCCGGAAATCTGTCTCTTCTATATTATGAAACAGATGTTAAGACTTGTCACATTATGAAACAGATGTTAAGAATATTATCATATTATGAAACAGATGTCATATTGAAGAGTTTTAACGCAGCGGTAAGAAAACATAGCTTGAAGAGAAAATGCATTTTATAAGTGATGAAATGTGCTGTCTGGATGCCTACGACCATACCACGTTGAGAACACCGGTTCTCGTCCGATCACCGAAGTTAAGCAGCGTTGGGCCTGCCCAGTACTTGGATGGGTGACCGCCTGGGAACAGCAGGTGTTGTAGGCTTTTTGCTGGCCTCTCTCTTTTTTTTCTTCTTCTTTTTCACCTCTTACTTTGTGCAATAGTAATTCTACTCGGCAAGCGTAGAACCATGAATTCAGTCAGACATTTGGCATTTGCACTTGGCTGAACAGTTGGATCAGGAAAAAACAACAGCATGTGCCAAGATTTTGTTTGCCATTGAACTTGGAGGGAAAAATTGGATATATCGTATTTTAAAAATCGACCCATGCTGCTTCGACTACCTTCTGCCACCATTTGGTGATATATAGAACTTGGAGGAAAACATGAAGGGAAAAATGAGCACCACTGTGGATTGGAACAAGCCTATCGATGTTTAGTTCTTTTACGCGTGGA
Source organism: Cladorhizidae sp. MBARI D1340-BT2 (assembly GCA_028752905.1). NCBI lineage: Eukaryota > Metazoa > Porifera > Demospongiae > Poecilosclerida > Cladorhizidae > Cladorhizidae sp. MBARI D1340-BT2. Next base: position 22,600,945 of record JAQNBH010000003.1, on the reverse strand, counting down.
GGGAATAAAGTTGGGCTGAAATGAAATAGTGCAGCTTGTACTTTCGAACATGCCTTCTCTTGTGTGTTCTTAATTGAACGAGTTTTTATTCGGGGTAAAAGATTGGTTAACAAATGCCTCCACTGGAGTTGATTTCAGCCTTGTGTCATACTCCACTTCTAGTCCACTTTGAAGGACAGGATATCTGAAAGTGAGGTCAGCTTTGATAGCTGTAAAAAAAAATGATTTAAAATTGTTAGAAATGGAAAAGAAAAAGGAAGAGTTGGAGCTTCACAGAGTCTTTTAAGATCTGTGACAAAGCCAAACTTATGATGTTATGTATATCACAAGTTCAAGTATTGAATGTACTCTCTGCTTCGACTAATACCAAGCTGATGTGTCATCTGATGGAGTTCTATATAGTGAAAATTGGGTACAGCATCATCATGTTTGCAAGGGATGCCTGAAGATTGTGTCTCTAAAAACAACGAGGGCTGGTTTTGATCAGTGATAGTATCCTTAGTGTGAATGGTTACTATAGGGTTGATATTTCGTGGACTTTTTGCTCATTTTTGTTTCCAATCTGGTCTAGAAGGGGTAAGGATCGTCACGTTTTGACCGTCACTGCGAAGTGAACTTCCAGGTAGAAGTTAGCAGTCCTAACGAAAGCTGATCTACTGTCCAGGAGAAATTGGCTGACCCTCAATTGATACTAGGACCTTGCGAATGACATAAGAACTTGGGGAAAAGAAGATGAAAAAATAGAGTGCACAAAACATTAGTAACCGCTGTTGAATTGGAACAAGCCAGAAATCTGTCTCTTCTATATTATGAAACAGATGTTAAGACTTGTCACATTATGAAACAGATGTTAAGAATAGTGTCATATTATGAAACAGATGTCATATTGAAGAGTTTTAACGCAGCGGTAAGAAAACATAGCTTGAAGAGAAAATGCATTTTATAAGTGATGAAATGTGCTGTCTGGATGCCTACGACCATACCACGTTGAGAACACCGGTTCTCGTCCGATCACCGAAGTTAAGCAGCGTTGGGCCTGCCCAGTACTTGGATGGGTGACCGCCTGGGAACAGCAGGTGTTGTAGGCTTTTTGCTGGCCTATCTCTTTTTTTTCTTCTTCTTTTTCACCTCTTACTTTGTGCAATAGTAATTCTACTCGGCAAGCGTAGAACCATGAATTCAGTCAGACATTTGGCATTTGCACTTGGCTGAACAGTTTGATCAGGGAAAAACAACAGCATGTGCCAAGATTTTGTTTGCCATTGAACTTGGAGGAAAAAATTGGATATATCGTATTTTAAAAATCGACCCATGCTGCTTCGACTACCTTCTGCCACCACTTGGTGATAATATATAGAACTTGGAGGAAAACATGAAGGGAAAAATGAGCACCACTGTGGATTGGAACAAGCCTATCGATGTTTAGTTCTTTTACGCGTGGAGGGAATAAAGTTGGGCTGAAATGAAATAGTGCAGCTTGTACTTTCGAACATGCCTTCTCTTGTGTGTTCTTAATTGAACGAGTTTTTATTCGTGGTAAAAGATTGGTTAACAAATGCCTCCACTGGAGTTGATTTCAGCCTTGTGTCATACTCCACTTCTAGTCCACTTTGAAGGACAGGATATCTGAAAGTGAGGTCAGCTTTGATAGATATTAAAAAAAAATGATTTAAAATTGTTAGAAATGGAAAAGAAAAAGGAAGAGTTGGAGCTTCACAGAGTCTTTTAAGATCTGTGACAAAGCCAAACTTATGATGTTATGTATATCACAAGTTCAAGTATTGAATGTACTCTCTGCTTCGACTAATACCAAGCTGATGTGTTAGAGAATAGCGCTCACGCATTTGTCAAGAGGATGGCAGAGGATATAAACATCATACAAACATTAACAATGTAGGCAACTTATGCCGTGCATGGTGCGTGCGCATGCGTTAGGTAAGGGGTCGTAAGTATACAATGTTATATACAATGTTATACATGGATATTGTCTATGTCCGAGTCGGTTATCCTCTACCTCCCCCAAGTAGGCTGTAGGGCTACTGATGATGAATCGACGAGTTCAATGGCCGTACCTGTCAACGGGCTTTGGGCCCCTCTTGCTTCGACGAAGTATGACAGGTGGTGGTGGCATGCGGTTAAGGGTGTTGCCAGCGGTTGGTTTACCCCGCAGTAACTGTGGACGATGGGGGGTCTTGGCCACGGAGGCATAGGAGCGTGTCAGTGACTGGTCGGGCGTCGTCTGGGTCGCCGGGGTGGCCAGCACTGGTAGCCTGGGTGTCATGGTCGTCGGCGTAGTTGGATGGGAAACCGGTGTGGTGGGTGGCGGGGTTGGGGTCGTAGGTTGAGGAAGAGCCGGTGTGGCGATTGCGAGTGGTTGGACTGGCGCCAGGGGTGTCTGGTTGGTAGGGCTGGTATGGGGCGTCTGCACCGGTGGGGTGTAGTGGGTGTCGGGAAGTGGCCGTTGAGCTGGGTGGGCATCCTTGTAATGTAGGGGGGTGTACTTCCGAAGGTACCTCCTATTCCGCGTAGTGAGGCGGCCTGATCCATCAGTACGCACTGCGTACTGGTGGAACTAAAGTACCTCCACCACAGTGCCGCTCTTGTCCCATTTGGTGGGGTGGCGGCCGGTCTGGTTCTGCACCAGTACTGTGTCACCACACTTCAATGGGCTGAGTCCTTGTGAATGCTCGTCCCATCGGGCGCGGCCGTCAATGCGCCGTTTCGAGAGGGCTCTCTCTCTCTGATCCGTTCTGATGTCCCACTCCTGGTGGGGTCGGAATCGCTGAGGGATCCCTGGGAGCAAATCCCTTGTGGCGCGACCGAAGAGGCATACTGCAGGGGATATCCCGGTGTCCTGGCTCGGGCCGTTTCTGTACTGCAGGAGGGCTCGGTGGAACGCGTTGTCGAGGCTGCCTCCAGCTCCAGTGTTGCCGGCTATTATTCGTTTGACCGTCTTGACGGCCACCTCGGCTCTGCAGTTACTGTGTGGGTTATAGGCGGATGAAACACGGTGGTGGACGCCCCATGTCTGCAGGAACTCCCGTGTGGAATGGGCGGTGAACTCCGGGCCTCCGTCTGTGGTTAGGGTGTCCGGGATCCCAAAGGTGGAGAAGGTCTCTCTCAGGATGCGGGTTAATCCAGTGGCTCCATTATGTGCTGGTGTCACGATTGGCCATCCAGAGTATCGGTCGACCAACACCAAGTACGCCGATCCTTCGTGGTGGAAGAAGTCGGCGCAAATGTGTTGGAAGGGATACTCCGGGTCGATTGGCGTGATAGATGGCATGGCCGCTTGGGAGGGCGCGTTGCCATTGCAAATTGGGCATTGATTGCGGGTTTTGGCGATGTCAGCATTAATGTGAGGCCAGAAGATTGATGTCTTGGCCCGGGCCGTCATGCCGCTGGTACCCTGATGGGCTGCGTGTAGGGCATCGAGGCAGGGTTGTCGTAGGGATGTTGGGACCACAATCCTTGTGCCTAAGCAAATGACTCCGTCAATGACGGTCATGTCTCCCATCTGTGGGTGGTAGTCCCTGATTTCTGGTGGCATCATTGATTTCTCGAGGGGAGTGCCTTCCTCTATGATCCACATCAGGTCTTGGAGTTGCTGATCCATCGCAGTTGCGCTCTGCAGTGATTCCCAGGATATTGGAATATGGGACACTGCAGCGCACATGGCGGTAGTTAGGCCCATGTCATCCTGGTCGGTGGGGTAGGTGGTGGAGATGGTGGCAGAGATGGACTTCCCGATAGGGGAGCAGGACGGGTTAGTCAGGTGTGAGTCGTCCTGTAGCTGCATTCGGGTTGGCTGCTTGGTCCCGGATGGGTGGCGTGAGAGTGCGTCACTGGTGAGGTTCCTCACACCAGGGATGTACACCATCCGGAAGCGGTACCGCAGCGTCTTCTCTTTCAGATTGCGAAGACGGGGGTTTGCTATGTCCTCCAGGCAGCGGTCCCCGAAGAGTTTAAGAAGGGGCTTGTGGTCGACCGCGATGCTCAGGTTTTTACAGCCCAATACAAAGTGACGCGTCTTGTCCAGGGCGTCGGCGACAGCCAGGGCCTCCCCTTCCACCGGAGCATACCGAGACTCGGCCGGGTGGGTGAATCTGGAGCCCACTAGTGTGACCTTCCAGCCCTCCTGGCAACAGAGTACTTCCAAGGATGGGCACTGGCAGTGTTTCTGGAACAGCCAGTACCCGATCCCGTCCTTGGACCAGTCTGTTGCCAGGCAGGTCGGGCGGTCTTTGTTGAAGATGGTTACCCCCTCTCTGATCCGCTCACAGATCTCCAGCTTCGAGGCTTTGAATGCCTGGTCGAGGGGTTCGGTCCACATAAATGTAACAGATGGTTTCAGCAGGCTCCTAAAGGGGCTCATGATTGCTGCCATCGAGAAGGTGTACGCGACCTGGTTGACTAGGCCGAACCAGGCACGTACGTCTGTGATGTTGGTTGGTGTTGGGAAATCTGTGATTGCCTCAAGGTACTTGGTGGCTGGCTTGACTTCTTTCTTGGTGATGGTGAAGCCCGCGAATTCCACCTCGTCCTTTGCAAAGTGAAATTTGCGGGGGTTCAGGGTAATTCCATTCACCGCACAGATTTCGAGCCATTCAGCCGCCCGGTGGAATGCCTCCTCGATAGTAGTTGACCAGAGGAGGGCGTCGTCTATGCACTTCGTCTTGTGCTGTAAGTGGGCGACGAGGGCATCATATCGTGCGGTGTAGGCGTCCCCAGATGCAATGTACCCCTGTGGGGCCGAGCAGTAACGATACCTGCCCCAAGGGGTAATGAATGTGGTGAAGTGCCGGTCACGTTTATCAAGGGCAACGGAGTGGTATCCGTTCCATGCATCAAATATCGTCTTCTTTGTATTGGCCGGGACGGCTCGTGTCTGGTGGAAGGGGGATGCACAGTGGTGTGTCTCCCGGGTGGCGTGCTGGTTCAGGGCCTGAAAGTCGATGGTCCGTCTAAGTGAACCGTTTTTCTTTGTGCATATCACCATGCGGTGGCACCAAGTGACGGGCGTACCCAGGGGAACCTTCTCCAGCACGCCGAGTCTCACATCGCGATCGAGGCCAGCCTTCACCTCCTCTTGCCAGTGCACAGGGATATCTATGGGTGTGTGGCACGGCTTTGGGCTGGCTGACGGGTCGATCTTGAGGGAGAGTGGTGGTCCAGACATCATGGGTAGCGTCTGCTGTTCGCAGACATTGAAAGCGCTACTGGCATAGAGGTCCAGCAGGTGTTTCTCGAGCTTCTCCCTGTTCGCCTCTGTGGCTGGGTAGGGGAGTGTGGTTGGTCTGGGTGGTGGTTGGGATCTGGGTGGGCATGAGCAGGTTCTTGGGTGCTCGTTGTGGGTGCCCGTGGTGCTGCGCATGCCTGTTTGGGGTTCTCCTCCCCCCGATCGCCTATCTTGGGGCATGGTGGTAGTTATTGGATCATCTCCCTTTGCCCTCTTGAAGGGTCGGTCAATGGCATGTAGGCATGCGGTGTTGGTACGTGCGGGGTGACCGTGTGTTGGGAGGCCAGGGTGTGTGCCCATGGGTGTGGATAGTGGGAATCCGCTGGATATGAGCCCGAGGTCCATGCAAGTCGTCATGCTTAGGTAGAGCTTGGTGGCGATGTTGCTGATATATACCATCTGTCGGGTAGAGGTGCCTGATGCCTTCACACAGATGCGTATAAGGGCGGCTCCGATGATGGGGAGGTTTGTTCCGCTTGCCGAGTGCATTATGAGGCACGCCGGGATGAGATCCTGCTCTTTGAGTCGTAGGGATGCCATCAGTTGGGGTCCAGCCAGGCAGCTTTGACAGCCGGTGTCCGCTAGTGCCGTGGTGGCGACTTGGTGGGTCTCATGTCTCAAGGTGTGGCCGTGGGTCCTGAAGTCCTCGGCACATGTGGACACGAGGACTTCTATGTTAGGTTGGGGGGGAGAGCGTCTCTGGTGCCAAGTCTGGGAGGATGAGTCCCAGGCTTGATGGGGGAGAGCTCCTTCAGCCATTGTGTCAATGCGTTCTGAGACTGCATTCTCGAATTCGAGGGTCTGCCAGCACATGCTGGGATAGTGGTTCGTCTTCGAGCACGATGTGCATGTGGTCCCGAATGCCGGGCATTGGAGGCGGCGGATAGCCGTTCTCTCCTGTTCACCGTGGCCTGTGAGGCCACAGTAGAGGCAGACTGCCTTGTTGGGCTGGTTGGGTCTGGGTGGGGGGTTTGTGCTCTGGCCCCTGGTCTGCGGTGAACGCTGGTTGGGGTGGCTCCCTCTGGGCTGGGTTGGGTGTGGTGGTGGGGTGGCTCGGGGTCTCATGTTGTTGGGCTTGGGTGTGGGAGGGGTCATATGGGGGGTGGGGCGCCTTAGTGTGTGCCTGTATCTACTCACTAGAGCCTCACCCCCATCTCCCTGGTCTTCAATCCCGTGGGTTGCAGTGGGAGTGGTCATCGTCACTGCCGACCTCTTCCCGGCTGTCCTGACCTCAACGAACCGGATGGCCTCTTCTACAGTCATGTTTTGATTGGGATCTTTGAGGAGGTCCTCCTGGATCTCAGCATCTGCTAACCCGACACAAATCTGGTCGGCAACCCGTTCCTCCCCTTGGTTGGAGATGGCTTCAGAGTTGGTGCACTTTTTTGTGAACCTGCATACCTCCGCCTGTCCCCGAAGGCGGGCTGCAAAAGATCTCACGGTCTCTCCACGGTCTTGCATCATCCGAGAGAGGGCCACCCTGGCGACTTTGGGGTTCTCCTCCCTCACAGCGAGCTCTCGGATTGCCTTCAGGAGATCGCCCTCTTCCATGTCCTCAATGGGTACGGGACCAACTGCATTGCGGGTCACATCCCTCCTTAGTTTCTGCTCGCAGCATTCAAGGAGTTGAACACTGATGTCCCGTCCAGCCAGATGGACTGCCTGGGAGTAGGCCTTCCAGCGCGTGACGAAGTAGGACCATCCTTCTGTGGTCCCCCCTGGTGCGATCTCTGGTCGTCGGACTGGGGCAGGTTTGGCCCTTGGTGCATTCGTGTGCACAGAGGCATGGGTGGTCAACACTGCTGCGGCCACCACTGGTGGCATGTCAGCCGCTGTTGCAAAGTCACAGCCCACGATAGGACATCGGACCGCCATAAGGCGGGTGGGCGTTAAATGGAGAGGATGGCGAAACGAATGCTCTGGTGTCTCCAACTTGCTCTGCTACTCTAACAGAGGCTATGAAAAGATAAGTTGCCTACATAGAGAATAGCGCTCACGCATTTGTCAAGAGGATGGCAGAGGATATAAACATCATACAAACATTAACAATGTAGGCAACTTATGCCGTGCATGGTGCGTGCGCATGCGTTAGGTAAGGGGTCGTAAGTATACAATGTTATATACAATGTTATACATGGATATTGTCTATGTCCGAGTCGGTTATCCTCTATGTGTCATCTGATGGAGTTCTATATAGTGAAAATTGGGTACAGCATCATCATGTTTGCAGGGGATGCCTGAAGATTGTGTCTCTAAAAACAACGAGGGCTGGTTTTGATCAGTGATAGTATCCTTAGTGTGAATGGTTACTATAGGGTTGATATTTCGTGGACTTTTTGCTCATTTTTGTTTCCAATCTGGTCTAGAAGGGGTAATGATCGTCACGTTTTGACCGTCACTGCGAAGTGAACTTCCAGGTATATAGAAGTTAGCAGTCCTAACGAAAGCTGATCTACTGTCCAGGAGAAATTGGCTGACCCTCAATTGATACTAGGACCTTGCGAATGACATAAGAACTTGGGGAAAAGAAGATGAAAAAATAGAGTGCACAAAACATTAGTAACCGCTGTTGAATTGGAACAAGCCGGAAATCTCTCTTCTATATTATGAAACAGATGTTAAGACTTGTCACATTATGAAACAGATGTTAAGAATAGTGTCATATTATGAAACAGATGTCATATTGAAGAGTTTTAACGCAGCGGTAAGAAAACATAGCTTGAAGAGAAAATGCATTTTATAAGTGATGAAATGTGCTGTCTGGATGCCTACGACCATACCACGTTGAGAACACCGGTTCTCGTCCGATCACCGAAGTTAAGCAGCGTTGGGCCTGCCCAGTACTTGGATGGGTGACCGCCTGGGAACAGCAGGTGTTGTAGGCTTTTTGCTGGCCTCTCTCTTTTTTTTCTTCTTCTTTTTCACCTCTTACTTTGTGCAATAGTAATTCTACTCGGCAAGCGTAGAACCATGAATTCAGTCAGACATTTGGCATTTGCACTTGGCTGAACAGTTTGATCAGGGAAAAACAACAGCATGTGCCAAGATTTTGTTTGCCATTGAACTTGGAGGGAAAAATTGGATATATCGTATTTTAAAAATCGACCCATGCTGCTTCGACTACCTTCTGCCACCACTTGGTGATAATATATAGAACTTGGAGGAAAACATGAAGGGAAAAATGAGCACCACTGTGGATTGGAACAAGCCTATCGATGTTTAGTTCTTTTACGCGTGGAGGGAATAAAGTTGGGCTGAAATGAAATAGTGCAGCTTGTACTTTCGAACATGCCTTCTCTTGTGTGTTCTTAATTGAACGAGTTTTTATTCGTGGTAAAAGATTGGTTAACAAATGCCTCCACTGGAGTTGATTTCAGCCTTGTGTCATACTCCACTTCTAGTCCACTTTGAAGGACAGGATATCTGAAAGTGAGGTCAACTTTGATAGCTATATATAAAAAAAAAATGATTTAAAATTGTTAGAAATGGAAAAGAAAAAGGAAGAGTTGGAGCTTCACAGAGTCTTTTAAGATCTGTGACAAAGCCAAACTTATGATGTTATGTATATCACAAGTTCAAGTATTGAATGTACTCTCTGCTTCGACTAATACCAAGCTGATGTGTCATCTGATGGAGTTCTATATAGTGAAAATTGGGTACAGCATCATCATGTTTGCAGGGGATGCCTGAAGATTGTGTCTCTAAAAACAACGAGGGCTGGTTTTGATCAGTGATAGTATCCTTAGTGTGAATGGTTACTATAGGGTTGATATTTCGTGGACTTTTTGCTCATTTTTGTTTCCAATGCAAATTCTGGTCTAGAAGGGATAAGGATCGTCACGTTTTGACCGTCACTGCGAAGTGAACTTCCAGGTAGAAGTTAGCAGTCCTAACGAAAGCTGATCTACTGTCCAGGAGAAATTGGCTGACCCTCAATTGATACTAGGACCTTGCGAATGACATAAGAACTTGAGGAAAAGAAGATGAAAAAATAGAGTGCACAAAACATTAGTAACCGCTGTTGAATTGGAACAAGCCGGAAATCTCTCTTCTATATTATGTTATGAAACAGATGTTAAGACTTGTCACATTATGAAACAGATGTTAAGAATAGTGTCATATTATGAAACAGATGTCATATTGAAGAGTTTTAACGCAGCGGTAAGAAAACATAGCTTGAAGAGAAAATGCATTTTATAAGTGATGAAATGTGCTGTCTGGATGCCTACGACCATACCACGTTGAGAACACCGGTTCTCGTCCGATCACCGAAGTTAAGCAGCGTTGGGCCTGCCCAGTACTTGGATGGGTGACCGCCTGGGAACAGCAGGTGTTGTAGGCTTTTTGCTGGCCTCTTTCTTTTTTTTCTTCTTCTTTTTCACCTCTTACTTTGTGCAATAGTAATTCTACTCGGCAAGCGTAGAACCATGAATTCAGTCAGACATTGGCATTTGCACTTGGCTGAACAGTTTGATCAGGGAAAAACAACAGCATGTGCCAAGATTTTGTTTGCCATTGAACTTGGAGGGAAAAATTGGATATATCGTATTTAAAAATCGACCCATGCTTCTTCGACTACCTTCTGCCACCACTTGGTGATAATATATAGAACTTGGAGGAAAACATGAAGGGAAAAATGAGCACCACTGTGGATTGGAACAAGCCTATCGATGTTTAGTTCTTTTACGCGTGGAGGGAATAAAGTTGGGCTGAAATGAAATAGTGCAGCTTGTACTTTCGAACATGCCTTCTCTTGTGTGTTCTTAATTGAACGAGTTTTTATTCGTGGTAAAAGATTGGTTAACAAATGCCTCCACTGGAGTTGATTTCAGCCTTGTGTCATACTCCACTTCTAGTCCACTTTGAAGGACAGGATATCTGAAAGTGAGGTCAGCTTTGATAGCTATAAAAAAAAAATGATTTAAAATTGTTAGAAATGGAAAAGAAAAAGGAAGAGTTGGAGCTTCACAGAGTCTTTTAAGATCTGTGACAAAGCCAAACTTATGATGTTATGTATATCACAAGTTCAAGTATTGAATGTACTCTCTGCTTCGACTAATACCAAGCTGATGTGTCATCTGATGGAGTTCTATATAGTGAAAATTGGGTACAGCATCATCATGTTTGCAGGGGATGCCTGAAGATTGTGTCTCTAAAAACAACGAGGGCTGGTTTTGATCAGTGATAGTATCCTTAGTGTGAATGGTTACTATAGGGTTGATATTTCGTGGACTTTTTGCTCATTTTTGTTTCCAATCTGGTCTAGAAGGGGTAATGATCGTCACGTTTTGACCGTCACTGCGAAGTGAACTTCCAGGTAGAAGTTAGCAGTCCTAACGAAAGCTGATCTACTGTCCAGGAGAAATTGGCTGACCCTCAATTGATACTAGGACCTTGCGAATGACATAAGAACTTGGGGAAAAGAAGATGAAAAAATAGAGTGCACAAAACATTAGTAACCGCTGTTGAATTGGAACAAGCCGGAAATCTCTCTTCTATATTATGAAACAGATGTTAAGACTTGTCACATTATGAAACAGATGTTAAGAATAGTGTCATATTATGAAACCGATGTCACATTGAAGGGTTTTAACGCAGCGGTAAGAAAACATAGCTTGAAGAGAAAATGCATTTTATAAGTGATGAAATGTGCTGTCTGGATGCCTACGACCATACCACGTTGAGAACACCGGTTCTCGTCCGATCACCGAAGTTAAGCAGCGTTGGGCCTGCCCAGTACTTGGATGGGTGACCGCCTGGGAACAGCAGGTGTTGTAGGCTTTTTGCTGGCCTCTCTCTTTTTTTTCTTCTTCTTTTTCACCTCTTACTTTGTGCAATAGTAATTCTACTCGGCAAGCGTAGAACCATGAATTCAGTCAGACATTTGGCATTTGCACTTGGCTGAACAGTTTGATCAGGGAAAAACAACAGCATGTGCCAAGATTTTGTTTGCCATTGAACTTGGAGGGAAAAATTGGATATATCGTATTTTAAAAATCGACCCATGCTGCTTCGACTACCTTCTGCCACCACTTGGTGATAATATATAGAACTTGGAGGAAAACATGAAGGGAAAAATGAGCACCACTGTAGATTGGAACAAGCCTATCGATGTTTAGTTCTTTTACGCGTGGAGGGAATAAAGTTGGGCTGAAATGAAATAGTGCAGCTTGTACTTTCGAACATGCCTTCTCTTGTGTGTTCTTAATTGAACGAGTTTTTATTCGGGGTAAAAGATTGGTTAACAAATGCCTCCACTGGAGTTGATTTCAGCCTTGTGTCATACTCCACTTCTAGTCCACTTTGAAGGACAGGATATCTGAAAGTGAGGTCAGCTTTGATAGATATTAAAAAAAAATGATTTAAAATTGTTAGAAATGGAAAAGAAAAAGGAAGAGTTGGAGCTTCACAGAGTCTTTTAAGATCTGTGACAAAGCCAAACTTATGATGTTATGTATATCACAAGTTCAAGTATTGAATGTACTCTCTGCTTCGACTAATACCAAGCTGATGTGTCATCTGATGGAGTTCTATATAGTGAAAATTGGGTACAGCGTCATCATGTTTGCAGGGGATGCCTGAAGATTGTGTCTCTAAAAACAACGAGGGCTGGTTTTGATCAGTGATAGTATCCTTAGTGTGAATGGTTACTATAGGGTTGATATTTCGTGGACTTTTTGCTCATTTTTGTTTCCAATGCAAATTCTGATCTAGAAGGGGTAAGGATCGTCACGTTTTGACCGTCACTGCGAAGTGAACTTCCAGGTACAAGTTAGTAGTCCTAACGAAAGCTGATCTACGGTCCAGGAGAAATTGGCTGACTCTCAATTGATACTAGGACCTTGCGAATGATATAAGAACTTGGGGAAAAGAAGATGGAAAAAATAGAGTGCACAAAACATTAGTAACCGCTGTTGAATTGGAACAAGCCGGAAATCTGTCTCTTCTTCTAGAAGAGTTTTAACGCAGCGGTGAGAAAACATAGCTTGAAGAGAAAATGCATTTTATAAGTGATGAAATGTGCTGTCTGGATGCCTACGACCATACCACGTTGAGAACACCGGTTCTCGTCCGATCACCGAAGTTAAGCAGCGTTGGGCCTGCCCAGTACCTGGATGGGTGATCGCGAAAAATTCACACCTGTGTAGGTTTCCTCCAATGAAGGACTTCTGGAAACAACCTGAAAGAAGACAGTGATGATGTTAGTTATAATCATCAGCCACATTGTGCATGCTCCCCTAGTAAAAATATTTCTTGACTTTTTATATCGATACAGAAGTCTACTGAGCACCTGTAAGTAAGAGAAATCCAGTAATTAGTATGTACAGTTCATTTCTTAATCATCTCAATGTGAACACACTGTAGGTGGCAACCTCCCAATTTAAATGAGGCAGTCCCGAATTTTCGTGCTATGTCCTGAAGCACCTTTGTCGCACTTTCCTAGTAGTCATTGGCTCTGGAGATGGATCTTAGCTACATGTAGTTCAACAAACTAACCTAACACATCCAGTATACAACTACTGCATTAAATTTGATCGCATGATCACTCCTAATGCCATTGGCATGTGTGTTGATGTATAATTAGCATGCATCACACTACCACAGGTATGGATCCACACACATACACACTCACATGAATACATGCTGCTAGTAGCCCCTAGAACGAGAAAGTGGCAGTTTTTGGCTGTGAACTTCCTTCTTTGGGCAGGACATAGACCAATGCAGCTGCTATAATTACAGATGAAGTTTGTAACAGAAATATTATCTGTGACCTGATTTGGGAAACTGACCATATAGCTACATTTGAGTAATGATGTAATGAGTAACCATGGTGTTTAAACTATAAACACTGCGAGTTCTAGATAACCAGTCTTACAGCCTTCAAGATATCACCATTTGTTTCACACACTTGCTTTACCACTTCATTGCATACTACTGAGAAATCTTGAAATGAAGGCGTAAGGAATAATCATTAAATCTATCTAGGCTCTGTGTTATGCATTCATGTAATTATTTGTTCTGCTTCAAGGACAAAGCTGTGGGACGCCTTTCTTAGATCTCTTTATGCCTTAGCTAAGTTATTGGTATTATCTATTCTTAGTACACAAAGACAGAGAAGGCTAACAACACAGTAGATAAGATCTATGAAAGAACAGCTTGTAAAACAATTCCTAGGCCCTTCTCGAGGAGGAGCATCTCTTGGCTGAAGTCCTGATACGTAGAGAGAACTATGTAACCTCACTGTTTTAGCTTGTTTAGTTAGCTACCCCTGTGTTTATAAACTGCGCAGTTGTTGAGAGAAGGTCTTCAGTCTGTTGCTGCAATGGGGGGAGGAAATGTATGCAAATTTGAATCTGTGTAGGAATAATAATTGAAAATCTTGTTATTGGTCGAATCGAGTCACACTGACTATCACACTGAAATTGAACAAAGCACTTTATGTGCTCTTGAGCATGCATACATAACAGTAATCAACATTGTGTTGAAGTAGACACTACAAAGGAACTTTAAAAGTAGCAGAGGTGCAACAATGCAGTAGAGTAGTGCACATAGTTCAAAATAGCAGAAATTTTACCTTTGTTAACACACATTTTAGGTTCAAATTTCCCATTTTTTCCCAGATTATCCCTTTGATTTGGTTGATACCTATGTGTGAATGATGTCTGTGTTTACAGCGTAGGAATTTATGGTAGTCAGATGCTATAAAGGTATAGATAATTCTGTGTGTTGATGTCCTAAACAAAACCACTCACAAACAGTGTGAAAATGTTGTTCAGATATATCTCATAAATTAGTACTCCCAAACCACAAAGTATTTTATTCAAGCCACCTATATTGGGTTTATATATAACAATATATAGGGGGAGAAGTTATTGGTCATTATAGTGCTTTTATATATTGTTAATTGAATTATAGCATGAAATATGGTGGAATAACATATTTGAAATTGATTTTTTTTACACAGAGTAACCTTTCAAGTGGTACCAATATATGTGGGAGAGATTGCCCCTGAAAATGTTAGAGGAAGACTGTTATCTCTGCTTATTACGAATACCACTGTGGGTATTTTGGTACATTTTATGATGGAGTTGTCCTGTAACTTCTGGTTGATGTCAGCCATTGCAATGTCTTACTGCTCTTTGTGTGGGAAACAGAATGTTCCAGGCAGTTTCTATGATGTGTATACATTACCAACCAGATTGTGCTTATATGCTCTGTATAAGCTATATAAAGATTATAGTTGAGGGAGGACATCTCTGAAAAGGTCTTCACTTATTTAGTTTTCATTCTCTTCTTATTGTCTATTTTGTTACTTGAATTTTTACTGCTTGATTACTAAACAGCTTTTTTCTGGCATATTTGTTTTTTGCCATTTCATTCCAGTATTGGGTGTGGTTGATTGGATGTCGTAGCATGTATGGAAGAATGAAATGTGAACTCAACCATTGTTGCGAAGCGATTTACTATAGTACACCTACTGTAAGTTATAAGAAAAACATGGCCGGTTGATAAAGTTTACATTTAAAGAATTGTTTCCTTAGATGGGAAAAATTTCAAACTGTGAATTGCTACAGATATCTATGGATTTTCTTAATGTTGGCTAGTATTTCTACACTCCTACTGCTTATCTTGATATTACTTAATACTACAGATAGGGACCATTTTGAATATCTTTGTTAAAGACCTTTCATATGGATGGCGAATATCAGTGAGCATTGAATTCCTGGTAGGGTCAGTCATTGCCCTCGGAATGATTCTGACTTCTAGATCTCCAAGGTGAAACAAAAAATAATAATATTAATAACTAAAAATAAAACTGTCTCTTTTTCGTTTATTTAATATTCAGATGGTCAGATGGTTGGTCAAAAAAAGGAAAGAGGCACTTCAAGTGCTTCATCGCATATATAAAGATGACAGTGTAGCAGAAGAACAGCTCTTAGCAATACGATTGGCACTGTCCTCCAATGTGATGCCTAGTACTGAAACAATCAAGTATATTCTTCAGTGGAAGGTTTTACAAAGGTTTGGCTGAACAAGCTGACTAACCATTACAAATATGCTTTATTTTCCTTTCAATTTAGGGTTTTATTCGGTTTCATTGTGTTCTTGTTGGGCCGATTTGCTGGTGGGAGTTTTATAGGGTGAGTCTTTATTGTTAGAGTTCCATTTCCATTCCCGTCACTATATCATGTCTTGGATGAGTCAGTGGATGTGTTTTCATGTGCATGAGTTGTTGTACACAATAGCATGTATATATAGCAAGAAAGACAACAGCACGCAAATAACAATAACGAAACAAAAATGCCAAAATGTTCTGCCATGAGGAACAACATGTTTGTAAATATGCTAATTTGTGGTCTTTGGCCAATGTATGTTGTACCTTGTGGATTAGTTGTATTGTGCCTTTCTCTTGCAAGTGATCTTGCTCTTTGAAGCAACATCTCATGGTTCTACAGTTCTAGCCCCATCACAATGTTGGGTGTTGCTAGTACACCTCCATGTGCCTCTACTTGTGTGTAGAAATAGCAGTGTATATCACATTGTTGGGTGTGGCTACTCTTGTTCCATATGTATTATAATATGCAAAATATATGAATGATAATATACAGTATATACTACATATTAAGGATGCACACAGACAGTTGAATAGTCTCCATCCTGTAGATGTTTCAGTTCAAGTTTGAAGAGTCTAAATCAGCAGCAAGTCCGACACCTCCACAGCACACGTAGTTGCAGTTTAAGAATGGTAATCAACATTGATGTTCTTTTCACGTGTTCAATGTTGGATAGCTCAAGTTCACCAGGGTTCATCTCGCTAACTACACACAACTTGATTAGTGTACACAGGTGGTGTCTCACAATGCATGGCCAAAATAGCTTCACCGCCCACACTAGCGCAAGTGTCTATGTTATCCCCCAGTTCTGTTCATGGGCTTCTAAGAGTGTAGTGCATATGCAATAAGATGAACTTGACAATCACACTCTTGGATAAGAATGTATTCCCAACCACATTAGCATCTACTGGCCAGTGCCAAACATTGGGTAAGATGATACACGGGCTGTCACTAAACAGTCCTTCAAATGTTCAAAGGACTTCCACACACAAGTGTCTGGTGATAGATGTTATTGCTCTTTGTCAGAGAAGACGGTGTGTGCCATTTTAGCAAGGTCCAGAATAGATCTACTATATGTGGCAAGGCCTAGAAACTGGCAGACTTTATTTGTATTCATAGGGAAAGAATTGCAGCAAACCCCTCGATCTTGCTGGGGTCAGGACTCGGGACAAATTCCTGCAGCAGAAACACATGCCCTACTATGGTAACATGCGGCATAGTGTGAGGTGTTTCTTAGGTGTTAATTGTAACAGGTCCTTAGAAACCATTAAAATACTTCACATGGTACGTATTTGATATGCTCATAAGGTCATAACACAATCAAAAGTTCATCTAATATCTAATACACAAAGCAACTGTCTCAGGCCAGCCAATATCATTTGCATTATCCACTAGAAGATCGCAGAATCATTATAGAATAAAGTCATTCTCACAAATTCATATAAGCCACAGTGAGTGGTGAATGCAGACTTCTGGCATGATCCTTCTTCTAAGAAGCAAGGACAAGGGATGTAAAATACTGGTCCTTTTATAGGATATCATCTCCACACAGAAAACAAAAATATATATTAATACACAAATTACATTTATGCGTGTAGCTGATTGCTAACTCCAGAGGAACCCTTTACCAGATTTGCAAGAATAGGACGTGAACATCACTGGAAATAGGGCTTGTAGATTTCTTGAGCATGTTCTCTATTCCTGCAGTACAAATATAACAAACTATTGTCAATAATTCTAGATATAATTATATGCACAACAAAAAATTGGCTGCATGTACGAAATACCTGAATGACCATCCATATGCAAGAAACCATGACTGAATACACAACCCAAGGAAGTGCATTGAAGCTCTAATATCCACCATCATTGCAATTAGTCTTGTTGGGGATCACATTCTGAAGTGACCAAATAGCATTATACAAGTAAAATATAATTTATGATATAATAACAATACTGTATAAAAATGGTCATTTTTGTCCACAAACATCAGTAGAATTATGTCTGGAAGATTTGAGCTGCTGATCACCTTTAATGATGCATTAAGCAACAAAACCGCTACAGCAATAACTAGACAAGTTGCTGAAGCCTCCTAATCGGTAT